>JAMPIV010001490.1:0-72500 GCA_024509875.1 Oreohelix idahoensis
GATGCAAATTTTAAAGTAATTTTTCTGCCTCCTAATGTAACAGCACTGATTCAACCAATGAATCAGGGTAATATAGCAAAGCTTAAAAAGATGTACAAGAAGGAAGTCCTGCGTCGTTTATTGTTGGCTGAAGATGAAGAAAAGTGTTGGTGGCGTTTTCCAAAAAGCTTAATCTCAAAGACTGCTGCTATATGTTAGCTGATGCTTGGACCACCCTGTCACAAGATAATCTCAACAAGGCTTGGAATAGATTGCTTGGGAAAAAAGGAGGAAATGAAACTACTGCAGTGGACTCAAATGATGATTGTATAAATGAAGTTGTGGAACTGTTTCAATGCCCGGATTTTCGGACTGTGACAAAGATGATGCCCACATGTGGCTAGAAGATGATAATGATTCTGGTTTTCAGTTTTTGAATGACGAAGAAATTTTGTCTTTTGTGCAAAAAGAAAACCAAATACATGTAGTGACCGATGACGAAGACTCCTCAGATGTACATGATGTACTTGTAGATTATGAAGAAAACCCAAAACGTCGACCAAGTCCTGAAGAGGCCTTTATAGCACTAGAATCAGCGATGGCTTGGTACGAGCAAGAAGATGACAGCTGTCCTACACAGCTTCTGCTGTTGAAGAGAATGCGGGACTTAGCAACCAAAAGGAGACTATCCAGTTTGGTGCAAAAGAGGATTCCTCATTATTTTAAATAGTGGGCTACATCTGTGCAAGTACATGTATACGTAAGTTGTGCCTGGTTTTGAATCGTTTGTAATGTTATTTTGAAAACATTTCTCTTTCTTAAAAAAAAAAAAAAAATTAATACAAGTAGTACATACACTGCAGTGTAATGACAGATTTTGGTGATATAGTAATCTAATACAGTGTGGGTATTATTATTACATTACAAGTAAATATGTTTTATAGTGTATTTTCCTTGTGATGGTTAATTATTTTTAGAAATATGTGTACATGTACTCGATACATTATGTAATCCAATTATCCGAACATTTGATTATCCGAACGATGCTCGGTCCCATGGGGTTCGGATAAATGGAGTTCTACTGTACTTGAGTGAGGTTAAGTTTATTTGGATTCACTCATGTTATTGCTGACTGTGTAGTAAGTGTTGATAGACTTTTCCATGTTCTACATTATGTCAAAGTTTGTAGTAGATGGCTGCTTCGGTCAGAGTGGAAGATCAGTTGATTAACAGATTGATTCATGATGTAGCATCTACACCACTTGAGACTGTGGCTTCAGCTCTTAATTCCAAACAGTTCATTCATTCATTCATAACCCTCCACTCCCAAAGGAGCTTAGGCCTTCAACAAACACATGCCAAGTCCTCCTGTCACGTGCCATCATCTCAAGTGTTCACGATAGAAATGAAAAGGTAGTGATAAGACTGATTTTTTAACCAGCATTTGGTTATTAATTTTGTTTCTTCTTCTTTGATCCTTAGATGCAGAATTGTCAAAGCAGTCAGTGACTATCACACATATAGGGCAGCATCAAACTGCTTCCACTTCGCTTAGTCGGCAGCTATCCTTTGTGTTGTGCCCCAGCTCTGGTTCATTTTTTGCCTCCACAGTTTTCTGCCAAGTTGTTTTTGATTGGCCTCTCTTTTGCTTTTCTTCCAGGGTTTATAGCATTGCTGTTCATGTGATGGCATCAGGGTCTCTTCTGAGGACGTGGCCAAAACAACTCCAGTGACTACCACCTATGATGGTGTGCTTGTCCTCTTGGTTGCTCTGAATAAGCAGTTCTTTATATATATATATATATATATATATATTATTATATATATTTATATATATATATATATATATATATATATATATATATATATATATATATATATATATATAGTTCCCTGACCTAAGCTCTAACCCCAAGGTAATAAATATTGTTTTATGTGAGGTTAAACTGCCTTACCTGTGATGGTAAACTCTAGCTGATTTCATGCTTAAAAATGTTTTTTAATTAAATAATTATACACGCATTCTTGATACCCCAGGACTGCAATAATTTTGTGTGAAATATAACTTCATGCAAACTATTATCTCTGCATTAATTTTCACTGTTTTATAATATAAACCTTAGTAATCGGTGTCAGAAAAAAACATGATGTTATTCTTTCAGTTATGGACATTTTTCTCAGAGGTGATGTGTTTATTCATTACAATATCTGAAGATCTAGACTTGCCAGTTCAAAATTAACGAGTATTTCAAAGAGAAATATATAGACCAAGAGGTACATAGACCACAAATAAAGAAACACTGCATTTGAGGTTGAACAGGACAGTTTTTCTTTCATTAACTCTTAGTATACGAGCTCAAAAACCACGTTTTTACGAGCTAATTTCAGAGAGTACTTTTTTAGACATGACTACATTTACAGATTTTGCATTAAAAAATTTATTTATAAAGATAACATAAAGTGTTATATATCAAAATGTGAAGAAATGAAACCCCTATATCACGCACTTAACTAAATTGTTCAGTTGTTTTAAACATGCATTCACCATATACAGTAATGAGTGCAGAAAATTTTTAAACTTTTTTAAATTTAAAATCAAATTGTACTTATCAACATGTGTAATTAATTCTGGTAAACTTCAACTCCTACAGCTACTTTTATTTTAAACTACATCCATTTTCACATAATGTAGGAAAGTTGCAGTCGTTTCTGAGCACAAATAAAGTTTTTATAACAATTTGAAATTTTGTGGTATATTTAGAAAAAGCGCACAAATATTTTAATTCTAAATTTACAGACATGACTACCATTACTGATTTTGCATTAAATACTTTACTTATAATGATAACATCAAGTGTTATATATCAAAATGTAGAGAAATGAAACTTCTTTGACATGCACCTAACTGAATGGTTCAGTGGTTTTAAACATGCATACAACATATAGATTAAGGAATGAAAAAAAACTTTTTAATTTAAAAAAATGAAAAACAATTTGTACTTATCACTATGTGTAATTAAATCTGGTAAACTTACACCCATAAAACTACTTTTATTTTAAACTAGATCCATTTGCATATAATGTAGTAAAGTTGCAGTTGTTTCTGAGCACAAAAAAAGTTTTTATAACAATTTGAAATTGTTTGGTAATTTAGACAAAGCGCACAAATATTTTAATCCTATATTAACAGACATGACTACCAGTACTGATTTTGCATTAAATACTTTATTTATAATGATAACATCAAGTGTTATATATCAGAATGTAGAGAAATGAAACTCCTTTGACATGCACCTAATTGAATGGTTCAGTGGTTTTAAACATGCATGCAACATATAGATTAATGAATGAAAAAAACCTTTTTTATGTAAAAAAATGAAAAACAATTTGTACTTATCACTATGGTTAATTAATTCTGGTAAACTTCAACCCATAAAACTACTTTTATTTTAAACTGCATCCATTTGCACATAATGTGGTAAAGTTGCAGTTGTTTCTGAGCACAAATAAAGTTTTTATAACAATCTGAACTTTTTTGGTATATTCAGACACAGCGCAAAAATATTTTAGCCTATATTTAGACATGACTACCGTTACTGAATTTGCATTAAATAATTTATTTATAATGATAACATAAAATGTTATGTATTACAATGTGGAGAAAAGAAAGCCTTTTGACATGCACCTAACTGAAATGTTGAATGATTTTAAACATGCAACATGCCTATACAGTACAGAGTGCAGGAAAGTTTAAATATTAAAAAATTTGAAAAAGAGTTGTACTTACCCACAAAAATAATCCAATTTGAAGCCAGAAACTCCTAAAACTACTTCCATTTGAAAGTACACTCACACAATGCAGAAAAGTTTCAGCTGCTCCTTCTTTTTATAAATACTATTTTTATTACAATTGAAAATTTGTTGGCACATTTTGAAGATGCACTCCAAATCTGAAAGTTTACTATATACAATGTAAATTTTCCCTTCATTCTTAAAATTAAACTACTTTGCCTCATGGTATTTGGCAAAGCAGTCATTTGGGTGAAGGTGTGGATGATCTGTGCACCCATCACAATAAAAATATGTTCTCACTCTAACTTGAGGGGTGCTACAAATGACGCACCTGCGCAGAAATGTAGATTTTTTTACAATGTGTCTGGTTCCACACAGACGGTTCAACGGACTGTTGTGTTGATTTGCATGAGGTACTCTGTGTGGGATATTCTGGATAATATCAGAAGCAATACGACTAAGTTCTGTAATTAACTCATTCTTGAACTGCAGTAGGGTCAGCTTCTTTGAATTATCTGATCTGCTGAGTGCAAACAACACAAAAGCATTCAACTGGGAAACTTCAAAAATCCAAAAGAATATTTTCTTCCACCACTTTCTGGTTCTTCTGTTGAATGTTCCATAGGTTGTTACACACTGGTCAACCTTGTCACATCCATTCATTCGTTGGTTGTAGTCATCAATCATAGCGGGTTTGTGCTTTCTTTCGCCGAAGCGATTTGTGATTTCTTTGGTTTCCACAGTTGCAGAACTTGACACTAGAATGCATGACTTTTTTGCCTTTTTATCTCTAAACATTACACAAAGAAATTTACTTTCTAGATCGAGAAACCATTTCATCTGGAGATGCATCAGTCTTCAATGCCTTTGGAAAATTTTTACGATTTATATTTACAGTTCCAGTAAAATACTGATTGTTGTCGGTAAGATATTGCAGCAATGCAAAACTTGTATAGTAACGATCTGCATAAATATGATGGCCTTTTCCACAAGGTTTTAGCAGTGTATCAAAGACTTTGATGGCTTGTTGGCTCTTTACATCTAGCTCAGGACTGTATGATGTATTGGCACCGAAGTAAATCAATAAATTGACAACGTAACCATTACTACTGTCACAAAGGCCGAAGGTCTTGACATATTTCTTAGGCTTTGAGGCATTGAACATTTTATGTGCCCACCTGCCTTTCCACCCTATCACCATTTCATCTAAAGACAGCTCTTTGTAGGGATAAAATGCCTCCTGAAATCGTGTTAGGAGTTTCTGCAGAAACGGCTCGATTTTTGCTTTTCCCTGCGCGTCAACATCACTTACATGGAACATTGTGTGATACAATGCTTGAAACCTGTCCCTTGTAAATATCTGCCTGAACCAAGGAGTCTGTATATAAGGCTCCTGAGACCAGTAATCACTCATTTTTGGTTTTTTGACAATGCCCATGGCTATGATAACAGAAAAAAAACCTGTAAAGTTCATGAAGTGTTATTGGATGCCAGTTGTGATAAACAGACCCAGTGCTCTCTGTTGCTGCTTTTGACTGACAGAGGTGATCAGCATAATCATTGACAGACACAACAAGTTGTTCCAATATTTCCTCTGTAAAAAGGGCTTCGAGGCAAAAAAGTGCTGGTGAGTCTTCGGGGACAATATCTGGATTCACACCAGGAGTCCTACCCTGAGGTGGAACAAAGCGAAATGCATTCTGAGTTGAACCCTTATCAAATTCATTCCATTCAACCTCCTGTTCAGTAATGTTGTTCTGAAGCTCTGCATTAGGCCTACCAGATTCAGTGATTACCGATCTCAGCTGTGATCTAGATCTAT
This sequence comes from Oreohelix idahoensis, assembly GCA_024509875.1. Lineage (NCBI taxonomy): Eukaryota > Metazoa > Mollusca > Gastropoda > Stylommatophora > Oreohelicidae > Oreohelix > Oreohelix idahoensis. Next base: position 5,594 of record JAMPIV010001490.1, read on the forward strand.
CTTCTCTTTCGTTTTTATGGCATTTACCTTTCCTTTTTAGCAATCCCCTACCAGTTCTAGAACTAGGTCCAACCAAGGGACATGCCCCCTTGTCCTCATAATCTGCTAATGTTTCGCTAAATTCAGCGTCATCTGAACTATCAGTAGGCTGGCTACTCGAAGATTCATCGCTGTCATTATCAATCCATGATTTAATAAGCTGTGATGCGTGTTCGGCTGATAATCTTTTCGAACGACCATTGCCATTCTCAGACAGAAAAAAATTTTTTTTTTGGGAGTAATGAACCGTACTAAATGTAATCAAAATTGATCAATATTTAACACGATTTTCAGTTTTCAAACACGATGTGCTCCGGAAATGGCATTAGAACTCTTTTTGGGAAGAAAAGTATGTAAATAATGTTAAATCTTTGACTATTGACACGGAAACAGTCCAAACTGACTACGGCCGCTCTAGAAGGCCAGCCGTAAAATGGCGAAAGTCCATCGGCCTCCTGAGAAGGCCAGCCGGATACTAAGAGTTAATTAGGAAAAAAAAAACTGAATTTTGGAATTCGAATACATGATACTGAATTTATTATGATCCAATTATAATCTATCAAATAGTGATAAACTATTTTAGCATTTAATTTTTTTAGCTCATCTGCACCAAATTTACCAGGTAATTGCATTTGAGACTGGCACTTCTATATGTAGTGTTTATAGTAATATTAGTTGTATTCCTCCAAAATAGATGAATTGATTATTATTATTGTTATGTACATTTCACTTTTTCCACTAATTATTGTTGTAGGAGACACATTTATTACACACATACTGCATTACCTGTTTCTTTTGTTTTGATGGTACTGATGTATTTTGTGTCCCTTCCACATTGTTTCCTGGAAAAATTTTGTTGGGGGGAATGAATGATCTTTTCCTCCTGGTGACTAAGTGAAGACAAGAAAACTGACTAGATTATATTGGTACAAGTATAATAAAGGCAGTGCTTGTTTTGGCCTAGCCTCATGAATTGGATACAAGAGCAACTCTGGGAAGGTTGAAGGCGGCCGGTGTGATGCTGACCACATTACCCCTAGTGTGCTGTTTTGTCAAGAAAATATGGGCCTAAAACCATATTCCAAATAAGCCTCAATGGGCCTGCAACAGTATCCTTTACCTCGAGAGCCTTCTTTATTCTGAAATTCCCAAGGTTAAATAAACAGAGGGAGACCCCCCCCCAAAAAAAACACACACACAGTGAATAGATCAAGAGAACACAATGAGAGAAGCTATGGACAGAACTTAAACAGATAGAGAATAGATGAAGAGAAAAACATTGAGAGAAGCTATGAACAGAACTTAAACAGATGGAGAATAGATCAAGAGAACACAATGAGAGAAGCTATGGACAGAACTTAAACAGATAGAGAATAGATGAAGAGAAAAACATTGAGAGAAGCTATGGACAGAACTTAAACAGATAGAGAATAGATCAAGAGAACACAATGAGAGAAGCTATGGACAGAACTTAAACAGATAGAGAATAGATCAAGAGAACACAATGAGAGAAGCTATGGACAGAACTTAAACAGACAGAGAATAGATCAAGAGAACACATTGAGAGAAGCTATGGACAGAACTTAAACAGATAGAGAATAGATCAAGAGAACACAATGAGAGAAGCTATGGACATAACTTAAACAGATGGAGAATAGATCAAGAGAACACAATGAGAGAAGCTATGGACATAACTTAAACAGATGGAGAATAGATCAAGAGAACACAATGAGAGAAGCTATGGACATAACTTAAACAGATGGAGAATAGATCAAGAGAACACAATGAGAGAAGCTATGGACAGAACTTAAACAGATGGAGAATAGATCAAGAGAACACAATGAGAGAAGCTATGGACAGAACTTAAACAGATAGAGAATAGATCAAGAGAACACAATGAGAGAAGCTATGGACATAACTTAAACAGATAGAGAATAGAACAAGAGAACACAATGAGAGAAGCTATGGACATAACTTAAACAGATAGAGAATAGAACAAGAGAACACAATGAGAGAAGCTATGGACAGAACTTAAACAGAAGGAGAATAGATCAAGAGAACACAATGAGAGAAGCTATGGACAGAACTTAAACAGATGGAAAAGGCTAGGAGGGCTTATTGTGAGCTGACAAAAGGCCTGTGCTCCCAAGGAAGTAGCAAAAGGTATTAAAGGAAGTGATCATTCTGCTCTCAGGACATGAGATCCACATGTAGTACAGTCAGAAGAATAAATGAACAAATAAACTTGATTTTAAAATGGCTAATAATTGTGCACATTAACCCATCTAATATTCTGCCCTTCATCTCAGTTTGCATATTATCTTGGCATTCATACACATTCTAAAAGCACAAAAATGTCCACAGGTTTAAAAAAAAAAAAAAAACAGCAATTTTTGACAAAAAGTGTCAGTAAATTCTTGCCTACACCTTCATATTTTTAAGTATCACCTTATACATAAACACATATATGTAATCAAAGGTACTGCTACATTCTCATATGCAATAGCAGTATTATAAAGCATTTGTCCATAAAATGAGTATTTACACAGACATGTTATGCAAAGACCTGGTGAGGTGAGAAATCATAATTTCAATAATACACAAGAGCAGATAGCTTGGTTCAATCTATGCCATCAGAATATTAATAGCTGGTAATCTGCGCCAACATCATACTCTTAAGAATGATGCTGAACACAGAAGGTGACAGCCCATGTTCTTTTTTGACACTTCTAGTTATGCAGAACTATATATATATAAGACAGGGTCACTACCACAACCACAAACAAACTGACACTCTATTATACAACTTATGGAAGTCTGTGGCTGAATTTTATGTAATATGCTAGATTACAATTTATTTGCCCTGATTCAGAATTTTCTGAGTCAGGACCAACAACAAAATGAAATTTATGGTTTTATTTACATAAATATTTATAACACAATGGATCTTCTGTCCATACAAAGGACTATTATAATCAAATTATATGTAGGTATTACTCTAAACTGGGTGACACTGGTAACTAATGGTGGGGGTGGTGTGTTTGCATCATTCCCCCTCTTTATATTTGTATCTTGTGAAAAAGTTATTAAATAATCAACGATTTTGTGTCTTTTTTAATAAAGTCAGTGGATGACCGTTGTAGTGCCGACACATACGCACTTATCTGTAGGTTGATGACAGATATGATGCTGACAATTTAGTTTCGTTCACTCGAATGACCAGACTGACACAGTCCCTGGTGTAGAATAGTATAGTAGACCGCTTGGTCCAGAAACGTTTCACTTCTCTCTCTCTCTCTCTCTCTCTCTCTCTCTCTCTCTCTCACTAGTAAAATCACCAGGGTCCTGGTACTATCGTAGCACCAGAACAAAAAACCCACAATTCAAAGAAATATCACAAACATACGTTGACTGGCATTAGCATTAAGGTAAGTTTAGCTTTGCCCCAGTCCAGACTGCCAAGAATTATTATTTCACTCTAGGCACTACTGTTCTCAACGCAGCTTGATTTCAAAAACTTCTGTATCAACTAGCGACAAGCCTTTGCTTGCTTTTGCCAATATTATCAGACTGGCCCAATCAGCGATGGTCTAGCTTTTTAAATTCAAAATTAAAAAAAAAAAAAAAGCCAAACTCCAAACTCCTAGGAGTGGGTCTTCAAATATATTTAGCTTTTTTGCCTAACCAATACCCTCCTTTCTATACTCTTCTATCAACCAATCGGATTTGAATCACTCTAATGCCTCTTTTTTAAACTTGCGTCCCCAACTAACGTAATGGATAAATGAGCAAAAACAACAGTTAGCGTCCGTCTTAGCATTCGTAGACATATAGTATAATTTCAATATCTTGGCTAATAATTAGACTACCATATATTTTACAACATATTATTGCTCAGGGGATCCTAAGCTACCTTTATATATGATTTTTATGGCCCTAATATTTGTCGTTTAGATTTTCAGTTTTGTCACTGTTAATCGTCAATTTCAACTTTTCCAAAAGTCGGCCATCTTTTCCCCTCCCTCTCTCATTTTTTTCAATTCAAATAACTAACTTGTCTGGGTTACGTCAGAAATACACTACTCGGCGAGAATTGAAAACTGTCTGTGTGTTTATATATTCTGATTTGCCCAGCAGAGAGGTTATAGTATTAGTCCCGCGTGCAGAGCGAAGAGGGGTTTTTGCCAATTGTTGGTAGTATTGGCGTTAATTATTACAGTCGTTTCGTTCTTGCTACTGGAAAATGTCCGAGTTACTACTAATTTGAGCGTTAAAGTTAAAATATTACGTTAATTCAGACTGTAGGTTGGTGTCACAGTTCTGGCAGATCGTTAGTTGTAATGTCTGAAAACCGAAACTAAGAAAGCGTGTTAGATTTTACAGCGGGATCGTTTTTATAAGCATTTCCTCTGCACAAAAGGCAGCGCTATACTGGCGTAGAGACGACTTTAAGCAGACACTTATGGTCGGGTATTATTTATTATCATAGGACCACAATCTTACTGAATTTAGCGATTATCTCACAGAATTCGCTACACGCCTCCCTTCCTAAAACATGCATTCACTGCAGGTTCCAATCTATGAGATAACTTAGCGCAAATGAAGTCCTACATGTTTTTCTGATTTTCTTCACAAGGATGTCTACTCAAAAAATCGGCACCCACGTTCTGAGAGCCGGGAATGTATTCAATCATAAATGAATAGGGCTGTAATAGTAATGACCATCTTAATAATCTGACATTTTCATGCTTTGCCTATGATAAGAATTCAAGAGGCTGATGATCTGTTTGGACCACAAATGTCCTACCATACAGATAGATCTGGAATTTTTTTATAGTCCATATTAACGCTAAACATTCCTTTTCACTTGTTGAATAATTTTTTTCCGCTTTGTTCAACTTGCGGCTTGCATAAGCGATTGGGTACAATTCCCTATCTTGTGAGGAGGACCTTTGCAACAATGTAGCACCTAGGCCCAAATTGCTTGCGTCACTTCTCACGACAAATTCTTGATTCAAGTCAGGCAATTTCAATACCGGCCTGCTTGTGAGTTTTTCTTTTAACTCTTGGTATGCTAATTCACACTGTGCTGACCAATTAATTGTATCAGGTTGTCCTTTACGTGTTAAATCCGCCAGAGGAACACATATAGAGTTAAAGTGTTTAATGTACTTTTGGTAGAAACCACACAACGACACAAAAGATCGCACATCTTTTTTTTTGTTTGTGGCCTCGGTGCTCTTTTCAATTTCTCCAGATTCTTGGAGTCAGGGGTCATGCTACCCTGATGTACGGTATGTCCCAAGAATACCAACTCTTTACATCCAATACTACAGTTTGTTGGTCTAGCAGTCAAGTTAGCCTCTCTGAGTCTATCAAACAGCATATTCAAAGAGGTAACGTGTTCCTCAAATGTTTCAGTAGCGATGAGAATATCATCCATGAAATTCGAAATGCATGGATTTTTCAGGGGATCCAACAATTTTCGCATCATCCTCGAAAACACAATGGGGCATTTTTCAACCCAAACGGCAACATGTTGAACTCATAATGGCCTTCCGAGGTGCTAAATGTTAAGTAAGGTCGAACTTCAGGCTTTACTGGAATTTGATAATAGCCTTTGCTAAGATCTACCTTAGAAAAATATTTTGCCTGGTTTAGCCTGGCAAAAAGTTGATTTGTATCAGGTAATTGATCCACCTGACCTTCTGTGACAGCATTCAGTTTCCTGTAATCTATGCACAGTCTATATTCCCCAGATGGTTTTCGCAAGAAAACCACACTAGAACTATAAGGAGATTCACTGTGAGAAATAATCTCTTCTTGTAACAAATAATCTATCTCCTCTTTCAAAGATTTTTCCTTAGCGAAAGGAATAGAATAGGGCCTCATACAGATGGGTGTTGGGTCTAGTAGTTTCATATCATATTCCAACAAATTTGTGTGCCCCGGCTTATCCGTTAACACGTCTGTATGTTTCTCTAGGACCTTTTGGACCTGCTCCCTCTGTCCTTTTGTCAGGTGAGTACTGATCTTCACCTGTGCAAACGTTTCACTGGGCTTCAGTGGATATTCAAATGAGGTGAGCGGGTCATTTTTCATTTCGGTTGCGATAGACAAGGCCATTAAGTGTGTTCCTTCCTGGATTTGCCTGTCCAGATATTTCTTCAGAAGGTTCACATGATAGACTCCTTTCCCTTCCTGTCTATCTTATAATTTGTTCTGGATACCTTTTCCAAAACTGTATATAAACCTTGCCATCCGATCTGAAGTTTATTGCTGCTGCCGGGCAATAGAAGAAGCAGCTTCTCCCCTACAGCAAGCTCCCTATCCTTCGTATTTTTAGTATAATAAGCAGCATGCTTTTTCCTGGCTTGTCTCAAATTATCATTTGCCAGTTTCCAACTAGTTTTTAAACGAGTGGTCAGTTCGTTCACATATTGATATGATGAGGTAACCGTCTCTTCTGCCTTCTCATCGGTCCATGTCCTCAATAAGGTTACATATGGACTTTTAATTTTGCTGACTTATTTTTCATGACATTGGAAGCCTTATAGTGAGGACGTTTCTTCCTTGTATCATCACTCACAAATCGTCCACTACCAATTCTTTTCCGGGGTTTTTCTCCCCACTTTAATTTCATTGTGAGAGATCTTATCTCTCTTTTCTCTTTCCCCAGTTCACATAATTCTGACTGAGGGATTGTCGGCTTATTCTGGGTTAAAACAACTCTTTGTACACGACGCATAGTTGCCATTTTAATTCATTCAAGTGAAGACTGTGTGTGAAAAGGGGGCTCCCATTTCACTGTGTCTACTTCATTATAATTATTTTTCATTCCAGGCCTAAGTTTGCCCCGTGGCGTGCCTAGGTCCTGATCATTTTTCTTACTTGTGGGTGTTCCCTCATGAAATATGCCGCAGGCTTCTACAAAATTCTCAATAATTATCTTTACATCTGGCCAATAATATTTTTGAGAAACCTTTTGGCAGATGGTACCTACTTTCTCGTGGTCCCCATCTTTTCCAACATGTAAGCTCCTTATTACATCTGCCCTATATGCCTTTGGAAGTACCAACTGTCCGTGACCATGGGATTCAGTTCCAGCCTTCCTATACAACAATTTGTTCTTCATATAATAGTCCCCTTTGCTTGGAGGTGTGTGGCATTTAGGTAATTTTTTAAAGCAGGGCTTGAGTGACCTGTCTTCAGCCTGTGCCTTCCTCATCTCTTCTGGATGAGTATTTATTGGTTCATCTTCTTCCTGTCTGGATTGTGAACGGGTCTGGACTGCTGCCAAGACCACAGGTCTCTTGGGATCCCCCAAGAAGACATAACGGCACCCCAATATTAGAGGGTAGATGGGTGCGTCTAACACTGCTGCTCTGATTACTCCTTCCACATAGCGAGTTTTCACCGTTATCCTGGCAATGGGAAGTGTAATAAGTGGTATGTCCTTGGTCGCCCCTTGTATCTCCACTGTTTCTGTGGTATACTGATCCGGGTTCACCAAGTGCGCACTCACAACAGAATCAAAATCCAAACTGGTATCGTAAAGGCACCTAATGGTGACCCCATTACATACCACGTCCTCACACACTGGGGGGTGATAAGTTCCTGCTGTCCAGTAGGTTTTACCTTTACTTCCTTTTCCCCCAACTTCATAGCAGCAAATCCAGCAGGTTTCCTGTTAAATACTTTGGTGTCATGTCCTTCCCTCTTACACCATCTAGAATATAATCTACCTTGATGAAAAGGTTTTCTTTCCTCATTTTTCCTGTCAGCGAATTGTGGGTTTTTATTTTTATAATCATTGCGTGGCCTATCAAAATTTTGCTTACCCTTATTACCTTGATCTTTGTTGTCAAATCTGATAGAGTTTGTGGAGCCTTATGATTGTCTAGATGTTTCTTTTTGGCGCCAGCTACCTCTGCCTGGGCTGCCTGATACCTCTCAGCGACATTAAATAACTCACCCAGCCTCTCTGCACCCTGTTCCATGAGAAACTTTCTCAAGTCTGGAGCCATGGACTCTCTCAATTGCTCAATAAGGATCATTTCTTTAAGATCTTGGGTTTTTACCGGAGCAGTCCATTTCTCCAAGTAAGTCTCTAAACGGGCAGACAACTGGTGATAGGTCTCACCCGAAAGTACCTTTCTCATTTCTAAACTTTTTCCTGTAAAATTCACCATTCTTTTCATATCTTAACAAAAGAGCCTGCTTTAACATGTCATAATTGTCTTGGTCATCCCTGCTCATTTTTGAGAAAACTTCATAAGCTGTTCTCCTAAGACCTTGGGATAACTTCAGGCTCCATCTTTCATTTTCTAGCGCATAAGTTGTAGCTAATACGTCATACCTACTTAAATATGATTCAATATTATCATCTCTTTCAACAAAATAATCTAAGTGGAACCCCATAGCTGAGTTAGAGGCCCCCTGACTAACAGTAGCATCAGAGGTAGAGGGGCTGTGACCATTTTCAGGAGCTTGGCCTTGCAACTCTAACTCCCTTAGTCGAAACTCATGCTCCCTTTGTAATCTTTTATCTTCTGCTTCCCTCTCGGCAGCCAATCTCTTTTCTTCTGCTTCCCTCTCGGCAGCCAATCTCTTTTCTTCTGCTTCACTCTCGGCAGCCAATCTCTTTTCTTCTGCTTCCCTTTGCAGTCGTTTTTCTTCTGCCTCAATTTTTCTCTCCTCCAACTGGAGCCTCTTGATCTCAGCCTCTCTATCTATCTCTAATTTCTTCATCTCCCTAGCATATTCTAACTGCATTCTCCTCTCTTCAGCTAACCTGTTCTTCCCTAGCAATAAACTTATCACATTCTGAGGTGACATAGTCAATCAAGACTTGATCTTCCATGTTCATGTCTCTGGCAGTCTGCACAGCAGCAGATCTGAACTTTACCAAATCAGCCACATTTTATCAAGCAAGGTTAATAATATACTAAGGTAACTTATTTACTCTAACTAAACAACAACTACAAGCACCAACAGATCATCCACTATTTAAATTCCACAAAAGAATACTTTTAATTTTATTTATATGGGATTCCTATACATGTATTAGGGGAAGTTTACCTAATGAAAAGTTCAAATCCCGGACAAGCCTACCAATATATGTGGTGGATTTGATGTTAATAGATGTTATCATTCAATGTTTCTAGTGTACTGAATGAGGTCAGCTGTGAAGAACCCTGATTATAACAAATTTTGGGTTGAGTTAACAGGGTACCTTTCTGCTACCACCTTATTGACCTCAATCAGACTTATTCTAGACTAGTATGTATGATAGCTACGTATAATGTCTAGGGTTTTGCAAGTGTGTAATGTAGTGTAAGTATTACTACAAATACATTTAAATTATATCATATATATGTTCCAAAGGTTGTTATTGCCGGGAGTTGTAGTGAGGATAAACTCTCACTGCAGATAAAATACTTCTATGGCACGCGCCTCAAACAGCCTCTGACAACCAAGTCCAGCTCCCGGCCTTCACGTGTGGCTCAATTTGAGCCTGGCGGAACTGTTTCCACTGACGGGAGAAGGGACAAAGGCGAGCGACTGGCGCCTTAAAACCAGCAGCTTCGGGCAGTTAGGGCTCGTGGTCCTTGGTTGGTAGCTTATCTAAGAGAAGGATCTCTGAATTCAAACCTCCGCTGCCTTGCGGGAATATCCATTTGTGGAATTGGCTTCGGGAGTAAACCCTGAGGATAAATCCGGAGTCGGAGTCCCTAAGGCAGTCTAATGTCGATTCGACATTATTCTGGCAACTCCTGCGACATGGCTGGTACCAAACTGTATCGGCTACTGCCGTTCCTTTTGATCGACCGGCTGTGTGGAGAGGGGGAACATGCTGCATGGGCAACAGCTTGATCTCCATATAACTGTGCCCAAGCTCGCGCCCTGGAGAGGACACTCCAGCTTCACCCTATAGGTGTCGGCAAAACACGGGAAGTAGCAGTTACCGGTTATAAGCATTTTGCCCAATTGGCGTAGGGCATGGCGCCAGGGGCTACTTCCGACAGTGGGAGAGGTTCTATGATCTCACTGGACAGCTACCGCCCGCTTCAAGCTGGGCAGCCCCCAGTCAATAAGGTGTTGTCCCGCCACTGTCTGCTTTCCCCATTGGGTGCATGGGGATTAGGGTCAAACCCGAACTGTGGACAGAAAATTTTGCACCAAGCAATTATCGAAAAAATAGAAATAAGCAAACTCTCAGATTGGGATGCTGGAACGTCCGGACTATGTTGACTGGACTATCTGAAAACCTACAGGATGTAAACGATGTAAGGAAGACAGCCATAATTAATGATGAGCTTAAACGACTTCAGGTGGATATAGCTGCACTTCAGGAAACGCGCCTGGCGGGCTCTGGAACGGTGAGCGAGAAGGACTACACATTTTATTGGCAAGGGAAAGATCTTAATAAAGCTAGAGAACACGGAGTAGGTTTTGCGGTCAAAAAATCGCTAACTAACATGGTTGAACCAGGTGAGAATGGATCAGAACGCCTGTTAACGCTCCGCCTGCAAACTCGCACCGGTCCCATCACCCTTGTCAGTGTGTATGCTCCTACTCTGTACTCTGCCTCAGAAGCTAAAGATGAGTTCTACGAGAATCTAGCAGCAGTAATCAAAAGCATACCTAGGCAAGAACAGCTTGTTCTCCTTGGTGACTTTAACGCCAGAGTGGGTGCCGATAATGTTTCATGGTCTTCATGTCTGGGCAGGTTTGGTATTGGCACGATTATAGAAAATGGACAACGGCTCTTAGAGTTGTGCGTCCACCATGACCTCTGCGTGACCAACACCTACTTTCAGACAAAACCCCAGCATACGGTGTCATGGAGACACCCACGATCCAAGCACTGGCACCAACTTGACCTGATTCTCATCAGAAGGCCACTCCTCAGGTCTGTGCTCTCCACGCGCTCGTACCATAGTGCAGACTGTGACACAGATCACTCCTTGATTTGCTGCAAAATCAGAGCACAACCAAGAAAACTCTATCGTGTCAGACATGAAGGGAAACCACGCATTGATACCAGCAAGATGTCAGACCCTTTCATGATCGCTCAATTCACTGCGACCTTCAAGAAAGTGCTCAGTAGCCCTCAGCATGGTGATACTATTACAGAGAACTGGGAGCATCTACGGAACACCATTCAAAGTACTGCACTTGCTACCTTTGGTAAGAAAACAGCAAAGTCAAATGACTGGTTTGACGCTTCATCAGATGTGATGGCACCTGTTATTGAAGCTAAGCGCAGTGCTATGAATGAATACAAACGTTCACCGAGTGCCAGAACCCTACAGATCCTGAGGGCTACGAGAAGCAAAGTGCAACAAACTGCTCGACGCTGTGCAAATGACTATTGGCTCCAGCTCAGTGAGAGCATCCAGATCGCAGCGCAAACAGACAACATTAGACAAATGTATGACGGTATAAAGAAAGCACTTGGCCCCCATAAAAGTAAGACGGCACCGCTAAAAACCATCAGCGGAGAGAAGCTAACTGTAGAGTGTCACACTGTGTCCATACTGTAATGTAAAGTGTGTGGTGTATGGTGTGTTCTCTTTCTTTTGTAAAGCTCCACTATCAATCACTGTAGCATGTTGTTTGTGGTGCCACTACTGTATATGTCCATTGTAGTGTACAGAGTGGTTGAGATCAGGCATGCTCCAGTCTACCCAGCTGTAAATGGGTAACTCACCCTAGTCCTGAGTTAGGGAAGGCAAAGGCAACTGTAAGCAGTAGTTTCCCTCTAAGGCTCCAGGGGGAGAAGGCCCTAAACTTGGTCAATTCAACCGACGCAGGATGGTGTATACATGGAGTAGAAGTGTAGAGTGGGTTTAACGCGAATGGTGGACTGTTCGTGTTCTGACCATTCTAAGCACTCATTCACTTGTGTCTACAATGCACCAATGCAGACTGCTGGAATCTTTTTTTTACACAGTTTATTCAGACGCACACACTCGGACATAACGAGTAAATCATGGGTATATGTTGACACATCAATTTGCAGGCATACATAGTAGATCCCAAGTCATGACACATTCATAAATAATGGGAAGTACATCAATAGCTTCCAATGTCATGATACATTATGGCCGCATCCCCTATCTGACTAAACGCGCCAGTGAAGGCGGATCGGTAAGTAACTAAAGTTGCTTTATGTTCATAGTTTATATCATATTATGAAACCACGATAAGGGGTTTCTATCAAAATTGAGATCTCCTTGCCACTGTCCGAATAATAAGATACATGCCCGTTCTTTGGACAGTGATTCAAAAATATGATGACAGGAATGTAACATGGCCGCCTTCCTGAGTTGTCGCTCACTCACTCACAGGAGGGTATATATAAGCCAAAGTTAATTTGAAATGCATATGAATAATTTCCTAAAGTCTCTCCATACAGTTCTACAGTAATCCAGTTACTTCACGTAGACATAACTGCTGCATGGAAGCCCGTCATCTTCGTCGCTACAAACATGACCCTAGCGTTGCGAAGCATAATATTCCAGCTAGGTCTAACCGACATGAGATCATCAAAAATAGGGTCTGGCATTACCTGGAGTCCGAATCATACATGATACCGTACATTAGGAGAGTCTCTAACACAAACTCTAGTAGAGACACAATCTCCTACAGAAGAAAAATCACTTCATAAATCATTTTTACTTAAGAATGTACCAGCCCTTGAAAATGCGTAACCCGCCATTGTAAACGGTACATCGGAACTCATCATGACTTGTCAAGACAACTCATACTTCCGCTAGAGCGGCATAACAAGAATATAGTCCTGCCTACCCATCCAAAATATACAATATAGGACTGATTCTACTTGTACTAATAATATGTAATACATATGAATTCAGGCCATAAACATAATAAGCAAATTAATCTATTTTCTGGCCCTAACAAATAAGGGCGGACATGAATGCCATATCCATGCGCCGAATCAATATCAAGAACGATTACTCCTATAATCAAAAGTGTAAATCAATCATGACTTATCTAGCTTTACCATAGACAGCATTTTCATACACAAATGAATGAATGTCTATATCTTTTCCATATTAAATAGCCATATCGATTTTTGTAATATGTGCGTCAAAATATGCACGCAACAGATTACCACACCCCTCGGAAAAAAAAAATGGTACATTTTTTGTTTGAAATACATCTAGGAGCAACATACAATAGGCTCACAACGCACCAATAACAATGCGCAGATGATAAGCATAAGTTTTATGACCTTAGAGAAAGTACTTCTCTAAGTATAAATATTTCCAGAGAGGTGTCACCAACGCATACTACAATATTAGCAATGACACAATTTCTACATTAGTTTATACATAAATTTCATCTAAGATATCTTAACATCATGATCATCAAAGACGAAAAAAAAACATTGAAAGATCAGCGGTGAATAAATATCAATGAACCGCTAAGTAGTGTTACAATCAATATATGATATTACATATGTGTACACATTTCAACATAGGAACAACTGTATCAAAGTTGTATAACAGTTATGAATCATGTGGGCATCTAGACAAAATATCTGCCATCACATTTTCTGACCCACGGATAGCTCGCACCGAAAAATGAAATGGCTGCAGAGCAATCGCGTATCGCGTTGATCTTGCGCTCTTCAGATTTTTACTCTGAATAGCCGTAAGAGCTTTCTGGTCAGTTTCCACAATGAAATGCGCGCCAAGAAGAAATCTTTGCAGTTTAAGGATTGACCAAACCATAGCCAATAATTCACGGTCTAGGACCGAGTAATTCTTCTCTGCGGCATTTAATTTTCGAGAAATATACATCACAGGATGCAGAGTTCCAGAGTACTCTTGCATTAGTGCTGCTCCAATCCCGGTGGATGAAGCGTCACTACGAAGAATAAATGTCTTATCCTTAGAAGGCAATACTAGGATAGGTGAAGTAGAAAACATAGTTTTAACCTTATCCAAAGAGGATTGACATTCTTGAGTCCAATGGACTACATTAGGAGACCCTTTCTTTAGCAAGGAAGAAAGAGGTGACATAATGGAGGACAGATTCGGAATGAATCGTCCATAAAATTGTATCAGACCTAAGAGACTTCGCACTTGCTTTTTAGTCTTAGGAATAGAAATGTTAAGTATCTTACTTGTATTATGGTCTTCTGTTTTTAGGAACTCATGACCAACACGGTGTCCTAAGAAAGATATTTCGCTAAAACCAATACATGCTTTCGATAGTTTCGCTGTCAGGTTATGCTCGCGTAAGATAGACAATAGTTCATTTATCCCATTATAGTGATCGTTCCAAGTATCACTGAAAAGACAGATGTCATCAAGATACGCAATGACATCTGAGCGATGAGATAGGATTCGACGCATCATGCGTACGAATGTTGCAGAGGCGTTCATAAGACCGAAAGGCATGAAATTCCATTGGAATAGACCCCTAGGCGTCGAAAAAGCAGTAAACGGTTTGGCGTGTTCGGATAATGGAACTTGCCAATATCCCTTAGACAAATCGAGTTTAGTAAAGAAATGAGAATTCGATAGTCTCGTAAGTAGCTCTTCTAGTAAAGGCATAGGTTCAGCATCAAATTTCGTCACTTGGTTCAATTTGCGATAATCCACGCAAAGACGTATGTTATTGTCTTTTTTCCGTACAATAACCATCGGCGAAGAATATGCTGATGTGGATGGTTCAATAATTTTTAACTCTATCATCTCATTCAACTCTTTCTCTACCTGTGCTTGAAAATGTATCGGGATAGGATACGGTCTGACTCTTATAGGACTATGGTCAGTAAGAATAATGTCATGTTGAATGACATTAGTTTGACCAGGAATGTCAGTAAGGACATCCTGAAATTGTTCTAACATAGTAGAAACTTGTTTCTGCTCTCCTGGAGATAATTCTGGAGAAATTGCAACATCTTTCCATGATTCATTAGAGTGAAGAGGAATCATTGGAAAACGTAGATTTACATCCGAGAAACTCATTTCCTCATCCTGTATTACTGACAGAGATGAGTACTGTCCATGTTGGACTGGAAAATCGTCCGTTGCCTGGAAAACAGGTTGTAAATAATCCGGACGTTCATGGAATTCCGTGAGCATGTTGATGTGGAAGGTTTTACGCTTCCCGTCAATATCGACGATATAGTCAACATCGGAAACTTTTGATATTATATCGTACGGACCTTTCCAAGAAATAAGAAGTCTATTTTCCCTACAAGGTAGCAAGACAAATGCTTTGTCACCTGGACAAAGTTGTCGCAAGCATCTCTTTTTATTGGCAAATTCCCTTGCCTTCTGTTTCGCAAATTCAGAAGAAGCAGTTGCCAATTTGCATGCTTCAATAATCTTGTGTCTAAGTGCGATGACATATTCATAAGAGGATTTTGTGTCATCGACAATATTATCAGCAGTTATAAGATCATGAAGTAAAGACATAGGACCTCGCGGTTTCGCGCCAAAGACAAGTTCAAAGGGAGAAAATCCTGTATGTTCGTTGGCGACCTCTCTATATGCAAAGAGAGCCGCGGGTAAAACCCTATCCCAATCCTGAGGATGATCTTCTGTTATCTTACCTAGTAGGTTTTTCAGAGTTCTATTCAGACGTTCCACCATCCCATTGGACATAGGATGATAAATACTACTCAGCGATCTCTCTATCTTAAGAGTCGACATTACTTGAGACATGGTATCCGATATGAGTTGGGTACCATGGTCGGATAATATTTCTGCTGGAAATCCCAGACGAGAAAATATTAACCAAAGAGCATCTGCGATATCAGCAGTAGTTATGCTCTTTAGAGGAACAGCCTCCGGCCAACGTGTGCACATATCAACACACGTCAAAATAAATTGGTGTCCTCTAGCAGACTTTATCTTAAATGGACCAATGATGTCTATCGCCATTTTTTGAAATGGTCGAATGGGAATGTCTGCAGCCTGAATAGGTGCATCATGGCGTGGACCTCTGGATTTAATCTCTTGACATACTTTACAAGATCGACAATAGATTCGTATGTCCTTATTCACAGCAGGCCAAAAGAAAGATTCAAGAACTCTAGATTTAGTACGGGAAAAACCCATATGTCCAGCACACTGCGAATCATGAGCGTGCTGTAAGATTTTAACTCTCATATTTTTAGGCACAAGGATTTGAGAATGAATGGACTTAGCGGAGTCTTGTACCATACGTACAAGTACGCCATTCTTCATCGTAATCCAGGATTTACGATTTGTATCCTTATTCGGATCACCTTTTGTTGCCAGAGTAAAGAATTTCTTTAGAGTAGGATCATCTTCCTGCTGTTTTATAAAGGAATCATGGGAAATCTCCAAGGGATCATCTTGGATCTGCGCATCATTATCTTCAGACTGTGAAGATTGCGGCATATTAAGAGCTTGAGCCCTAGTGATTACTGCATTAGCAGATTGCATATTAACATTTTCCCAATTAGAAATTTGCTGTGGAGTGCATTCTTTCACTCCATGAATGCGACCGATGATAAGATCAGCGATCGGATTCGGCAAGAGACATGCTTGCACCTCTCCTGTAAAGAAAGGCGTAGCAATATTGATAATGGCAGTGGAGTACTTCTCCAATGTGCCACCAAATGTTACACATTTGACTATATTGCCTGTAGCTCGAGAAGGATTTACGAGTGATTGCCTCACTCCGATGGTAGTGCACCCCGAATCGAAAAGAATTGATACCGGAGTACCATCTATTAGACCTCTATTGAAGACAAGAGCACCCCTTCCATTATGCGCGATTGACGCAGGGAGAGCGGGAAGCGGGTGACCACAGCTTAAAGTAGAAATTGTGGTTGGATCGAATAATGTTTTGCATTGCGAACACTGAGATGCTCTATCAAAATCGAAAGCGGAATTTGCTACATTATTAGAGTCTTTTTTATCATTATTCTGATTATCGGCGTCGTGGAACTCTTGTTGTGCAGAGTTAGCCTGGTAATAAGATTTACCATGTCTTTTGTGTTGTGATCTACCTCGGTTATAATTGTCTCTATAATTATTATTTCCTCTGTTATAACCCCTATTTGGGTTTGAATCATAATATTCATGATCATCATCATCACGCTCATTATACTGAGTATCCCTGTAATATTGGTTTTTTTGTCTCCATGAAGCACTTGGGTAGTTTCTATGGCTACTCCCTTTCCGAGAATATCTAACATTATGGGTACCCCTCGCGTATCGAGGACTATCAGCCCGATTCCGGTTCTTCGAAGAAGAACCCTGATTTGAGTGGTTATCTTGGTTTTGAAACCTATTCCAATTAACCTTTTTGTCAAATTTATTTTTAGCTCCTTGGAATTTGTGTGTGTAATTCTGATTATATTCTGTTGCCGAAGCAACTGGCATACTCTCTTTAATGTTAGAGTTACTAAGAACAATGTCAGGGTGTGCCGTGGCATACTGATCACAATATTCTTCCATTTGCTTTAATGTACTAGGTTTACGCTCATGTAAAAACTCTAGGAATGGTTTATTTACCGAAGACATGACTTTGTCTCTTAACAATAAATCCGTAAGACCATCAAATGTTTTCTCTATTTTGGATAATTCAATCCATCGTGAAAGTGTAATTCGTGCTTTTGAGATGAATTCTGATAATTCTACACCTACCTCAGGTCTCATTGTTTTAAACAAAAGACGATAACCTTCTTCTGACAGCTGATATCTCTTTATCAGAGCTGCCCTAATAGCCTCATAATTATCCTTGTCGGCCTTTTCAACGAAATATAACTTACTCAGAGACTCCCCTTTTAGATTTTCAGACAACTGATTCACATACTGTGATTTGTCAACATTATGAGCTCGACTAGCACGTTCAAATCTATCAAGCCAGAATGCAATATCATCACTGGCAGAGTTGAACGCTGGTACCTTGACCTTGTACACAAAGGGTTTACCATTACCACTAGATGCCTGATTAACATTACTCATACTTGTCAATTTTAATTTCTCTAACTCAAATTCATGTTCTCTTATTGCTTTTCTCTCTTCAGCCTCTCTATCTAATCTTTTCTGTTCTGCAGCCGCTTCTAATTTTTTTCTGTTCTGCAGCAACTTCTAATTTCTTCTGTTCTGCAGCAATTTCTAATTTTTTCTGTTCAGCTGCAGCAGCAACTTCTAATTTCTTCTGTTCTGCAGCAAATCTCCTTTCCTCCACTTGCATCTGCAATTTCTTTAGTTCAGCAGCAGCATCAGCTTCTTTTTCTAATCTTTTTTCTTCAGCCAGAGCTTTTCTCTCTTCAGCAGCAGCTTTTTTCTCTTCAGCAGCAGCAGCAGCTTTTCTCTCTTCAGCAGCAGCTTCTAATTTTTTTTCTTCTATTTGAAGTTTTCTCTCCTCAGCCGCAGCTTTTCTTTCCTCAGCTTGCATCTGCAATCTGAAATTCTCAGCATCTATCTTCTTTTGTTCAACTTCTGCTTTCAGTACTTCTGACTTTAATGCAATAGCAAATTGAGCAGTTGCCCATTCTTCTAACTCTTTTCCAGTCTTATCAAGAGATTTTCCTTGTGCAATAAAGTAATCTAATGTAGACATCTTGTCTTCTTAAATCAGAAACCTGAAAAAGTAAATAAATTACCTTATTTCACTTTAATGGGAGACAAGTCTATACTATAGACTTAGTCTTAGTGAAAAAACTTGTATGGTTATTTTGTTTATAATATAACCAATGATAACTTGAGTACCTGTGGAAAACAATAACTGTATATCTCAAATACTGTGGGAGACAAGCCTTACAAAGGTCTTGTATACCTTAATGTAATCAATGATCACTTGAGTACCTGTGGAAAATAATATTTTCTATCCCAATTAATGTGGGAGACAAGCCTTACATAGGTCTTATACACTTTGTTTTATAACAATAATAATCATAAAGTACTGATCTGTACTATAATATAAGTGTATTCAACTATACCTCCTATGTCATATGTCAACTAAAGACATTACAAAGGACAAACAAGAAAAGACAATCTGAAAACATTTGCAGAGATCAAATTAAATTAAATAGGAGAAATGAAAAAAAAATGATCACAGAATCTGTGATGATAACTGCAATAAGATAACAAGACAAATAACGCCACAGTGTATAAACATAAGGGTGTAAAGAACTGAAATGAAAGAAAAGATGAGACCTACAATTATACAAACAAATCCAACAAAAATAAAGAACAGAAAAATATTACAAATACAAATATGAAACAGTCGTCACAGCTAACCAAATATTTGCAAACTATGTTGCATGCAAATTTCAATTAAGAAATTGCTCCCTATAGAACGCCAGAACAAGACCAATATCACTTGGTATTTCCTGTTCTAGTCACCTCCCATCCAGGCCCGCAAACACATAACAATCACACATATAAACAAATAATATATAAACATAAATACATATAAATCATAAATGTGTACATAATATAATGAAATGTGTTGCAGTTGTAATGTATTGTACTGTATGCTCAGTTTTAACAAATTAAACTACCACTTTATTGAATAATAGATTTGCTTTCTAACTATTACACAGTTCAATTTTTTTTTGAGCACACTAGAAGATCCACCGATGAAATGTGCACTTTATGTTCAACATTGCTCTTCTACATCAGAAGGATAAACAATCACTAGGTTAGAACACTGTCTGTACTGTGCCAAATGTCAACAAGTGCTGACCCAGATATTGCTACACTTGTAAGAACAGGTCAAACTGACATTGATTGTATAGCTGTCCTACTGGTGTTGATGTGGTCAAACCAATGTTCTTTCAACTGTAAAATGTGATTCTCAACACAACAAGACTGCGAAGGCTGGACCCAGGAATCTGGCCAACCACTGTAGAGTGTCACACTGTGTCCATACTGTAATGTAAAGTGTGTGGTGTATGGTGTGTTCTCTTTCTTTTGTAAAGCTCCACTATCAATCACTGTAGCATGTTGTTTGTGGTGCCACTACTGTATATGTCCATTGTAGTGTACAGAGTGGTTGAGATCAGGCATGCTCCAGTCTACCCAGCTGTAAATGGGTAACTCACCCTAGTCCTGAGTTAGGGAAGGCAAAGGCAACTGTAAGCAGTAGTTTCCCTCTAAGGCTCCAGGGGGAGCAGGCCCTAAACTTGGTCAATTCAACCGACGCAGGATGGTGTATACATGGAGTAGAAGTGTAGAGTGGGTTTAACGCGAACGGTGGACTGTTCGTGTTCTGACCAATCTAAGCACTCATTCACTTGTGTCTACAATGCACCAATGCAGACTGCTGGAATCTTTTTTTACACAGTTTATTTAGACGCACACACTGGGACATAACGAGTAAATCATGGGTATATGTTGACACATCAATTTGCAGGCATACATAGTAGATCCCAAGTCATGACACATTCATAAATAATGGGTAGTACATCAATAGCTTCCAATGTCATGATACATTATGGCCGCATCCCCTATCTGACTAAACGCGTCAGTGAAGGCGGATCGGTAAGTAACTAAAGTTGCTTTATGTTCATAGTTTATATCATATTATGAAACCACGATAAGGGGTTTCTATCAAAATTGAGATCTCCTTGCCACTGTCCGAATAATAAGATACATGCCCGTTCTTTGGACAGTGATTCAAAAATATGATGACAGGAATGTAACATGGCCGCCTTCCTGAGTTGTCGCTCACTCACTCACAGGAGGGTATATATAAGCCAAAGTTAATTTGAAATGCATATGAATAATTTCCTAAAGTCTCTCCATACAGTTCTACAGTAATCCAGTTACTTCACGTAGACATAACTGCTGCATGGAAGCCCGTCATCTTCGTCGATACAAACATGACCCTAGCGTTGCGAAGCATAATATTCCAGCTTGGTCTAACCGACATGAGATCATCAAAAATAGGGTCTGGCATTACCTGGAGTCCGAATCATACATGATACCGTACATTAGGAGAGTCTCTAACACAAACTCTAGTAGAGACACAATCTCCTACACAAGAAAAATCACTTCATAAATCATTTTTACTTAAGAATGTACCAGCCCTTGAAAATGCGTAACCCGCCATTGTAAACGGTACATCGGAACTCATCACGACTTGTCAAGACAACTCATACTTCCGCTAGAGCGGCATAACAAGAATATAGTCCTGCCTACCCATCCAAAATATACAATATAGGACTGATTCTACTTGTACTAATAATATGTAATACATATGAATTCAGGCCATAAACATAATAAGCAAATTAATCTATTTTCTGGCCCTAACAAATAAGGGCGGACATGAATGCCATATCCATGCGCCGAATCAATATCAAGAACGATTACTCCTATAATCAAAAGTGTAAATCAATCATGACTTATCTAGCTTTACCATAGACAGCATTTTCATACACAAATGAATGAATGTCTATATCTTTTCCATATTAAATAGCCATATCGATTTTTGTAATATGTGCGTCAAAATATGCACGCAACACTAACCGATAAGGGTAAGCAGATGGAGAGGTGGGTCGAGCACTACTCTGAGCTTTACGCTAGAGACAATACCGTTACGCCTGCATCCCTTGATGCTGTCACTAGTCTGCCAACTATGGAGGAGCTGGATGCCGAACCAACATTAGAGGAACTCAGTAAGGCCATTGATAGCTTGGCCTCTGGCAAAGCACCAGGCAGTGATGGGATTCCTCCTGATTTAATCAAATGCTGTAAGAGCACGCTATTACATCCCCTGCATAGGATGCTGTGCCAGTGCTGGGAAGAGACAACTATTCCTCAAGACATGCGAGATGCCAAGATTGTAACACTGTATAAAAATAAAGGAGACAGAAGTGATTGCAATAACTACAGAGGCATCTCTCTTCTTAGTATTGTTGGTAAGGTTTTTGCCAAAGTCATCTTAATGCGACTACACAAGTTAGCTGAGCGCATATATCCAGAGGCACAGTGTAGATTCCGAGCTGGCAGATCAACAACAGACATGATCTTCTCTCTCCGCCAGCTTCAGGAAAAATCAAGAGAGCAGAAAAGACCATTATATATCGCCTTTATAGACCTCACAAAAGCATTCGACCTGATTAGTAGGGATGGACTCTTCAAAATCCTCCTGAAAATAGGCTACCCTTCTAAAATGCTGGAAATGATAAAGTCATTCCATGACGGCATGAAGGGAACAGTCCAATATGCTGGAAGCACGTCACAGCCCTTTGATATACGAAGTGGCGTTAAACAAGGCTGTGTTCTGGCTCCGACCCTCTTCGGAATCTTCTTTGCCTTACTCTTGAAACATGCATTCAGAGATGCAACTGAAGGAATATGCCTTCACACTAGGTCAGATGGTCGTCTGTTTAATCTTTCAAGGCTGAAGGCAAAAACAAAAATCAGAAGGGTCACTATAAGAGACTTGTTGTTCGCTGATGATGCTGCAGTCGTCACTCAAAGCCAACAGGAGCTTCAGAGCTTGATGAATCGCTTCACTAAAGCATGCAAGGACTTTGGCCTCACAATAAGTCTAAAGAAAACGAATGTGCTGAGTCAGGATGTGGGTGCTGCACCAGTTATCACTATCGATAACTATGAATTGGCAGTGGTGCACCACTTCACATACCTAGGGTCTACCATCAATGACAAACTCTCACTGGATACAGAAATCGACAGCCGCATTGGCAAAGCTGCAGCTACCTTTGTCCGCCTCACATCGCGTGTTTGGGGAAACTCTAAACTCACAATGAAGACCAAAGCTGCGGTATATAATGCCTGCGTCACCAGCACACTCCTATATGGCAGCGAGACCTGGACGACCTATGCTAAACAAGAAAGAAGGCTCAATACCTTCCATTTGCGGTGTCTACGCCGCATCCTCGGCATCTCGTGGAAAGATAAAGTGACAAATGTCGAGGTGTTGTCACGTGCTGGCCTTCAAAGTATGTATACGCTGCTTAGACAGCGCAGACTTCGCTGGCTTGGCCATGTTCGCCGCATGGAAGATGGTCGCATCCCAAAAGATATCTTCTACGGACAGCTAGCAGATGGCAAGAGAACAGTTGGGCGACCACAGCTGAGGTTCAAAGATGTGTGCAAGAGAGATATGAGGGCACTGGACATGGAACCAGCAACATGGGAGGATGAAGCTGCCAATCGCAATAAGTGGCGATGCTATTTACGGCACCACCTCAGATTGGGCGAAGAGCGGCTCACACAAGAAGCAGAGGTGAGGAGAAAACGTCGAAAGGAACCAGGAAAATAAGCAGCTGAGGGCTGCCACATCAGGGGCGCATTCCCATAGTCAGTTATGACTGAAGGGGCTATTATATATATATATATATATATATATATATATATATATATATATATATATATATATATATATATATATATATATATATATATAAAAGACAGGGTCACTACCACAACCACAAACAAACTGACACTCTATTATACAACTTATGGAAGTCTGTGGCTGAATTTTATGTAATGTGCTAGATTACAATTTATTTGCCCTGATTCAGAATTTTCTGAGTCAGGACCAACAACAAAATGAAATTTATGGTTTTATTTACATAAATATTTATAACACAATGGATCTTCTGTCCATAAAAAGGACTATTATAATCAAATTATATGTAGGTATTACTCTAAACTGGGTGACCTGGTAACTAATGGTGGGGATGGTGTGTTTGCATCATTCCCACTCTTTATATTTGTATCTTGTGTAAAAGTTATTAAATAATCAAAGATTTTATGTCTTTGTTAATAAAGTCAGTGGATGATCGTTGTAGTGCCGACACATAGGCACTTATCTGTAGGTTAATGGTAGATATGATGCTGACAATTTCCTTTCGTTCACTCGAATGACCAGACTGACACAGTCCCTGGTGTAGAATAGTATAGTAGACCGCTTGGTCCAGAAAAGTTTCACTTCTCTCTCTCTCTCTCTCTCTCTCTCTAGTAAAATCACCAGGGTCCTGGTACTATCGTAGCACCAGAACAAAAAACCCACAATTCAAAGAAATATCATAAACATACGTTGACTGGCATTAGCATTAAGGAAAGTTTAGCTTTGCCCCAGTCCAGACTGCCAAGAATTATTATTTCACTCTAGGCACTGCTGTTCTCAACGCAGCTTGCTTTCAAAATTTTCTGTATCAACTGGCGACAAGCCTTTGCTTGCTTTTGCCAATAATATCAGACCGGCCCAATCAGCGAGGGTCTAGCTTTTTTAATTCAAAATTAAAAAAAACAAAAGCGTAACTCCAAACTTCTAGGAGTGAGTCTTCAAATATATTTAGCTTTTTTGCCTAACCACTATTATTTCAATATCTTGGCTAATAATTAGACTACCATATATTTTACAACATATTATTGCTCAGGGGATCCTAAGCTATCTTTATATATGATTTTTATGGCCCTAATATTTGTCGTTTAGATTTTCAGTTTTGTCACTGTTAATCGTCAATTTCAACTTTTCCAAAAGTCGGCCATCTTTTCCCCTCCCTCTCTCATTTTTTTTTCCATTCAAATAACTAACTTGTCTGGGTTATGTCAGAAATACACTACTCGGCGAGAATTGAAAACTGTCTGTGTGTTTATATATTCTGATTTGCCCAGCAGAGAGGTTATAGTATTAGTGCCGCGTGCAGAGCGAAGAGGGGTTTTTGCCAAGCGTTGGTAGTATTGGTGTTAATTATTACAGTCGTTTCGTTCTTGCTACTGGAAAATTTCCGAGTTACTACTAATTTGAGCGTTAAAGTTAAAATATTACGTTAATTCAGACTGTAGGTTGGTGTCACAGTTCTGGCAGATCGTTAATTGTAATGTCTCAAAACCGAAACTAAGAAAGCGTGTTAGATTTTACAGCGGAATCGTTTTTATAAGCATTTCCTCTGCACAAAAGGCATTGCTTTACTGGCGTAGAGACGACTTTAAGCAGACACTTACGTTCGGGTATTATTTATTATCATAGGACCACAATCTTACTGAATTTAGCGATTATCTCACAGAATTCGCTACACAGGGCACACACAGAATGATGTTTACTACCAGCTCCACAGAAGAGAACAAGTGGTAATCTTCAGACTCCGCACTGGTCACAACAGATTGAGATACCATCTATTCAACAAGCTAAAGATAGGAACTACCGATCAGTGTAACTGTGGCACTGATAAAATGACTGCTGAACATCTGCTTCAAAGTTGCTCCTTATTTGTGGTACAGAGAAAGTGCATATGACCGACGCCAGCTCCTTTCGTGGAAAAGCTTTACAGGGATTCAAATAGCCTCAAACTGACTACTGCTTTCTTTGAGAACATTCAAGTGGACGTCTGAGACTGTACGATGAACATACTCCAATATATGAACATGACAAGGCTGAATGTGATCTGGAAAAGTAACATCAGTTTTCCTGTAAAGATTAAATTATACAAATCACTTGTATTATCTATTCTCTTGTATGAGGGTGAGGGCTGGACACTCACTGCAGATACGGAGCGAAGGATTCAGGCTTTCGAGTATAAATGTTATAGAAGAATTTTGCGCATTTGCTATAAAGAGCACAAAACAAATGTCTATGTTAGAGAGAAAATAAATATGTAAGCAGGCCACCAAGAACCACTTTTGTCAGTAGTGAAACGTCGACAGCTTGCCTGGTTTGGGCATGTAACTCGTCATGACTCCCTTTCGAAAACGATACTCCAGGGAACAGTCGAAGGTAAACGGAGAAGAGGAAGGCAAAGAAAATCCTTGGCTGATAACATTAAAGAATGGGCGGGGCACAGTTTTTTCACACTTGTACGCATTGCAGAGGATATAGAGCAGTGGAGGACCCTTTCTGCTGATGCTTCCACCATGGCACCCCTACGACCCATGACGGGTTACAGGTTGAGATGAGATGAATATATGAACTCTTAAAAATGAGATATTTTAACACTAACATACTTACATTAACAAAATGTTCCTTAAATCAAATATAAAATGTTAGTTGTAACTTGTTACTGTTGAAAATTGTCACTTGTCAGCGACTCGGCATCCATGTCGACAACTTTTCCTTCGTTAAGATCATACGTATGAATTGGCAACGTGGAATCTTGATTGTGGAGTTCCAAAATCTGTGCATATCTCTGCCGACAACGTCGTTCGCGCACATCTTCAACCACGCTTTTACTAGGATTAAACTTATGACAGACTCCATCTTTGGCAACTGCTTGCTTGGCTAGTATTCGACTGGAAACTGTTTCACACAAAAGCTTGTTGGTTTGTTTAGTTTTAACTAAGTTAACATTCGAAAACACTCTTTCGACTCATGCTGAGTAGTGAGGTAATGCCATAAGCGTGCACATGATGTCAGCCAAAACATCAAATTTCTTCTGGCTATTAGCATCTGTTACTTGTTGCAGTCCCAGCCAGAATGTTCATCCACCAGATGTCCAAGATCTTTTCGGTACGATGCCAATTCTCGCCATTGATCAGACAGACGATCAAGGCTCTCTTCTGAAACACCTGTTGGGAACTGCGCTGTTAATGGAATGACAGAAGGTTTGTTGATCTCGAGAGCTTGCTTTGGATGCAACAGCTGCATTTCCGCAACAACACTGTTTTGTTCAAGTTGGAACCTGCGTCGTATTTGAGTACAAAGTTCAATCAGGTATGCCAATACATCCTTGCGAAACTGGACTTCTTTATCTTCTAACGGTTGTCGGATTAACCGCGTTTCACATCGTCCACCCAGCTCAATGTAATTCAGTTTCTTGTGCACCTGTACATCCAAAGGATCAATGTCGGCAAGAGTGCAATGCTTATGCTGCAATACTTCCTGCCTAATAAACATACTGAGAAGAAAACGATACTCTCTTGTTGCACTCGTGCACAATATGTGAAGACGGAAGTTCTCGGACTGGAATTCGATGTTAATGACGTTAACTTTACCCAGTGTATAGCCGACAAATAGAAGCATGCGCTTCGTGCCAACAGTGTTCATCGTCTGCAGGATTTTCCCCGCACCGTCGACATTGTCCACTGAAGCTTCGGCTTGGAAATACAAGTGGAGAGCATCCCATTACTCAAGGATCCTCTCAATGACTGCTTCACTGCAAATGCCAGCGTGTTTCACACAGCTTCAACACGTTATGTTTCTGGGCCTGAACTACATCTTGTATTAACTGGAACTGGAGATTTCTTTTACTACAAACGAAATTTAGAAGCAGACATTCCTTATGAAAATTTAAAGCCAAGATGTTAGGTGGTTGCTGTCAGCATTTGCAGTGCAAATGAATGACAAACACAGCCGAGAACAACAGAGGCATGTGGAATCTCTTTCTTTAGCTGTGCCTGTAAACCACTTGCAGTCCCCATCAAATTGACACAGTTGTCTGCAGCAAAACAAATGACGTTACTAAGTGGGATTGCATGCGTGCTCAACAATTTCTTAACAGCTGTAAACATGCCAAGATCAGCCCCATCCTCCTCCTCAATGAGATCTAACAGTGAATCAACTACTTTTCTTGTTTTTGTGTCACAGAATCGCACAACGACTGCCAACATGTGATTCGTACAGACATCAGTACTCTCATCAACGATTATAGAAAATGTATGATTTCTGCAAATGTTAATAACTTCAAGCCGCTCAAAATGTGCAATGCCGTATTGCATCACATAGGCAGCATTGGTGCGCTTCATTGACATTTTTTGAGCAATTGTGCTGTGTGGAAACATCTGCTTGCAACATTCAGTCAAATGATCAGCTTGCGAAAACGGAGTATTATGTTCTGCCATGAAAGCTGACAACAGTATCTCCGCTTTAGCAATTTTGTCTTGGAGACAGGGCTCTTTTGGTTTGATGAAAATCTTGTTAATGTTCAGAGTTTTGCTTTTGGCTTCGAAGTTTTTTCATGTGCTTCTGTGTGCTTGTATGTGTCAATAAAGCTGTTTTGTTGGCATTAGTTAATGTACAGGAACAGACCGTACAAATCGCATTATAGCGATTGCCAGAGTCCGGCGTTATCCAATCCTTCAGTTAGCTGTCTGTTAGCCATTCCGCACAAAAAGCTTGCTGATACCATTTTCTTCTTCTTTGATCCTTAGCCGCCGACCGTCAAAGCAGTCAGTGGCCATTACGCCTGGTGGCGTCTTGTAGGGCAACAACAAATTGATTCCACTTTGCTCGGTCGGCGGCCATCCTTCGTACAGTTCCCCAACTCTGGTTCATTCTTTGCATCTCAGCCTCCACAGTCCTCCGCCAAGATGTTTTTGGTCGGCCTCTCCTTCGTTTTCCTCCAGGGGTCCATAGCATAGCTGTTCTTGTGATGGCATAGGGGTCTCTTCTGAGGACATGGCCAACCCAGCTCCAGCGTCTGCCAGCTATGATGGTGTGCATCTCCTCTTGCTTGCTCCGAGTAAGCAGATCTTGGTTGGTGATGGTATTCGGCCGAAAGATTCGGAGAATTTTTCTTAGGCATGGTGTGTGAAAAGAGGACAATTTCGACATTTCCTTCTCTGTAACTCTACAGCTCTCCGCGCCATAAAGAAGCATAGAAAGCACACAGTTCTGAAATAATCCTAATTTTGTGCTTGTGCTGTACTGAGAGGACTTCCAGTTGTTGTTTAGTCTAATAAAGGCTGTTCTTGTTTTGTTCATTCTGTTGTTGATGTCTTTGCTTGCTCCGCCGTCTGGTGTTACTATGCATCCTAGGTATATATATATATATATATATATATATATATATATATATATATATATATATATATATATATATATATATATATATATATATATATATATATATATATATATATATATATATATATATATATGTATATATATATATATATATATATATATATATATAATATATATATAATAAATATTATATATCAATATATATATATATATATATATATATATATATATATATATATATATATATATATGTATATATATATATATATATATATATATATATATATATATATATATATATATATATATATATATATATATATATATATATATATTACTCGTCAAAAGTCAAGGGCCACCCTATTATTTTCAATACACTTTTATATAAGAGCATAGAATGATTAAATGAAGGAAGGTTTTAGTAAAAATGGGTGCAATATATCCCTCTGACAGTCCTCTATGCACGCTAAGCATAAAAAACAACTCATCGACAACCTTGGTGATCACGTGCAATTTGGTTTGCTGACCATAAATTCACATTTTTAATCTGTTTTTTCAAACTTCCGTACAATCAAACAGGTGAAGTAATCGTGCTGATTGACATTCCACGTGCAATGGCGACTTTTCGTGAACAGAGTTCACTCTTAATTTGTTTTACAATCAGCAGACGTAGGGTAGTTTCATCACTTGCAAAAACCATGCCACCGAGAAGAAGTCTTGACACCTTACAAAGAATGAGGGCTATAGCGTGGGTTGAAAGTGGTTTATCTGTCCGTGAGGTTGCTAGACGGCTTGCAGTGTCACACTCTACTATCCAAAGAATTTTGGAGAGATTTCAGGCCACAGGAAGTGTGGAGGATCGCCACCGGCCAGGTCGCCCTAGATGCACCAATAGACATGATGACCGGTACCTCTTGTTGTCAGCCCTGCGCCATCGAACAGTGACTTGTTCCACTCTAATATGTCAGCTGAGAACTACTGTAAACGTTAATGTCAGTCAAAGCACCATTCGCAGACGTTCACATGAATTTGGACTGGCTGCTCGACGTCCTGCAGTCAGAATCCCTCTTACTCCTGCTCATCGCAGAGCCCGTGTTGCTTGGTGTCGCGAGCACATCCGATGGACAAGGCAACAATGGAGTCAAGTTCTCTTCACTGATGAATCTCGCTTCACTGTGTCATTCAATGATGGCATGATTCGAGTTTGGAGACGACCAGGAGAGCGATTTACTGATGACACAATTCGAGCGGTGGATCGTTATGGTAGGGGTTCTGTCGTGTCTGGGGAGGCTTCTACAGACACGGCAGGACCCTACTCTACATCATCCAAGGCAACTTGACCGGCCCAAGATACCAGAACGAAATCTTGAGACCAATTGTTCAACCTGCTCTGGAGGCCATAGGTGGTAATGCCATCCTCCAAGATGATAACGCTCGACCCTATCGAGCTCGTGTGGTAAATGAGTTTATTCAGCAACATGGGATAATCAGGATGGCGTGGCCAGCTCATTCACCTGACCTTTCTCCGATTGAGCATCTCTGGGATGTCCTTGGTCGAAGATTGTCAAAAAATCACCCCCTGCCAATGGATGTTGCACAGCTGACTGCATTTCTGCTTCAGGAATGGCAAGCTGTTCCTCAGGATACTCTTCGGACCCTTGTGGACTCGATGCGTCTACGCTGTCTTGAATGCCTTGCTGCAAACGGTGGTCATACCCGATTTTGAAATGTCTATTTGTCCAATATCTATTGTGTGACTTTTGAAAAGGTGGGTGACACACTTCACAGCTTCATTGCGTTTGAATGTGTGTTTCCATTTCTTTACGTGACATGTCAATTTGGTATTCAATAAATGCCGTTTTGACTGATACCAATTACGTTTATATCAGATTTGTTTTATGGTTTCAACCAAGGTTTTTCTAAGTGGCCCTTGACTTTTGACGAGTAGTATATGTTTGCAGGCGGGTAATTTATCTCGCCGTCCTTGTGCAAACACCTACTCTTGTGTAACCGTCTTGGCAGTGACTCTTAATGACAGTAATTACGGAATCCCAATAGCCATATCAGCGCTGAAGAATCCCGTCACTGCCTGGCGCTTTGCCAGAGGCCAAGCTATCAATGGTCTTGCTGAGATCTTCCAGTGTTGGTTCAGCATTCAGCTTCTTCATAGTTGGCAGATATTTGACAGCGTCAAGGGCTGCAAACGTGACTTTTAAAAAAATACAATTTTGCTTCGTTTAGGCGAGGCGCGTCCCGTTCAACCTAGTCGGTTATATTAGGGCGCATGTCCAAATATAAAAGACCTTTAGGTCTGGTATTTTCTCTAGCGTAAAGCATAGAATGGTGCTCAACCCACATCTCTATCTGTTCTTATTGATTAGCTTCTCCCAGCTGATGGTTTTTAGCGGTGCCATCTAACTTTTTGGGGGTACCAAGGACCTTCTTTACACCGTCGTACATTTGTCTAGTGTTGACTGTTTGTGTTGCGGTCTGGATGCTGTCACTAAGCTGGAACCAATAATCATTTACACAACGTCGAGCAGTTGGTTGGACTTTGTTTCTCGCAGCCTTCATGATCTGTAGGATTATATCACTCGGTAAACGTTTGTATTCAGTCGCGGCACTGCACTTAGCTTCAATGACAGGTGTCTGTTGCGTGCATATTTTGACGCACATATTACAAAAATCGATATGGCTATTTAATATGGGAAAAATATAGACATTCATTCATTTGTGTATGAAAATGCTGTCTATGGTAAAAGCGAGAGAATCCATGTTTGATTCACACTTTTGATTATAGGAGTAATCGTTCTGGATATTGATCCAGCGCAAGGATATTGCGCTTACGTTTGTACTTATTTTTTAGGGCCAGAAAATATATTAATTTGCTTATTATGTTTATGGCCTGAATTCATATGTATTACATATTATTAGTACAAGTAGAATCAGTCCTATATTGTATATTTTGGATGGGTAGGCGGGACTAGATTCTTATTATTCCGGTCTAGCGGAAGTATGAGTTGTCTTGACAAGTCGTGATGAGTTCCGATGTACCGTGATAATGGCGGGTACGCATTTTTCAAAGGGCTGGCAGCTTCTTAAGGAAATACGATTCATGGAGTGGTTTTCTTCTAAAGGAGATGGTATCTCTACTATAGTTTATGTTAGAGACTCTCCTAAGGTACGGTACAATGTATAATTCGGACTCCATGTATTGCCAGACCCTATTTTGATGATCTCATGTCGATTCGACCTAGATGGAACATTGTGCTTCGTATCGCTAGGGTCGTGTTTTGTATCGACGAAGATGACAGACTTTCCTGCAGCGGTTATGGCTACGTGAATTAACCTGATCACCGTAGAGCTGTATGGAAACATTTATGAAATCATTTATATACCCATTATAAATTAACTCTGGCTTATATTCTCCTTCCTATGAATGAGTGAACGACAACTCAGGGAGGCAGCCATGTTAGATTTCGGTCATCATATGTTTTGATAACTGCCAAGAGAACAGATTATTTATCCTATTATCGGACAGTGACAGGGAGATCTCAATCTTGCTAGAAACCCCCTCTTTCGTGGTTTCATAATATATACTACAAACTATGGACGTCAAGTAACTTTAGTTATTTATCGATCTGCCTTCACTGACGCGTTTAGTCAGATAGGGGGATGCGGCCATAATATATCATGACATTGAACTTTTGATGTACTGCCCATTATTTCTGAATGTGTCATGACTTCAGATCTGCTATGTATACCTACAAATTGATATGTCAACATACCATGATGTACTCGTATGTCCCAGTGTGTACGTCTGAATAAATTGAGTAAACAAAGATTCCAGCAGTCTGCATTGGTGCCTTGTAGACACAAGTGTATGAGTGGTTATATTGGTCAGCACACGAACAGTACACCATTCGCGGTAATCACACTCTACACTTCTACTTCATACATACACCATCCTGCGTCGGTTGGAGTGACCAAGTTTAGGGCCTGCTTCCCCTGGAGCCTTTGCCTTCCCTAACTCAGGACTAGGGTGAGTTACCCATTTACAGCTGGGTAGACCGGAGCATGCCTGATCTCAACAACACACCACTCTTCCTTACAGAGCATACAGACTGACACTTTACAGAGTGGAAAGAAGAAAGGAAACTTTACAGTGTCCTCACATGTAATGAAGCATCAAACCAGTCATTTGACTTCGCTGTCTTCTTACCAAAGGTGGCAAGTGCAGTACTTTGAATGGCGTTCCGCAGGTGCTCCCAGTTCTCTGTAACAATATCATCATGCGGTGGGCTACTGAGCTCGTTCTTTAGGTCGTGATAAATTGAGCGGTAATGACAGGGTCTAACCGATCTTGCCGGTGTCGATGCGTGGTTTCCCTTCATGTCTGACACGATGAATTCTTCTTGGTTGTGCTCTGTTTTTGCAGAAACCAAGGAGTGATCTAGATCGCAGTCTGCACTATAGTACGAGCGCGTGGAGAGCCTAGACCTGAGAAGTGGACTTCTGACAAGAATCAGATCCAGTTGGTACCAGTGCTTGGATCGTAAATGTGTCTATAGCACCTTAAGTTGTGGTTTTGTCTGAAAGTAGTTGTTGGTCACGCAGAGGTCAATAGGACACTCAACGCCAAGTTTTTATTCATCTTGCCAATACCAAACCTGCCCTGACATCCTCAACTTTCCTGTCTGTTAGGACACGCTTGAGGACAAATTGGTCTTGTCTTTCTATTCTCAGAGATGTGGGGTTCAACACGGTCTACAATAAAATGCAATATCCTCAAAAATGAGCGGTTAGATAATGTTTTGAGGATAGCACTGTTCAAGTTAAACAAGTCTCAAACAATCCATATTATATAAATTCTCTACACTTTATTCTTCGAGTATAGAAACACTGTACATTATACTCTCCGCGTTATTGAAACACCATACCCCATGCTTTAAAGATTATGGACATGTTGTAACCCTTGGACTCGGGATTATAGAATCACTGCACACATATGCTCCAGGTTATAAAAGTATTCCCTCATTACGCTTCGGTTGATAAAAACAATGTGTCCCATTCACTTTAATCATTAAAGTCTACTGTGTTACTGTAACCCGAAAGAATAGTAACAATGTAGTCTGCCGAA
The DNA here is from genome assembly GCA_024509875.1 of Oreohelix idahoensis. Lineage (NCBI taxonomy): Eukaryota > Metazoa > Mollusca > Gastropoda > Stylommatophora > Oreohelicidae > Oreohelix > Oreohelix idahoensis. Next base: position 39,462 of record JAMPIV010001490.1, read on the forward strand.
AATGTCCAATAAGACGGCTGATAAAGACTGCGCATTTGGCCCGATTCCTGATTCTTTTGGAAACAGCAACAAAAAAAAAGAAAAAAAAAAAAAAAAAAAAAAAAAAGCATAGATAGGTCAATAGAACAAGAGGAAACATGCATGCATATTTGGAGCCATATTGACAAAGTTATCGCAACAGACGATCAATCAATCATTACCCTTTAGCTTCCCAAGGAGCATAGTCCGTCAACAAACACATGCCAAGTTCTCCTGTCAAGTGACATCCACTCAAAGTCTTTCCATGTTTTCCTCATCATTTTCACTTCTGTATCTAGCTCTTTTATCCATGTGTTTTTGATCTACCTCTGCCTCTCTTTCCCTGGGGGTTAAAGAACAAGGACTGCCTTGTAATGCTATCACCAGGTTTCGTCAGTGTGTGTCCATCGTCTCAACTCTTGTCTGGCTCTTGTCATCAGTTCCACATTTGTGACTTTGTCATACCATTTCAATCCTTCTATTCTTCGCAAGCACCCGTTTATGAACGTTTGTAGCATTTGAGTTGTTGTTTTTGTTGTTCTCCATGTTTCAGACCCATACAATAGGACTGACTTGACATTTGAGTTGAAAATTCTTATTTTCATGTTGGTCTTGATTTCTCTTGATCTCCATATGTTTCCCAATGCAATGAAAGTCCCTCTTGCTTTTTGTACTCTTATTTTGACATCATTGTCTGTCCCTCCAAGTTTGTCTATATTACTGTCTGTACGATTCTACATCTTGTGTGGTGTTCGACCTTGTTATCATTTCTTGCATATATTGTCATTATCTTTGTCTTTTCCCTGTGTCTTTTCAGACCCACTTGTGGTGACCTCTCATCAAGTATTTTTATTTCGTCTTGCATCTGATTACGGTGAGACAGAAGAGCCAAGATCTACAAAACCCAGATCATCAAGCTGTTTAGTCAGATTCCACTTAATTCCATTTCTGTTGTGTGATATCGATGTTTTCATACCAACAGATATATATATATCACAATCAGAACACAAATATACGGAAATCAAAAGAAATTTAGTCACACGCAAAGAAAAAAAAGAAAAAAAAAATATAAAATAAAAGAACCTTGAACTCTTATATCAGTCTTTACTATTGTATGGTCTTAAAACATGAAGAACGTGAAAACGATAACAAGAAAGATACAGATTTTCATAAGTCGGTGATTGTGCAAAAAACAAAACAAAAATATTTTACATTTAAGGAGTAGATGTTGAGATGGGTAGTGCACACATTGAAAAAGTCTTTTTAATGTAATCTCAAGGCTAACAGAATAAGAGTTAATCAAGTACTGGGGGTTGGAGTGGCTAAGAGGTATGGCAGCCTCCTATAATTCTAAAGCTACCAGGTTCGGTTCCCAGTACAGGAAATACAAATGATGGAATTTTTTTTTTCTTTCAGATTCAGTAAACATCATAATCCTCTCTGATACCCTCGGTAGTAAGATAGGATGCCAAGCCTTCTCAGATAAGAGCGAAAAAATAGGAGGTCCTGTGTGCAAGTTGCACACGTTTAAAAACAACTCGGCAGTTGGAAATCGTAAAGCGTAGGCTATATGGCCGCTGCCGTTGGCAATGGAAAAACTTACCTGCCACAAAAATATTTATAAAATGTGTGATTCCTGTATACAAACATTGGGATCCTCATCTGTGCTACAGAGTTCGTGCACTGTGCTGAGATCGTTCATGTGTGATCTAAAGGAGGAGATCGGAGCACTGATGGAGTTGTCCATGTACAATGTGCTGAGATCGTTCATGTGTGATAAAAGGAGGAGATCAGAGCACTGATGGAGTTGTCCGTGTACAATGTGCTGAGATCGTTCACGTGTGATCAAAGGAGGAGATCGGAGCACTGATAGAGTTGTCCATGTACAATGTGCTGAGATCGTTCATGTGTGATCTACAGAAAGAGATCGGAGCACTGATTGAGTTGTCCGTGTACAATGTGCTGAGATCGTTCATGTGTGATCTAAAGAAAGAGATCGGAGCACTGATGGAGTTGTCCGTGTACAATGTGCTGAGATCGTTCATGTGTGATCATAAGAAAGAGATCGGAGCACTGATGGAGTTGTCCGTGTACAATGTGCTGAGATCGTTCATGTGTGATCTAAAGGAGGAGATCGGAGCACTGATGGAGTTGTCCGTGTACAATGTGCTGAGATTGTTCATGTGTGATCTAAAGAAAGAGATCGGAGCACTGATTGAGTTGTCCGTGTACAATGTGTTGAGATGGTTCATGTGTGATCTAAAGAAAGAGATCGGAGCACTGATGGAGTTGTCCGTGTACAATGTGCTGAGATCGTTCATGTGTGATTTAAAGAAAGAGATCGGAGCACTGATGGAGTTGTCCATGTACAATGTGCTGAGATCGTTCATGTGTGATCTAAAGGAGGAGATCGGAGCACTGATGGAGTTGTCCGTGTACAATGAAGATGGTCGTTAAAACCAAACCTAAACCAATATTACATGAAAAATATGAATTTACGACTTACGTCTTTTTGTTGTTCTCCTTTTACAAGCGTCATGTCTAGTAGTGTATGTGGTTATGTCTCTACACAAGTTCTTGTCTCCAGTGTTGTGTATGTAGTTATGTCTCTACACACGTTCTTGTCTCCAGTGTAGTGTATGTGGTTATGTCTCTACACAAGTTCCTGTCTCCAGTGTAGTGTATGTCGTCATCTCTCTACACAAGTTTTTGTTTCCAGTGCAGTGTATGTGGTTATGTCTCTACACAAGTTCATATCTCCAGTGTAGTGTATGTGGTTATGTCTCTACACAAGTTCTTGTCTCCAGTGTAGTGTATGTGGTTATGTCTCTACACAAGTTCTTGTCTCCAGTGTAGTGTATGTGGTTATGTCTCTACACAAGTTCCTGTCTCCAGTGTAGTGTATGTGGTTATGTCTCTACACAAGTTCCTGTCTCCAGTGTAGTGTATGTGGTTATGTCTCTACACAAGTTCTTGTCTCCAGTGTAGTGTATGTGGTTATGTCTCGACACAAGTTCTTGTCTCCAGTGTAGTGTATATGGTTATGTCTCTACACAAGTTCCTGTCTCCAGTGTAGTGTATGTGGTTATATCTCTACACAAGTTCTTGTCTCCAGTGTTGTGTATGTAGTTATGTCTCTACACACGTTCTTGTCTCCAGTGTAGTGTATGTGGTTATGTCTCTACACAAGTTCCTGTCTCCAGTGTAGTGTATGTCGTCATCTCTCTACACAAGTTTTTGTTTCCAGTGCAGTGTATGTGGTTATGTCTCTACACAAGTTCATATCTCCAGTGTAGTGTATGTGGTTATGTCTCTACACAAGTTCTTGTCTCCAGTGTAGTGTATGTGGTTATGTCTCTACACAAGTTCTTGTCTCCAGTGTAGTGTATGTGGTTATGTCTCTACACAAGTTCCTGTCTCCAGTGTAGTGTATGTGGTTATGTCTCTACACAAGTTCCTGTCTCCAGTGTAGTGTATGTGGTTATGTCTCTACACAAGTTCTTGTCTCCAGTGTAGTGTATGTGGTTATGTCTCGACACAAGTTCTTGTCTCCAGTGTAGTGTATATGGTTATGTCTCTACACAAGTTCCTGTCTCCAGTGTAGTGTATGTGGTTATATCTCTACACAAGTTCTTGTCTCCAGTGTAGTGTATGTGGTTATGTCTCGACACAAGTTCTTGTCTCCAGTGTAGTGTATGTGGTTATGTCTCTACACAAGTTCTTGTCACCAGTGCAGTGTATGTGGTTATGTCTCTACACAAGTTCCTGTCTCCAGTGTAGTGTATGTGGTTATGTCTCTACACAAGTTCTTGTGTCCAGTGCAGTGTATATGGTTATGTCTCTACACAAGTTCCTGTCTCCAGTGTAGTGTATGTGGTTATATCTCTACACAAGTTCTTGTCTCCAGTGTAGTGTATGTGGTTATGTCTCTACACAAGTTCATGTCTCCAGTGTAGTGTATGTGGTTATGTCTCTACACAAGTTCTTGTCTCCAGTTTAGTGTATGTAGTTATGTCTCTACGCAAGTTCATGTCTCCAGTGTAATGTATGTGGTTATGTCTCTCAGTGTAGTGTATGTGGTTATGTCTCTACACAAGTTCTTGTCTCCAGTTTAGTGTATGTAGTTATGTCTCTACGCAAGTTCATGTCTCCAGTGTAATGTATGTGGTTATGTCTCTACACAAGTTCTTGTCTCCAGTTTAGTGTATGTAGTTATGTCTCTACGCAAGTTCATGTCTCCAGTGTAATGTATGTGGTTATGTCTCTACACAAGTTCATGTCTCCAGTGTAGTGTATGTCGTCATCTCTCTACACAAGTTCTTGTGTCCAGTGCAGTGTAAGTGGTTATGTCTCTACACAAGTTCATGTCTCCAGTGTAGTGTATGTGGTTATGTCTCTACACAAGTTCTTGTCTCCAGTTTAGTGTATGTAGTTATGTCTCTACGCAAGTTCATGTCTCCAGTGTAATGTATGTGGTTATGTCTCTACACAAGTTCATGTCTCCAGTGTAGTGTATGTGGTTATGTCTCTACACAAGTTCCTGTCTCCAGTGTAGTGTATGTCATCATCTCTCTACACAAGTTCATGTCTCCAGTGCAGTGTATGTGGTTATGTCTCTACACAAGTTCTTGTCTCCAGTGTAGCGTATGTGGTTAAGTCTCTACATAAGTTCCTGTCTCCAGTGTTATTTACAAACTATGTTGTTGACTTTCAAGAAGAGCAGTTTGGTTTTAAACGGAACAGAGGAAAAAGTGAGGCAATATTTGTCCTAAGAATATTAGCAGAAAATTATACAGATTTAAAAAAAGTATGTATATGTGCTTCATTGGCTACAAGAAGACTTTTGACAGAGTCTATCACGAGAAAATAATTGAATGTTTCGAAGACATAGGTATTAAGGGGAAAATACATACGAATAGTCAGTAACCTTTATTGGGAGAAAACTACTACAGTAAGATCTGGAAGGAATTATTCACCATTCATAGACATAAAAAGAGGTGTCAGACAAGGTTGTGTGCTGTCCCCTTGCCTATTTAATGTCAAGTGTTTATGATTGTTGGGGAGCCCGGCAATAGCTTTCTTCTTCCTGTTATGAGAGGTCAGAAGAAACATCCGTAGAGGCGAGATGGAATATATTGATGAGTTGGTAAAATAAACCAAGAAAGCATCACCGAAAGTAATAGAGGGTACTCTGCACAAGCAAAAATAAACTAACAGTAAAATACAAGCGAGCAATGGTTTCATCTTAGTCAAGAGTTGATCATTTATTAGCAATATAAAAGAGTAAATAAAGTGATGAACAGAGCATTTAAAAGAACTTCTCAAAATGATCAGCTCGACATTAAAGCCCCAGATGTCATTACAAAGGAGGCCATATCAGGGAGAGACAAGTAGTTCCCGCAGAATGGAAGAAAGGTTATCTTTCCTAATTGCAACAGAAGGGAGATATACAATATTGTATTGTATTGTAAAGATATAATGTCACTGTCAGTGCCATGGAAAGCTTTAAACGCGATCAACCTTGAGAGATTAAAGGAGTACATAGACAGACAAACAGGCCTTCAACAAAACAGATCCTGGACAGGTCAGAGAGCCACATTGAGAATAATAGTAATAGAGATGAACAAGCAAGTTTGAAGCAAATCATAACATGCACAAATCATATCATGCACAAATCATATCATGCACAAATCATATCATGCACAAATCACATCATGCACAAATCATATCATGCACAAATCACACCATGCACAAATTATATCATGTACAAATCATATCATGCACAAATCATATCATGCACAAATCAGTTTCATGCACAAATCAGACAACCGTGTTGAGAATAATATAATAATAGCCCCGACCGAGATACAACGGTAAAATACTCCAAAGATAACATTTAAGGATAAAAAACATAATGCGTAAGCTGCTGATGTACATGATCGCCTAGACCGCGGGTCATCATCCTCTATAAATTTTGCCTTGCTAGACAGGAGGGGAACGGAGGATCAAAAAGGAAAAAATATGACTGGAAAGATTGCGTAGCAAGGCTAAGGAGACGCAATTGGGGGGGATGGAGGAAAGTAAAAAATTCACGTCCCCCAAATTGACACGAGGTACGGAAATGGACGCTTTTGCGATACTAAGATTTTGATTTGAATTGCGCGGCAGAACGCGGATGGTAGGAAAATTACAAAAATTTAAAAAGTAAATTTTCTTAATATTAATGTTAGGAATATAAAAATTAGCTGGCCGGATGGCCTATTCTGAGCAGTGAACTAATATGATCTTAATTTTACAAACGGATAGATAATATTGAAGATAATGACAAAAGACAGTGTAGTTCACATCATCGCTAGACTATATTGAATCTAAAAGTGTCACAATTTGCACACAAAAACACGACCTTGGGAACAGGTGTTCAAAGTTACTTATTATGGAGGAGAGGGGTTTTGAGCGGTAGCTGTGTCTAAATATAACTTTTTACGACAAAATTTTAAGGGGAGAGAAAGGTTGCTTCAAAAATCAAGCACATTTTTTTTTAGAAACACAAGTAGAGACGGACAGACTAACAGATAACCATCCATACTTGACTGAAGCATGACTGAAATGACTTTAGTGTAGAAATTTGAAATTAAAAATAAACCTTGGCAGTGATTGGCCACAGACAATCATATCATTAGCGCTCAGAGCGCATTTGGGGTCATTCTTCAATAATTGTTCAGTGTTAGACACAGATTTTAAAGTGTGGTGTGTTCCCATATGAAAGACAGTGAATAAATTTAGGGACGCCATACTATAGCCAGCAGCTCAGCTGAGTTTTGCTAGCAATTCTGTGTTATGTATTCTTAATCTGGTAAGATTGAAATTATTTCTTTATATATTTTGAATATTGTTTCATGTTCGAGTGATTTGATACTGCCATATCATAATATAGCCTTACAAACCAGTAGGGATTTTGCTCTAGACCCCCCGCCCAAGTCAGGGTCTAGGGACCAACAAGGTACATAAACTACAGCAAGGATTATGCAAAATAAATCAAGCGTTGAAACAGATTACCTATCTTCTTTTAGGGCCAACAACTAATAAATATTTTTCAGAATCTATAGTCTGGGAGGATCTATCTGAGGTAAACCCACCATGGTAACTGTGCTGTTTGGTCAGAGAGATCTGACCTGTCTGTATGATGTGGTTGTTGTGTCAGTGTGGTGTCCAGACGTGGGTATAGAATAGATTTTGACACATAGCCCATACTTTGATTGCAGAGCTGTGAGTTTTCTATCGACAACAAAGCAGAGTCTATCCGGTGGGTGACTTTACTCGAGTGTATCTGTGCAGTTCTTGTGACAGAGACCACCATTATTGTCCGCCAGCACGGAGAGGTGGGACCGCAAGTTTTCAGCACCAGAGCTACAAAAAGATGAGTGAGCCTCTGGTCTGCTGGACATTCACCAACTATTGGTAGTGACTAATATCCCCATAAAAATTCCCACCAGTTTCTGGACACGGTGTAGTCAATATAGACAGGTGTGATGAGACCACCCCAACAGCACAGACAATAAATATCCTCCCTAGTAGCTGACTACCAGAACATTTGAATAAAACTAACTATTCTAGTACTTAAATATGTACACTTTTGTATTTATTATGTAACATTCCATGCATAATTTTCATAAATTTTAAATCCTTCTTTTAAAACAAGTTCTGGTCAAAATAAAACTTGATCCAGAACAAATAAATGTAATATAATTATATCAAAAACTTTATACACGTGAGTTAGTTCAGTGTATTTTAACACTTGTTAATCTTATTAGTCTTCTTAAATGCCTGTGGGTGTATTTATAACTAACACACCACATTACACATCATTACCCTAGACACTTTACGTAGCCACATTCATTAAAAAAAAAAAAATTAAGTGTGAGGTCGTAGTGGTAGCAAGAAAGGCCTTCTGATAATTCTCAACCACATTTTATCTCAGGAGCCTTCACAGCTGGCCTCATACAAGTTACATGTAGTAATAACACCATCATACAATACCATCAACACCACTACATAAATTGGGGTCTTGTCCAGGGATAATTAGCCCAACAGTAAAATTAGGATCTCCTGGTGGGAGAAATAAAAGTAGGGAAATAAATTGTAAAATTTCCTTTAAAAATTAAAAGTGTCCCTGCAGATAAAAGTTGGTGAATCTTCACAGCCAGTAATAATTAATTAGTTAACTGGTTAGTTAGAATTAGTTAGACTATAGTCATATAGTAATTAGAAGTACTTAGTGTATTTACTGGTTAGAGATTTATCTTGTATATTATTATATTGTCCAAAAAGTATGGCAGAGCTAGCAAAGTTTAGATCAGCTGCTGTGCTCACTGCGAAGGAGATGGGGATGGATGGTCAAATTTTAATTCAATACGTAACGACTGAATGTGATAAATATATTGAACGGGAAGAAAGGAGATTAGAAAAAGAGGCTGAAAGAAAATTAGAGGCTGACAGGTTAGCTGAAGAAAAGAGATTACAAATTGAGGCTGATAGAGAAATTAAGAGGCTGCAGATTGAGGCAGAAGAAAAACGACAGCAAAGGGAGGCAGAAGATAAAAAGGCCGAAAGGGAGGCAGAAGATAAAAAGGCCGAAAGGGAGGCAGAAGATAAAAAGGCAGAGGCAGAAGATAAAAAGGCCGAAAGGGAGGCAGAAGAAAAAAGGTTGACTGCCGAAAGGGAGGCAGAAGATAGAAGGTTGCAGAGGGAGCACGAATTACGACTAAGGGAGCTGGAATTACAAGGCCCGGCCCCTGAAAATGGTGCCAGCCCTTTTGCCTCAGATGCTACGCCCAGTATGGGAGCCTCAAACTCAGCTATGGGGTTTCATTTAGACCATTTTGTTGAAAAAGACGATGACATAGAGGGGTACCTGGGACGTTTTGAGTTATTAGCTACTACATATGGGTTAGAGAGAGAGAGGTGGAGTTTAAAGCTATCACAGGGATTGAGGGGTGCTTCTTATGAAGTATTTGCCAAAATGAACAGAGAAGACCAAGACAATTATGACATGTTAAAGCAGGCTTTGTTATTAAGGTACGAGAAGAATGGTGAATTTTATCGTAAGAGATTTAGAAATGCCAAACTGTTGTCTGGGGAGACATACCACCAATTCTCTGCCAGACTAGAAACCTATTTGGAGAAATGGACGGCTCTGGGGAAGACCCAAGATCTTAAAGAAATGATCATGATTGAGCAATTGAGAGAGTCCATGGCTCCAGACATGAGAAAATTTCTCATGGAACAAGGTGCAGAGAAGTTGGGGGAAATTTTAAATGTTGCTGAGAGGTATCAGGCAGCTCAGGCAGAGGTAAGTGGTGCTAAGAAGAAGCACATAGACAATTTTAAAGCTCCACAGCAATTTAATAAATTTGATAATAGAGAGCAGGGAAATAAGGGTAGGACAAATTTTGAGCGGCCAAGAAATGACTATCGCGACAGAAACTCACAGTTCAATGACCAAAAGTTCAATGAAAGAAAACCGTTGAACCAAGGAAAAAGATGGTGCAAATGGTGCAAGAAGGATAACCATAACACCGAATTTTGTAGAAGGAAACCTTCAAACATTGCTGCAATGAAGTCGGGGACGCAAAGATTAAAGGTTAATCCTAAGGGACAACAGGAACCTTATCACCCCCCAGTTTGTGAAGATGTTATTTGTAATGGGGTCACCATAAGGTGCCTTTATGATACAGGTTTGGATTATGATTCAGTTGTGAAGTCTAGCCTAGTGGACCCAAGTCAGTATACCACAGAAACAGTGGAAATACAAGGGGCGACTAAGGACATACCACTCATGACACTTCCCATCGCAAGGATAACGGTGAAAACTCGCTATGTGGAAGGAGAAATCAGAGCAGCAGTGATAGATGAACCAATCTACCCTCTGATATTGGGGTGTAGATACGTCTTCTTGGGGAATCCCGAGAAACCTGTGATCATGGCGACAGTGCAGACCAGGTCACAGAAGAAGGAGGAAGAAGGTGAACCTATAAATGCTCATCCAGAGGAGATGAGGAAGGCGCAGGCTGAGGATAGGACACTCAAGCCCTGTTTTAAAAAATTGCCCAAATGCCACACACCTCCGAGCAAGGGGGAAGATTTCATGAAGAACAAACTCTTATACAGGAAAGCCGGAACTGGAACAAATGGTCACAACCAGCTGGTTCTTCCCATTTCATATAGAGATAAAGTGATGGAACTCGGACATGCGATTCCCTTCAGTGGTCACATGGGGATCAGCGCCACCGGACAGCGTATAGCTTGTCATTACTTCTGGCCAGGGATAACGGAGGATATAAAAAGATATGTCAAATCCTGCCCAGAATGTCAAAGGGTAGCTCCAAAGCACTGGACTGCTCCTGCAACTCTAGGGGAAATGCCCATAGTGGGAACACCGTTTGAGAGGGTTGCAGTGGATATTGTAGGACCTCTCACTCGGACCAAGAGGAGGAACAGTTACATCCTTACTCTGGTGGACACTTGTTCTATGTGGGGAGAGGCGGTAGCCCTGCCATCAATTGATTCAAAACATGTAGCAGAGGCACTACTTACAATATTTACCCGATTAGGATTCCCGCATCAAATCTTGACGGATAATGGTTCTCAGTTCAAGGGGAAACTAACGGAAGAAGTTTTTAAGCTATTTCAAGCCAGGCACTTTCATTGTAGTCCGTACCATCCACAAGGGAACGGCCAGGTAGAGAGGTTCAACGGGACTCTCATTTCTATCCTGAGAAAGCTGGCACACGAAAAACCGGATCTGTGGGATCAATTCCTGCCCGCCGCATTGTTTGCGTACCGGGAGGTACCACATAGTTCAACCGGGATGGCTCCCGCAACTCTGCTATTTGGGAGGCCAATAAAAGGGCCTTTAGAAGCTCTATTAAGGACCTGGACAGATGAGAAGGCGGAAGAGACTGTTACCTCATCGTATCAATACGTGAACGAACTGACCACTCGTTTGAAAGCTGGATGGAAACTGGCAAATGATAATTTGAAACAAGCCAGGAAGAAACATGCAGCATATTTTAATAGGAAGGCAAAGGACAGGGAACTGGCAGTCGGAGAGAAGGTGCTGCTTTTACTACCCGGAAGCCAGAATAAATTACAAATTGGTTGGCAAGGTCCATATACGGTTCTAGAGAAGGTGTCTAGAACAAACTATAAAATTGACAAAAAGGGGAAGGAAAAAGTTTATCATGTAAACCTGTTAAAGAAGTATCTGGACAGACCACTCCAGGAAAGCACCCCCTTATTGACCTTAGCTATTGCAACCCAGATGCAAAAGGAACCACTCACCTCACATGAATACCCATTACATCCTTGTGAAACCGCAGCACAGGTAAAAGTCAGTAAGCACCTGACTAAAAATCAGAGGGAGAGAGTTCAACAAGTTCTGGAGGAACATACAGATGTATTAACAGATAAACCAGGCCATACAAATTTGCTACAGTATGACATGAAACTGGTAGACTCAAACCCAATCTGTATGAGAGCCTATTCTATTCCGTTCGCGAAGGAGAAGGCATTAAAGGAAGAAATAGATTATTTATTGAAGGAGGGATTATTTCGCACAGTGAATCATCTTTTAGTTCTAGTGTCGTTTTGTTGAGGAAACCGTCTGGGGAACACAGACTGTGCATAGATTACAGGAAACTGAATGCTGTCACAGAAGGACAAGTGGATCCATTACCAGACACAAAACAGTTATTTGCCAGACTGAACAAGGCAAAATACTTTTCAAAAGTGGATCTTAGTAAAGGCTATTACCAGATCCCAGTGAAGCCTGAAGTGAGACCTTATTTGGCTTTTAGCACTTCGGATGGACATTATGAATTCAATATGCTACCATTCGGACTGAAAAATGCTCCGAGTGTGTTTTCAAGGATGATGCGAAAATTGTTGGACCCCCTGAATAACCCATGTATCACGAATTTCATGGATGATATACTCGTCGCCACAGAGACATTTGAAGAACACATTGAAGCTCTGGAGATGTTGTTTGATAGACTTCGGGAGGCGAACTTAACTGCTAGGCCAACAAAATGTTGTATTGGATGCAAAGAGTTGGAATTCTTGGGGCACACTGTATATCAGGGTAATATGACCCCTGATCCTAAGAACTTGGAAAAACTGCAGAGAGCACCTAGGCCGCAAACCAAAAAGGACGTGCGATCATTCGTGTCGTTATGCGGATTTTATCAGAAATACATCAAAAATTTTAACGCCATTTGTGCTCCTCTGACTGATCTGACTCGCAAGGGACTTCCAGATAAAATTATTTGGACTGCACAATGTGAATTAGCGTTCCAAGAGTTAAAGGAAAAACTCACTAGCAAGCCTATTCTCAAACTGCCTGATTTGACACAGGACTTTGTCTTAAGAACCGATGCCAGTAATGTAGGACTTGGAGGGGCTTTGTTGCAAAGATCATCTTCACCTGATGGGGAACTGAAACCAGTCGCTTATGCAAGCCGCAAATTGAATAAGGCGGAACAAGGATACTCCACAAGCGAAAAAGAATGTTTAGCATTAATCTGGGCAATAAAGAAGTTTCAAATCTATCTGTATGGTAGGACTTTTTGTGGTGGAGACGGATCATCAGCCTCTCGTGTTCTTGTCTCAGGCTAAGCATGAAAACGCAAGATTGCTGAGGTGGTCTTTATTGCTTCAACCTTATCAGTTCAGTATCCAATATATCCCAGGCAAATTGAATGTCGGTGCAGATTTCCTCAGTCGGCACCCCTGTGATCAAAATTAGAGTAGTGGCAGACGTGAGGAGTAATTTTACCTATGTGTATCGCTGGTTTTGGAACTTGCCATAGGCATGTTTTCAAGTGGGGAGATGTGTAGTGAAATTGACCGAGATACAACGGTAAAATACTCCAAAGATAACATTTAAGGATAAAAAACATAATGCGTAAGCTGCTGATGTACATGATCGCCTAGACCGCGGGTCATCATCCTCTATAAATTTTGCCTTGCTAGACAGGAGGGGAACGGAGGATCAAAAAGGAAAAAAATATGACTGGAAAGATTGCGTAGCAAGGCTAAGGAGACGCAATTGGGGGGGATGGAGGAAAGTAAAAAATTCACGTCCCCCAAATTGACACGAGGTACGGAAATGGACGCTTTTGCGATACTAAGATTTTGATTTGAATTGAGCGGCAGAACGCGGATGGTAGGAAAATTACAAAAATTTAAAAAGTAAAATTTTCTTAATATTAATGTTAGGAATATAAAAATTAGCTGGCCGGATGGCCTATTCTGAGCAGTGAACTAATATGATCTTAATTTTACAAACGGATAGATAATATTGAAGATAATGACAAAAGACAGTGTAGTTCACATCATCGCTAGACTATATTGAATCTAAAAGTGTCACAATTTGCACACAAAAACACGACCTTGGGAACAGGTGTTCAAAGTTACTTATTATGGAGGAGAGGGGTTTTGAGCGGTAGCTGTGTCTAAATATAACTTTTTACGACAAAATTTTAAGGGGAGAGAAAGGTTGCTTCAAAAATCAAGCACATTTTTTTTTAGAAACACAAGTAGAGACGGACAGACTAACAGATAACCATCCATACTTGACTGAAGCATGACTGAAATGACTTTAGTGTAGAAATTTGAAATTAAAAATAAACCTTGGCAGTGATTGGCCACAGACAATCATATCATTAGCGCTCAGAGCGCATTTGGGGTCATTCTTCAATAATTGTTCAGTGTTAGACACAGATTTTAAAGTGTGGTGTGTTCCCATATGAAAGACAGTGAATAAATTTAGGGACGCCATACTATAGCCAGCAGCTCAGCTGAGTTTTGCTAGCAATTCTGTGTTATGTATTCTTAATCTGGTAAGATTGAAATTATTTCTTTATATATTTTGAATATTGTTTCATGTTCGAGTGATTTGATACTGCCATATCATAATATAGCCTTACAAACCAGTAGGGATTTTGCTCTAGACCCCCCGCCCAAGTCAGGGTCTAGGGACCAACAAGGTACATAAACTACAGCAAGGATTATGCAAAATAAATCAAGCGTTGAAACAGATTACCTATCTTCTTTTAGGGCCAACAACTAATAAATATTTTTCAGAATCTATAGTCTGGGAGGATCTATCTGAGGTAAACCCACCATGGTAACTGTGCTGTTTGGTCAGAGAGATCTGACCTGTCTGTATGATGTGGTTGTTGTGTCAGTGTGGTGTCCAGACGTGGGTATAGAATAGATTTTGACACATAGCCCATACTTTGATTGCAGAGCTGTGAGTTTTCTATCGACAACAAAGCAGAGTCTATCCGGTGGGTGACTTTACTCGAGTGTATCTGTGCAGTTCTTGTGACAGAGACCACCATTATTGTCCGCCAGCACGGAGAGGTGGGACCGCAAGTTTTCAGCACCAGAGCTACAAAAAGATGAGTGAGCCTCTGGTCTGCTGGACATTCACCAACTATTGGTAGTGACTAATATCCCCATAAAAATTCCCACCAGTTTCTGGACACGGTGTAGTCAATATAGACAGGTGTGATGAGACCACCCCAACAGCACAGACAATAAATATCCTCCCTAGTAGCTGACTACCAGAACATTTGAATAAAACTAACTATTCTAGTACTTAAATATGTACACTTTTGTATTTATTATGTAACATTCCATGCATAATTTTCATAAATTTTAAATCCTTCTTTTAAAACAAGTTCTGGTCAAAATAAAACTTGATCCAGAACAAATAAATGTAATATAATTATATCAAAAACTTTATACACGTGAGTTAGTTCAGTGTATTTTAACACTTGTTAATCTTATTAGTCTTCTTAAATGCCTGTGGGTGTATTTATAACTAACACACCACATTACACATCATTACCCTAGACACTTTACGTAGCCACATTCATTAAGAAAAAAAAAATTAAGTGTGAGGTCGTAGTGGTAGCAAGAAAGGCCTTCTGATAATTCTCAACCACATTTTATCTCAGGAGCCTTCACAGCTGGCCTCATACAAGTTACATGTAGTAATAACACCATCATACAATACCATCAACACCACTACACCAGGTTGCTGGATTTATGTCCAGTGCTCTCATGTCTCTTGTACACATCTTCGAACCTCAGCTGCGGTCACCCAACTGTTCTTGTGCCATCTGCCAGTTGTCCGTAGAAGATATCTTTCATGATGCGACCATCTCCGATGTCGCTCAATGGTGCAGCAACTTCACCATTGAAGTATGTTATGTTGCTACCTGAAAACGGATGTGTTGGGCCGAAAGGCGCAGAAATCGCAGCACAGCTGTAAACCACGACACAACGTAACTACCGCTCAAAATGGCCAAAGTTGTGAGAGAGATGGCTGAGTGAACGCAAACAAACAAACAAACAAAGATGTTTGCAAGAGAGACATGAAGGCACTGGACGTACATCCAGCAATCTCCTTCTTCCTTCTTCCTCGTTCGTCCTGAAAAGGACGTTGGTGGCGTTGTGTCTGTTTACATCGAAGCTGCGATATCTGCGCCTTTCGGCCGGCACATCCGACTTCAGCACGGCATTTTTTGGGACCGGGTTGTCCTTCCCTCTTCGATCCCTACTCTCTCAACCAGACTGCAGTGAAGCAGCCTGTTTCCAGGACCACCACGTGGAGGTGGAGTTGGGTCTTGGTCAGCTCTGGTTCGCTGACCCTGACGCAAGCAGTCAAGCTAAGGGCCGCTGACTGCATTCTCTATTGCTGCGTCTTTGGGTCCCATCCAGCAATCTGGGAGGATGAAGCTGCTATCGCTTCAAGTGGCGATGCTATCTTCAGGGCCAATTCAGATTGGGCGATAAGAAGCTCACACAACAAGCAGAAGAGAGGAGAAAACGTCGAAAGGAACACCAAGAAAATAAGCATCAGGGGCTCATTCGCATAGTCACGTGTGACTGAAGGGGCTATTATTATTATTATTATTATTTATATTATTATTATTATAAATCAAAATTAAACCGTCTCCAGACAATTCAAATTATACTATATATACTATACCCAATACTCTCCGAGTACAGAAATATTGTAGCCCACTCCCTCCAAATTAGACCAATATTTCATGAAAACAACAGGAACTGAATACATACATCTTCTTCTTCTTTTACAAGTGTTATGGCTGGTGGCGTATGTGATCATGTCTCTCTACAACTTTCTGTCTCCAGTATTGATTTATAAATTGTGTTGTTGACTTTCTTGCCATGTCATGATGTCAAACTGTCTAGACCTTTCTCTCTTTGCAGTATGCTGTCTCTTTTTCCTTCAACATTAACAAAGATAACTGGCTTGGTAGGAAGTTTAGTAGCATTTGTAAGAGATGAAACAACAGCATCTCTTTTAGGAATATTGTGAAAATGGCAACATGCATTCAGTGACAGTTATTTTTGTGCATTCAGTAAAAGTTATTTTGGTGCATTCAGTGAAAGTTATTTTGGTGCATTTAGTGAAAGTTATTTTGGTGCATTCATTGAAAGTTATTTTCGTGCATTCAGTGAAAGTTATTTTGGTGCATTCAGTGAAAGTTATTTTGGAGCATTCAGTGAAAGTTATTTTGGTATTTTGGTGCATTCAGTGAAAGTTATTTTGCTGCATTCAGTGAAAGTTATTTTGGTGCATTCAGGGAAAGATATTTTGGTGCACTCAGGGAACGATATTTTGGTGCATTCAGGGAATGTTGTTTATGGTGCATTCAGTGAAAGATATTTTTGTGTGCATTCAGTGAAAGTTATTTTGGGCACTAATTAGAATCATCCAAGTAGTGGCCAACACTGTAATTGTCATTAAGATCCCACAGATCTCTGCGCCGAACATGTCAAGAAATAGCGGTGAACTTTAATGTTAATTTTATAATATCAGAGCCACACAATAAATGTTCTTTATTTTTATTTGAACTAAAGACAGGATACACATTAAAATGAAATAAAATGTCAAGAACATTTTCGTACCTTAGCCGATGTAAGAAATGACGGGAAAGCACGATGGTGTACGATTTCTTCATGATGTCCATTTCTCTGTGTCCAGTCTATTTTGACGCTAGACTCGATGTTTACTGAAGAGAACAATGATACTATTGGTTTCTCAGTTCAGGTTCAGAATCTGGCGTGTCCATCTACAATACCTCAGTGCCTACTGAAGCTCAAAATTGGTAAATTAATCGTTGCTGCTCAGAAACCAGGATACGAATAAATGTCTATTAAACGTCACCCAATTAGTTGTAAAGGACTGAGATAACTGGATACTTGTGTAGAGTAGTAGGATTGAAATGGTAGGTCAAGGTCACCAATATGGAACTGATGACAAGAACCAGACAAGTACCAGTAGAACAAGGTATGGGGAGTGATATACAATGTAGGAAACAGGTAGTATTCAGGCGGAGGGTGATGACTTTTATATAGCAAAATACTCGATCGATTTCAGGCGGAGGAATTTCAGGCGGAGGGTGATGACTTTTTTATAATATACAATGGCGGACTTAGGTAGTATTCAGGCGGAGGGTGATGACTTTTATACAGCAAAATACTCGATCGATTTCAGGCGGAAGAATTTCAGGCGGAGGTTGATGACGTTTTTATAATATACAATGGCGGACTTAGGTAGTATTCAGGCGGAGGGTGATGACTTTTATATAAGAAAATACTCGATCGATTTCAGGCGGAGGAATTTCAGGCGGAGGGTGATGGCTATTTATATAGCGATATATTGTAGCCGGGGGACTTCCTCTGACGCTCAGATGCATGACTTGTTATATAGCAATAAATTAGTTCGATAATGGCGTTGTTTACAGACAATACTTAGACAATATATATATATATTGTTATATATATATATATATATATATATATATATATATATATATATATATATATATATATATATATATATATATATATATATAACAATATATATAACAATATATATAACAATATATATATATAATAAAAAATCGATAACGACGGAAAATATAAAAAATCGATAATGTTGGATTAGTAGGGGTTTTTTAAGCGAGTGGAGGTTTTTTGTGGTGCGATAACGGGGGTTTAGGTTACTAAGAGGTTTTTGAAACGAGTGGCGGTTTTCTGTGATGGTGTGGGTGAGGCTGTATAGTGGGGTGTAGGTTAGTAGGGATTTTTGTACCGGTAGTGTGTTTGGTTGTAGGTATCTTAAATGTGTGATGTATTTTGTGGGGTTGTCGAAACGTGGGGTGTGTTGGGGTATGGGTTTTTGTGTGCCGGTATTTTAATTGTTGTGAATACAATATGTATATATATATATATATATAGGAGTGAGGTGATAGAGACCTGTACTAGGTCTAGCATCGAGAGATGGGAGTGAAGTCTCGATTCCACAGGAGGAGTGTCAGGTGGAGGTGGATTACTGTTCTATATAGCGATATATTAGTTCGATAACGGCGGGTGTTTATTTGTTGTGTTGTTATGTTTATGTTTTTACATACAATATTTATACGTACAAACAGTTATGCGATATATTTAGCTATATATTACAACAGTTATATTTAGACATATATTACAACAGGTGGACATATATTTACAACAGTTAGACATATATTACAACTTTTAGACAACAGTTAGAGTATATATATATATATATATATATATATATATATATATATATATATATATATATATATATATATATATATATATATATATATATATATATAAAAGAAAACACTAGATACATTTTATATATATTTATTGACAAAGAACAGTCCACGGGTGACGTCTAACTACTACGGTCGTGTACGCCTAGGAGAGAGCACAGTCGACTCGGATTACTTGGTCAGTCTTCTCTTTCATGTACAAACAGGTGGTGGGTATAGTCATCTTCAACAATCTGTCACTTCTTGTTCGTGTACACCCAGGTGGTGGGTGCGGGTGTAGTCATCTTGAGTGTCTATGAAGGAATAAGCAGTCTTGTGGTTCGCTAGCCAGGGTCTGACTAATCCAAAAATTATTCGATCGTTGGCGTGTTGTCTAGCCGAAAAGAGTAGTAGGACCCGCTGCATATACCACCTCGTGTTTTGATCAAGATGAAATAAATGGCGTAGAGCCCACAAACATTAGTAACTACATCTTGTAAATGTCTGGTGTTGTAGTTAACAGGTCGAGTAGAGTTTCTGGCTATAAAAATAATCAGGTCCGGGTGTGTATTTGGTAAACCGAAAGAATCAAAATATTCAAAAGTACAAAGTCCATTATAATATAGAGCGACCCAGTGGTCACCCGGGCGATAGCTAGGGTCAGTGTTGATGACGAAAGCAGCCGTCTTGGTCGGATCGATACGTAGAGGTAATTGGTCACGAGCTAAAACTTTAACGAGCCCAGTTCGTTTAACAAATATATCCGACAGGAGGGTGGTCCGTATCTCGTCTGTATTCATCGTTTAAGTGGTGTAGTCTGTCAAAACTTGACGGAAAGAGGTGTATTCTTTAATAAATATAGCACCGGGCTACAGCTGCAGACCAGATCTTGAGGGGAGTCATCACGTCGTAAAAAATAGAGATGTGTGGTGTATATACCTGCCTAGGTGTGCTCGTGTATGTGTTGTATTGTGTGGTATGGGTTTTGGTTGGTGTACAGAGAGATAGTATTTTGGGTAGGGAGGTGTGTTGTATTTGTGTTGTATCTGTGTTGGGTACAGAGAGTTTAGATGTTGAGGGGGTATGTGGTGACGTTGTCGGGAATGCAATTGTCGTTTGATGTGAAAGTAAGACAAAGAGTTGCGGTGTTGCGCGTACGTGTATATGACAGAGTTCTGTGTTCGGAACCCAATATTTTTCCCACCCTGTGCTTGTTGTGTATTGAGTACTTCTAAGAATGTATTTTTGTCGATGGTGTTGTGGTGTTTGCTCAATTGATTGGGTAGTCTTGGATATAGTAAAGATAGAAAGAACACGCTGGAATTGCTTCAACAAAATATTTTGTGTTTAATCTGTTTAATTGTGCTTGTGTGAGAATGTCGCTATCGTGTAATTGTGAGACAAAAGACTTGAAATCTGTAATGTTGTTGATTAAGTGAGGTTGATCTAAGACGACTGCATTGTTATGAGAAGAGTGAAAAAATCTTAATTATCGAGTTTCTATGTGTCTTAAAACGATGTGGAAACTGTAGTTTTTTTTGAATCTTTTTGTTTATTGTGTGAAGATTGGTGTCAAGAGACGGGCCCAGTCGATATTTTCGTTATTGTGAAAGAAAGTGAATGTAGATATGTATTTATGGGTGTTTGCATGTGTTTTTATGGCTTGCCAATTATTTGTATAGATTTGTCTTATGTCAGCTGGTAGGTCATCTAACGAGTCTTCTTCGGAGGATAGACGGGGTATTTTCATAGGGATTTCGTTACTGGTCATGGGACGTTTCTTGGTCTGGCCTGCTTTTGTAGAGGGAATTGTTGAAGAGGACGAGGGGATGGGAGTTGTTGAATAGGGGCCTGAAGGTAGTGTGGAAGTTGAAGGTGTTCTCGTCGAGTCTGTGGCGCCTGCTGCAGCAGATGATGTTGATATATGTGGGTTCACTGTTGTTTCTGTGGTGCCTGATAATGAGGCTGTCTGCGGATTCGTCGCTGTTGATGGGGCACCTGGTAGTATTGTCTGTGGGTTCGCCGATGAGTCTGGTGTTACTGTGGCACCTGATGTTGTTGGTGTTGGTGTGGTGCCTGCTGGTGGGTTCTGTGTTGAGGTAGAAAGCTGGGTAGGGATAGTGGTGTGTTTTTGGTTTATGTGGACGCGAAGATTGTCATTACGAGAAAAGTCTTTTCCACAGACCTCAAGAGAGCAGCGTCAGTGAGTGCATGGTCTTGTTGTGTCGTGATAGGTCGGCGCGCCTGGTGAAGGTCTTCCCGCATCTGGTACATAGAAGGTTGGTTTGTACCACTGATGTGTCTGTTTGTGCTGAGATGGACCCATGTTTATTTTCAAAGTGCCGTTGAAGATTATCGGGTCTGGTAAATACTAAACCACAGAAAGAGCACTCGTGATTGTGACGATCGTGGGCTGTGGCCATGTGCCGAGTAAGAGCATGACCCCACTTGAAAACAGAATGGCAGTGTAAACAGGCATAGCAGCGTCGTTGAGGTGAAGACATCTGTTGAATAGAAGAGGAACAAGAAAACGTTACTCACACATACACTTAAATATAACAACATATGTGTAAAAATCAGTTAAATAAGACAAAGACAAGCTGAGAAAGAAAGAAAGAAAGAGAGAGAAAGAGAGAAAGAGAGAAAGAGAGAGAGAGAGAGAATGAGAGAAAGAGAGAATGAGAAAGAAAGAAAGAAAGAGAGAAAGAGAGAGAAAGAGAGAGAGAGAAAGAGAGAGAAAGAGAGAAAGAAAAAAAGAAAGAGAGAGAGACAATGAGAAAGAGAATAAACAGGTAAATAAAACACAGTCTTGTTTTTATTCTGTGATGTTAACATATCACAAAGACCCGCGCGCGTTGTGGAAGCAAAGATATTGATTTAAAAACCACGCGCTCGCGAGATAAGTGACGATTTTCCCTGTCGTTTAAAATAATGGAGATATAAGTTTTATTAACGTGTTTGGTCGTTTGCACCATGAATGTTGGTTATAGCAAGGCGTCTGTCCTTGTGTAGTTCGGTACTGTTAAATCCAAAAAATATGCTATGTTCTAAATATTCTTTTTAAGGTGATAAAAGTATTTATTAATTTTTTCCGTTATCAGTTTCTGTATATTTTATTATTTGTTATGTTAACACACAAAAATATTCCTCACGCGCGAGTTTAGTTTGTAGTTCAGAAAGTATTGCACCATCAGTTGAAATCGAGGGTGGGTCATCCTGATTACATAAATGAACAAACCACTTGTCTAACAATAGGGGAGAAACACGGATAAGATTTAAACTAAGGATAATTATTAGACTATAGTACATAATAAATCGGTTAAGTCTTAACTTATCGAAAAGCAACCACTCTTTAAAAATGACGTGTAAGAATTTAACATAACACACAGATAAAAATAACAAGTTAGTATCGGAGTAAACAACTTAACAAAACACAGATAAAAATATTAAAATTCCAGCTAGACTAATTATATTTTGAAACAGATTTTAACAATACGTCCTAATGAGAAAACGAATACACAGACATATATTTTTGATTAAATAGAGATATTTTTAAAATCCTAACACAGAGTACACTTAATTAATACACAAGAATACAAACAACTAAAACTTTTTATAATTTTATTAAATAGAGACATGAGATGTAGATATTTAACATCCTAACACAGAGTACCGAAAAAAACAACCAAAACAGATATATTTAAAGTTATTTAGGGTATGTATCCTAACGAAGACACCCATATAAAATCTATATAACGTGTATATGTAAAATATATATATTTTAACTTTCTGGTATTAATATAAAGAAAAAACAGACGAATACACACAAACACACATATTTAGACCTTTGCGTAGTTTATGTCTTCACAGTGTCTGTTAAGAAAATACGCCTTTCGAAAAACACACGGCCAGATATTTAAATAGAGAAATAACAGACATATATTTAACATTCTAACAAATAAGAGATAATACATACGATGTAACAGTCAATGGTGGTTGATATGAGAAGACAAAACAAACACCAACGAGGGTCTATAGTTAACAATGATAACTTACTCTTACAACCAATTATTTTATATCTAAAACACAACGTGAGAATCCCTTTTCAACAATGTGAGAACCCAACCACCCAATGTGAGAACCCCTGTTTCCAGCAACAACGTCAGAACCTTCGGTGTAAAACAACGTCTGAACCTTTGGTGTAAAACAATGTGATAACCCCTTTTCAAGAACGTGAGCCCCACTGCTCCATATGAGAATCCCTATTTAACTAATATATATATAAAAGTGTATGTTTTCCGAATTCGTGTGTTAAAAGTTAACATAAATATCTCTGGGGATTTTTTTATTTGTTTGTTTTGTTAAATCCTTACATATGATTTTTAAATAATGGTTGATTTTGTTGTCTTCATTTCTCTTTCTACCCATTCTTACATTTCTCTTTAATATATGTGAATATGGTTTAGCTAAGAATATAGTCTAAAAAATATGTGTGTCTTTCGCTAGGAAAAAGTCTAAAGAATATAGCCAACAGTTTAAACCTTATCTGTGTTTCTTACTTGATTGTTAAGTTTATTTCAAATACTTGTTAGATACTCTATTTATTTTTGTAAACCTTTGTTAAAATGGTTGGTCGCAAAAAACATTCTAGCGATGCTGTCCACATCTGTGCCATTTTTTCTTGTCGACACATCTGCGCGTGCGGTATCACAAATAAAGATCGCTATTTTATGGTGGAGCGTACCAAAATAGATCTCAAATTATTCACATCTGTGCGTACTTAACGGTGGGGTAATGATTGCTAACGGGTTTTCGATGGGGATCAATAATCGTGGGTGCTCTAAATGTCCAAGCCGGATACGTATGACCAACTGCATTGTTTGTCTAATAAGGACACGTATGAACAGTTGGGTTATTTCTCTAATTATTTTATTACAATGTGAAAAAATCTCTTTCAGAACAGATGGAAATTATGCTGAGTAAACATTGCTGCTGATTAGATACTTCTTAAACACCCTCTATCGATCCCATTATCGTTACGTGACAATTCACACCCTACAGTGCACGTCCGCCACCAGGTGCGTATACATTAGTCCCGCGTCGAAGTCAGTTATTTTCTGAAACAGATTGTGTATTCACACGCGCGCGGACTTTTTCCAAATCGCGATATAAGGAAACATACTCTCTCTAGACAATTCATTCAATTAACAGAACTCGAAGCACAAACATCTCTCTGAAACAAACGTTTTTGAAGCCTTCTGAAAAAACCACTTGTTTTGTCTTCTCATATCAAACACCATTGACTGTTACATCATATGTATTATCTCTTATTTGTTAGAATGTTAAATATATGTCTGTTATTTCTCTATTTAAATATCTGGCCGTGTGTTTTTCGAAAGGCGTATTTTCTTAACAGACACTGTGAAGACATAAACTACGCAAAGGTCTAAATATGTGTGTGTGTGTGTATTCGTCTGTTTTTTCCCTATATTAATACTAGGAAGTTAAAATATATATATTTTACATATACACGTTATATAGATTTTATATAGGTGTCTTCGTTAGGATACAACCCTAAATAACTTTAAATATATCTGTTTTTGTTGTTTTTTCGGTACTCTGTGTTAGGATGTTAAATATCTACATCTCATGTCTCTATTTAATAAAATTATAAAAAGTTTTAGTTGTTTGTATTCTTGTGTATTAATTAAGTGTACTCTCTGTTAGGATGTTAAAAATATCTCTATTTAATCGAAAATATATGTCTGTGTATTCGTTTTCTCATTAGGACGTATTGTTAAAATCTGTTTCAAAATATAATTAGTCTAGCTGGAATTTTAATATTTTTATCTGTGTTTTGTTAAGTTGTTGACTCCGATACTAACTTGTTATTTTTATCTGTGTGTTATGTTAAATTCTTACACGTCATTTTTAAAGAGTGGTTGCTTTTCGATAAGTTAAGACTTAACCGATTTATTATGTACTGTTAAGGGATAGAGAAATTGCCCGAATTCTTTCATTTTTCTGTCTAGGGTCCATTTGTTTGAAAAAAGAGGTGGAAGTTCTTTTATTTTTAATTTGGTTTGCATTGTCAAATATTCTGGAAATCAATCTTCTTGGATACCTCCTTCTGTCTATCTTCAATAATTAGATAAGGCTATCAACTGGTTAACTGAACCTTGAATGATTGAAGGAACCTCTCGGCTTAGACGATTTGGTAACAGTTTAATACACAGTAAGTACGAATTCACAAAATGTCACAATCACGAACATGGCATGAATACTCCCTCTAACTTTCAGTCCAACATTATCTTGATTCGCTTTTATACAATGTTACTCAACTTTTCCCTAGTTGATACTTTTATAACATCCTCCCTTTATTCTATTTAACATCGGGGTATTAGAGCATCCCGGCATATCAAATCTTCAGTATATCTTTTTCCAACAACATCGGGGTGTTAGAGCATCCCGGCATATCAAATCTTTATTCCATAAACTTCGGGGAATGAGTCCTCCCGTTATCACTGTTCAATTATAATTTCAACACACGTCTTTGTATTGGGAATCACCGTCCCGTACTGACTTCAACTATAATCCTGGCATATTGTCATGCCTCTCATTTAAAGCACAAAGCTTACCATTTTTCCATGAATATTTCTTGAATATGCTTCAACATAATGGTTGATACACAAGCCAGTCTTAGGCACACATCTTGACGCTCTGACGTCACATCCAACTCTCCTCTGTCATACCTAGATACACATCTCACAGGCGACCGCTTTCATGTATTTCTTGCGTTCAGTTGAGGTACGACACGGTGTGATAAAACCATGGCACTAATAATAATTTACCGCGATAAAATCACACCATGAAGTGGCCTCAACATTACCCCTCACGCTCCCAAGCGTTTACTTCAGGAAACGCGCAAGATCCTGTAGGGTATAACTTCCAGCAATCTTACGTACAGATACATACATGCATACAAGCAATCTACTGAGAAGTATCAGGTATTTAGACATATACATAAAAATGTGAAGAGCAATTATTAAATAACCAAAATTGCAGCAAAATTTGAGTCAATATATCCGGAAGAAATAGCAAGTCCAGAAGAACCACTATGATGTCCGAACAAAGTGGAACCATAAACCTGGATGCAAAGTTCCATGTGAAATATATTAGTCCTGGTGAGTTGCAAATCGCGACAACAAGTCAGCTAACCAATTGTCCTCACCGCGTATGTGCTTGAATTCGAAAGAAAACTGTTGCAGTAGTAGAAACCATCTGTAAATTCTTGAGTTCTTAAATGCTTTTGGTTTCATTGAGGTCAAAGGATGATGATCTACCTCAACGTAAAATTTTCGTCCGATCAAGTAGCGAGAAAGTTTTGATATAGTCCAGACGAGAGCAAGGAGCTCTCTTTCTCCCGCCGAATATTTCTTTTCTGCTGTAGACAACTTCCGGCTCACAAAGAAGCAAGGATGGAGTACATCGTCGACAAGTTGCATCAAACTGCCACCGATTCCCATCTGAGAAGCGTCTGTGCGAATATAGAATGGTTCATGGATATCTGGCAGAATCAAAATAGGATGATTCGAAAATAGAATTTTAATCTTATCCAATGCTAACTGACAGTTCTTTGACCACATTAATTTAAGAGGAGCACCTTTGCGCGTCAACTCCGAAAGAGGACCAGAGATAGACGAAAAGTCTGGAATAAATTTATGATAATAGTTAATGAGCCCTAACAGACTACGGACCTCTTTCTTATTTTTCGGTATCTGAATGTTCAGGATTTTATTCACTAGACTCTCCGAAGGATAAAGTCGATGATTACCGATTTTATGACCTAGGAAAGATATTTCCTGAAAACCTATCTGTACTTTCGAAGGTCTAACTGTCTCTATATATGTGATGACATCGGGTCTATCGCCAACCAAACGGCGCATCATGCGATCAAATGTCGCAGGTGCCTTCACCAACCCGAAGCACATATAATTCCATTCAAATAAACCTTTAGGTGTGGAAAATGCTGTCAAATGTCTAGAATTTTCAGACAACGGAATTTGCCAGTATCCTTTTTCCAAATCTAGTTTAGTAAAGAATGTCGCGTTAGCCAGCTGTGGAAGAAGATCTTCCAAAATTGGAATTGGCTCAGCATCTGTGACTGTAACTTGATTTAGTTTCCGAAAATCAATACAGATGCGTAAAGATCCATCTGGTTTCTTCACCAATACCATTGGAGAAGAATAAGAAGATGAAGAGTGTGAAATAATACCCATTTTAAGCATATCTGAGATTTCCTTATCTACCTTATCTCTGTAGTGAAGAGGAATAGGATATGGTCTGATTTTAATCGGAGTAGAGTCAGTGATCACAATCTCATGAGATATTAAGTCAGTATGACCTGGATGTTCTGAAAATACGTCAGAGAAAGAACGTAAAACATCACGGATCTGAATTTGTTCAGAATGCGAAAGTGATGACGAAATAGAAACATCCTGCCACGTCTCATGAGCAGAAATAGAAGGTAAAGTAAATTCCAACGGAATATCAGATGTAGCATCCTCAGACTGAACCACAGCGCATGAGGATCTATGAACCTCATCCAAGACATCCACCAATTCAGATGGTCTTGGTGTGTATAATTTCAGCATATTTAGATGATAAGTTTTAATTTTCCCTTTAATATCAATTGAGTAATCAACATCTGTGATCTTTTTCACTACTTTGTATGGCCCCTGCCATGAAATTAACAACTTATTTTCCTTAATGGGTAGGAGTAGTAAGACTTCTTCCCCTGGGACAAATGATCTTAGGGTACGAGATTGGTTATGTAGCAGCCTCGATTTTTGAGTTGCCGTTTGTATACTCTGTGATGCGATCTGACATGCATCCACTAACCTTTGTCGTAAATCAACACCGAACTCGTAACTACTGCGAGTTGCGTCATCCTGAGACGTACCGAGGATTAAATCCTTCAGTAGATATAACGATCCTCTCGGATTCGCGCCATACACGAGTTCAAAGGGAGAGAATCCAGTACTCTCCTGAGGGATCTCTCTGTAAGCAAAGAGAACCGATGGGAGAATCTTATCCCAATCCCGAGGGTGTGCATCAGTAACCTTCCCAAGCATTAACTTAAGAGAGCCGTTAAATCTTTCACAAACCCCATTTGAACTTGGTCTATATGGACTTGTGAATGAATGTTTTATGCAATACAAGCTTTCTATCGCGCTCATAAGTTCCGACTTAAACTGTGTCCCTCTATCCGACAGTATTTCCTCAGGAAAACCTATCCTTGTAAAAATCAAGTTAAAAGCCTCCGCAACTGATATGGTATTAATGTTTTTTAACGGTATGGCCTCAGGCCATCTAGTGCACAAATCAATGCACGTTAAAATATATTGAAAACCTCGATCTGACATTACAGACAATGGACCGATGATGTCTATAGCTAGTTTCTTAAATGCGCGCACATGCACATCTGTGACTTGCAAGGGTGCTGTCTGGTTCTTACCCCTGCGTGCGACTTTTTGACACGTATGACAAGATCTACAATATCTTTTTACATCTGTGTTGATGCCAGGCCAATAAAAATTTGTAGTAATTCGAAACAAAGTCCGATTACGACCTAAGTGTCCTGCCATAGGTACATCATGACCTGTATTTAAAACTAAAGGTCTAAAACTTTTTGGTACCAGAAGTTGTTTCTTTACCTGATCCACTAGTTTCTTAAAACATCTGATCAAAACCTTGTTACGAAATTCAAACCAATATGATGAACTCTTAGTGATCTTAATTTGTTTTGTTTCAGCCAAAGTGAATAATTTCTTTAAAGATTCATCCTCATTTTGTTTTTGTGTAAAGATAATCGGAGAAATGTTTTGAGCATTTCTCAGTGGCGTCTCCTCCACGACAGATGGAGATGCATCGGTCAAAATGCTTGCTTCATGCTGAGCTCTTGTAGTGACCGCATTCGCCATCAATGGGTGCTTGTTGACCCACTCGGCAATTTCCTCAGGTGAACAGTCTTTTACACCTGGAATGTTACCAAGTATCACGTCACTTACAGGGTTCTCCAACCCACACACGAGTACAGTCCCTGAATAAAATGGTGTGTCGATCTCCGCCTTTGCCATGGGAAACCATTCAATGTTACCACCAAAAGTAACGCATTTCAGTGACTTTCCTGTAAATGATGATTTATCTAGCAACGATTTCCGTATCCCGACAATCGTGCATCCTGTGTCACGAAGAATGGTGGCTGGTCTGTCACCTATAAAACCTTTGTGTAATGTAAGGCGACCAATAAAATCGCAAACAGACATAGCTGGTAAAATATGGCCACACAAAAGTCTAGTTTTAGCACCTGGTTCATAAAGTGTATTACACTCAGTGCAATTGTTATCTTTGCTTGAGCGTACAATGCATGCATTAGCCTGTTCAACATGGCTATCATGATCACAAAGTTGGGTACAGACGTTAGCATGGTCTGCTTTCCCTTTTCCCAGTTTACAATCATTTTTGTGATCAGGTTTGTGATTGCATTGTTTGCCGTGCTTATTGTTTACCCCATCAAAATTACACCTACCATTTCCATTGAAGCGTTCACCTGAATTTCTTCTATAGTCTCTGTGATGTATATCATCACTGCTATTACCGTAGTGTTGTCCACGACCTCGGTTAGAGTAATTAGAATATCTATACCCACCGAAGTGAGATGGTGACTGACGACGAGGAAAATTGTACCGTCCTGGAAAGGAAGATCTATAATTACTCCTATATCTGCCCTCTGCACTCCTTGGGCGAGAACGGTGTTCACCTACTCCTCCGTCGTGGTACGAAACACATACAGGTAATGCATTATCAAAGGAAACCTTACGAATTTCCTTGTTTGGATGTGCAGACATGTAGTTTCTTCCAAGTTCTTGACATTCATTGATAGATTTTGGCTTTCTCTCCTGTAAAAAACTAACAAAATCTGCTCCACAGGTAGATAAAACTTTATCCCTGAGCATTAGGTCAAATAATTCATCAAAAGATTTATTGATACCAGATAAATCTATCCATCGACCCAAGTACAATTTAATAGAAGAGATGAACTCTGCAAAATCTGCATTCTTGGACGGAACTGCAGAGTGAAATCTGGATCGAAAACCCTCCTCCGTGAGTTGAAATTTCGCCATCAATGTATTGGCAACAATATCAAAATCAGATCTACTTTTTTCATCAATTGACATGAAACAACGCATTGCTTCCCCTGTTAAGTAGTCTGAAAAGATAATAGGCCACCTATCTTTTAAAGTGTTCGAAATGGTCAAACAATGTCA
Source organism: Oreohelix idahoensis (assembly GCA_024509875.1). Classification (NCBI taxonomy): domain Eukaryota; kingdom Metazoa; phylum Mollusca; class Gastropoda; order Stylommatophora; family Oreohelicidae; genus Oreohelix; species Oreohelix idahoensis. The sequence goes on from JAMPIV010001490.1 coordinate 69,469, forward strand.
CGCATTAGATAATTTATAGCTCTACTTATCTTTCTTGTATCTCAGAACTTCTCCAGATACGGAATCAGTGTGTATGTGCTTCAATTTGATCTCAGAAACCCATAAATGGACGAAAATCTTGCTTGATTCCAAGTTGAACAAAAGGTATTTTGAACGTCTGCCGGCTTTGATGACGTCACTACGTAAAATTGCCAGATTGTCATTTAACGTTCAAGATCGAAAATTGCGTGATTTGCCAGTGTTTAAAATCTTGAATGAAGAGTTGTGAAGTTCGAACCGAATCAATTTGATGTCGAAGCGTTGAATCTTGACAGTCCTCAAGGTTAGGTCAACGATCTTTGATGCATCTACATGGAGCAGCCGTTACATGTCATCTTCAATCGTGAAATTCAGTGAATGTACATTTTTTCCGCAAATTTACAATCGTATCGTTCCTCAAATGTTAAAAATCCTGCGTAGAAGTTCAGTGTAATAGTCCAGCCTTAGTTGATTTCATTTTCGAAAGAAGAAAAATTCTTTTCTTAATGTCCCAAGTAGACCAAACTGCTAGTTATCGGACGGCTTATCCGATAGGATGTAACCAGTTATTTCAGCTATAAGACGACAGTTCCCAGTTGTTTGACAGGACTGAGCCCCCAGTTTATTTCTCTCCTGTTAAGGGATAGAGAAACTGCCCGAATTCTTTTATTTTTCTGTCTAGGGTCCATTTGTTTGAAAAAAGAGGTGGAAGTTCTTTTATTTTTAATTTGGTTTGCATTGTCAAATATTCTGGAAATCAATCTTCTTGGATACCTCCTTCTGTCTATCTTCAATTATTAGATAAGGCTATCAACTGGTTAACTGAACCTTGAATGATTGAAGGAACCTCTCGGCTTAGACGATTTGGTAACAGTTTAATACACAGTAAGTACGAATTCACAAAATGTCACAATCACGAACATGGCATGAATACTCCCTCTAACTTTCAGTCCAACATTATCTTGATTCGCTTTTATACAATGTTACTCAACTTTTCCCTAGTTGATACTTTTATAACATCCTCCCTTTATTCTATTTAACATCGGGGTATTAGAGCATCCCGGCATATCAAATCTTCAGTATATCTTTTTCCAACAACATCGGGGTGTTAGAGCATCCCGGCATATCAAATCTTTATTTCATAAACTTCGGGGAATGAGTCCTCCCGTTATCACTGTTCAATTATAATTTCAACACACGTCTTTGTATTGGGAATCACCGTCCCGTACTGACTTCAACTATAATCCTGGCATATTGTCATGCCTCTCATTTAAAGCACAAAGCTTACCATTTTTCCATGAATATTTCTTGAATATGCTTCAACATAATGGTTGATACACAAGCCAGTCTTAGGCACACATCTTGACGCTCTGACGTCACATCCAACTCTCCTCTGTCATACCTAGATACACATCTCACAGGCGACCGCTTTCATGTATTTCTTGCGTTCAGTTGAGGTACGACACGGTGTGATAAAACCATGGCACTAATAATAATTTACCGCGATAAAATCACACCATGAAGTGGCCTCAACATGTACTATAGTCTAATAATTATCCTTAGTTTAAATCTTATCCGTGTTTCTCCCCTACTGTTAGACAAGTGGGTTGTTCATTTATGTAATCAGGATGACTCACCCTCGATTTCAACTGATGGTGCAATACTTTCTGAACTACAAACTAAACTCGCGCGTGAGGAATATTTTTGTGTGTTAACATAACAAATAATAAAATATACAGAAACTGATAACGGAAAAAATTAATAAACACTTTTATCACCTTAAAAAAGAATATTTAGAACATAGCATATTTTTTGGATTTAACAGTACCGAACTACACAAGGACAGACGCCTTGCTATAACCAACAACCATGGTGCAAACGACCAAACACGTTAATAAAACTTATATCTCCATTATTTTAAACGACAGGGAAAATCGTCACTTGTCTCGCGAGCGCGTGGTTTTTAAATCAATATCTTTGCTTCCACAACGCGCGGGTCTTTGTGATATGTTAACATCACAGAATAAAAACAAGACTGTGTTTTATTTACCTGTTTATTCTCTTTCTCATTGTCTCATTGTCTCATTGTCTCATTGTCTCATTGTCTCATTGTCTCATTGTCTCATTGTCTCATTGTCTCATTGTCTCATTGTCTCATTGTCTCTCTCTCTCTCTCTCTCTCTCTCTCTCTCTCTCTCTCTCAGCTTGTCTGTGTCTTATTTAACTGATTGTTACATATATGTTGTTATATTTAATTTTATGTGTGAGTATCGTTTTCTTGTTCCTCTTCTATTCAACAGATGTCTTCACCTCAACGACGCGGCTATGCCTGTTTACACTGCCATTCTGTTTTCAAGTGTGGTCATGCTCTTACTCGGCATATGGCCACAGCTTACGATCGTCACAATCACGAGTGCTCTTTCTGTGGTTTAGTATTTACCAGACCCGATAATCTTCAACGGCACTTAGAAAATAAACATGGGTTCGGCTCAGCACAAACAGACACATCAGTGGTACAAACCAACCTGCTATGTACCAGATGCGGGAAGACCTTCACCAGGCGCGCCGACCTATCACGACACAACAAGACCATGCACTCACTGACGCTGCTCTCTTGTGAGGTCTGTGGAAAAGACTTTTCTCGTAATGACAATCTTCGCGTCCAAATAAACCAAAAACACACCACTATCCCTACCCAGCTTTCTACCTCAACACAGAACCCACCAGCAAGCACCACACCAACACCAACACCATTAGGTGCCACAGTAACACCAGACTCATCGGCGAACCCACAGACAATACTACCAGGTGCCCCATCAACAGCGACGAATCCGCAGACAGCCTCATTATCAGGCACCACAGCAACAACAGTGAACCCACATATATCAACATCATCTGCTGCAGCAGGCGCCACAGACTCGACGAGAACACCTTCAACTTCCACACTACCTTCAGGCCCCTATTCAACAACTCCCATCTCCTCGTCCTCTTCAACAATTCCCTCTACAAAAGCA
>JAMPIV010001490.1:77500-112059 GCA_024509875.1 Oreohelix idahoensis
CGAAAATATAAGTATTTATTAAAGTGTATGTTAGTTTCAATCATGGTTATACCAAGGTGACTTAATGTAATATGTTGATTGTATTATCTCTATCTTTTTCCGTGTGTAGTTCAGTATTGTTTTAAAAGCCAAAATACGCTATTTTCTAAACTATTAGATTGTCTAATTTTCACTGGCTGGTTAGGTAGTTTGTAGTGACTCGAGTCCTTAGTTATTTTTAACGTAATATGTTTGTAGTTACTATGAGAAGTTCTTTATAGAAGCAGCTTGTGAGTACAGAAATACGACTCGAACGCATGTGTTGTGGAATCAAATCAATTTATCGATCTACACAAACATCTTTGCGCTACATCCAAGCAAGTATTTGAAATAGACTATTAGTATATACAAGTTTAGAGTGTTGTTATCAGAAAGTATTACAAGTTGTAAGTATCACGGATAATTTTTCAAAACCCAAATATAATTCGCTTTCGCACGAGTTTAACAATAGACGAGAAACGTAGATAAGGATTAAACTAAGGAATTTTTCTCACTACTATACCCACCACATAAAAAATAAGTCGGATAATTCTTAACTTAGCTAAACCATACACACATGTAAGAATTTAACAAACAACTATTATTAAAATACCTATTAGTCTAGATATATTAACTTTGAAACAGCCTTACCAACACTGACTAGCGAAAAGGCGAATACACAGACATGTCTTTTAAATAGAAAACAGATATTTAATACAACACACGGATAAGGAATAATAAGTTAGTCTCGGAGTTAACCTCTTAACAAAACACACAGATAAAAATAACAGAGATATTTATTTATATTTAACACCTTAATACAAAAAACACGAAGACCGAAAACAAAGACGAAAACAAACGAATACAACCAAAACAGATATTTTTAAACATAAAGATATTTATTGTATATATCCTAGTGAAAACAAACAGCTATATAAAAATATTTATTTTTTATACATAAAGAAGTGTTATATATTTTAACTCCCTATTATTATTTTTATATTATTATAGGGAAAAACAGACGAATACACACATATACATATACCGAGTTTACATTTAGAACTTTGCATAGGGTTTTCTTCCAGTCTCTGATTGTTAAGAAAATACCCCTAGGAAAAAAAAAATGAAAACACAAACACATACCCAGATATTTTTCCACAGAGTCTTAATACCCTTAAAAAGACACAGACATATATCTCTTAAAGACCAGAGATATTTAACACAAAATACGAATGAAACAGAATAACTTACGTTTGGTGATGAGCTGTTGCTTTTTCAGAAGTTTGATATGAGAAGGCTTTCACAACGTTTTTTTCAGAGACGTTCACTGGTCCAGGTCTGGTTAAAGAATGAGACATGTCTAAAACAATTCGTGATTAAGACAATGACTTTCCAATAAAAGTAGTCCGAGCGTATGAATTTCGTGATGGAGCCATAGTGGTTGTTGTGTAGAGATACTGTTTCAGAAAATAGTTCGCGCGCAAGCGCTTCGGCATGGTTTGGTCGATAAAAACGTTATCATAACGTATGAACAGGAAAATTGACCCCACCCTGGATTGAAACCAGATCACTGACCCGCACAAAAAACATCACGCGTAAATTTCTGTTCACGTCACTAGGGCAAAACACAATCGAACAATAGTAGGAAATTTATAAAAGAAACATTCCTGCGTTCGGGTGTTCGAAGCCCAGCTACTTAAGATTTCACTTTTTTAAAATTTTTTATTTTTTTTATTTTATTTTATAAGTGGGGGATGCGGTGATAGGTTTTTATATTGTCTACCAATCGTGCCAAACAAGAAGCTACCATGGAAATATAGTACATTAAATAAATAGAAATATACCCTCTAGACGACACAAATACGCCCTCTAGACGACATAAATATGCCCTCTAGACGACAGAAATACCCCCCTCGATTTGATAGAAATGTGACCACCGGGCAAACAATATTACAATAGTAAGAGATAACCAAAGAAAGCTCATCACGACAGTAAAGAGACAGGAAACAAGATGGGCAGGGCATATCAGAAAAACTCTGAACAAGGAACCATCAGAGGCACAGTTCAATGTTCCTCAAGCTAAAAACGATCAAGCTGTTAATACAAACCTTCCACGGAAGGAAGAAATCATCACGGCAATCAAGGGGTTAAAGAATGGAAAAACGCATGACCACGATAACTTAAATGCAGAGTTAGTAAAGTATGAACGTGTGTGTGTATGACCAAAGGCGTTAAAAGAAAAAAAAACTACATGTGTTTTGAGTTTTATTAAACATGGATGAGAGAGAAAAAAAAGAGAGAGAGAGAGAGAGAAACAGAGAAAGAAAGACAGAGAGAGAGAGTTAGAGAGAAAGAAAGAAAGAGAAAGACACAGAGAGAGAGAGTGAGACAATGAGAAAGAGAATAAAATACATATATGTAACAATCTTAAATTGCATCACATAACAGTGTATGAAATTCACCCGTGTGTTACCGGGGCCCGAAAGGGGAGCAAAGAATAGTAACACTGCACCCTACCACGCATGTCGTAAAAAGCGACTAAGGAGGGTATGGGCATGGGGCTGTTTACCCCATCCCGTAAAAACTTCGCACAGTGGGCTGATCACCTGCTTGCCAACCAATCTGATTACGGAAACAATGATAGATTGTTTGGTCTGTTTTTGTTCCACAAAGACGCCACTAGGCGTGGTGGAAACAGCGATAGATCGATCAATTTGTTGTTGCCCTAAGACGCCACTAGGCGTACTGGCCACATACTGCTTTGCCGGTTGATGGCTAAGGATGGAAGAAGAAGAAGATGTAACAATCAGTTAAATAAGACACAGACAAGTTGAGAAAGAAAGAGAGAGAAAGAAAGAGAGAGAGAAAAGAACGAGAAGAGAGAGAGACAAACAGAGAAAGAAAGACAGAGAGAGAGAGACAAACAGAGAAAGAAAGACAGAGAGAGAGACAGTTAGAGAGAAAGAAAGAAAGAGAAAGACAGAGAGAGAGAGGGAGAGAGAGAGGGAGAGAGAAAGAAAGAAAGAGAAAGACAGAGAGAGAGGGAGAGAGAGGGAGAGAGAGAAAGAGAGAGAGAGAAAGAGAAAAAACACAGTCTTATTTCTTATTCTGTGATGTTAGCGTGTCAGAAATACCACACGTCAGCTGTGGCAGGAAAGATATTGATTTAAAACCACGCGCTCATGAAACAGGTGACAATTTTCCTTTCAGTTGAAATAACGGAGATTTAAGTACTAACGTGTTTTGCTGCTTTGTAACAAGGAGTTTTTCTTTGTGTAGCTAATGGTATGTTCTAAATATTCTTTTTAATGTGATAAAAGTGTTTATTAATTTTTGCGTTATCAGATTCTGTCTTTTTATATTTTTTATGTTTACACAAATAAACCTCGCAAAAATGAACAAAATACTTGTCTAACAGTAGGTGACAAACATGACTAAGTTTTAAACTAAGGAAAATCTTTTTTCCTAGTACATAATCGGTTAAGTCTTATTAATCACTCTTTAAAAATGTTATGTCAAGATAAAAAATAAAAATTTAGTATCTGAGTTAACACAGATAAAAATAACAAACAGATATTTGGCTACAGAGATATTTTTACAGCCTAACACAGAACATGCGAATACACATATCTTTTTTGTTTAAATATTTAATACAATACACAAACAACTAAAACCTTTTTATAATGCTATTAATAATTTTAACACCCTAACACACGAAAAAACAGATATCTTTAAAGATATTTATGGTCTCCTAACGAAAACACTTATATTTTTAAAGATATACATCATAACACAGAGTACCGAATACACAGACACACAGACACACAGACACACACACACACAGACACACACACACACACACACACACACACACACACAGACACACACACACACACACACACACACACACACACACAGACACAGACACACAGACACACACACACAGACACACAGACACACACACACAGACACACAGACACACAGACACACAGACACACAGACACACAGACACACAGACACACAGACACACACACACACACACACACACACACACACACACACACACACACACACACACACACACACACATTTAGATCTAAAGTATTCACACCTGTTGCTGAGTAAATAACGGCTATCGACTTTTCGAAGGGCTCAAGTAGTAGTAGGGAATGCGCAAAAAAGGTAGTGTTCTACCCCTCCATCTTGCCCCGCCTCTTCTTGTTATCTAAAAGTCTAAAAATACCTCCCCTTGTTAGCTCAAGTCCGCCATCTTACCCCATATAACCTCCCCTTGTTATCTCAAGTCCGCCATCTTGACCCGCCTCTTCTTGTTATCTCCCCCTTGTTAGCTCAAGTCCGCCATCTTGCCCCAAATAACCTCCCCTTGTTATCTCAAGTCCGCCATCTTGCGCCTCCAGCGCGCCGCCATTTTTTTGCTATATAAAAGTCACGCGCCTCCATGCGCGCCTCCATGGCGCCTCCATAATGATACCTGTTTTGCGCATTCCCTACTACTACTTGAGCCCTTCGAAAAGTCGATAGCCGTTATTTACTCAGCAACAGGTGTGAATACTTTAGATCTTGTGTGTGTGTGTGTGTGTGTGTGTGTGTGTGTCTGTGTATTCGGTACTCTGTGTTATGATGTATATCTTTAAAGATATAAGTGTTTTCGTTAGGAGACCATAAATATCTTTAAAGATATCTGTTTTTTCGTGTGTTAGGGTGTAAAAATATTTAATAAAATTATAAAAAGGTTTTAGTTGTTTGTGTATTGTATTAAATATTTAAACAAAAAGATATGTGTATTCGCATGTTCTGTGTTAGGCTGTAAAAATATCTCTGTAGCCAAATATCTGTTTGTTATTTTTATCTGTGTTAACTCAGATACTAAATTTTTATTTTTTATCTTGACATAACATTTTTAAAGAGTGATTGATAAGACTTAACCGATTATGTACTAGGAAAAAAGATTTTCCTTAGTTTAAAACTTAGTCATGTTTGTCACCTACTGTTAGACAAGTATTTTGTTCATTTTTGCGAGGTTTATTTGTGTAAACATAAAAAATATAAAAAGACAGAATCTGATAACGCAAAAATTAATAAACACTTTTATCACATTAAAAAGAATATTTAGAACATACCATTAGCTACACAAAGAAAAACTCCTTGTTACAAAGTAGCAAAACACGTTAGTACTTAAATCTCCGTTATTTTAACTGAAAGGGAAAATTGTCACCTGTTTCGTGAGCGCGTGGTTTTAAATCAATATCTTTCCTGCCACAGCTGACGTGTGGTATTTCTGACACACTAACATCACAGAATAAGAAATAAGACTGTGTTTATTCTCTCTCTCTCTCTCTCTCTCTCTCTCTCTCTCTCTCTCTCTCTTTCTTTCTCTCTAACTGTCTCTCTCTCTCTTTCTTTCTCTGTTTGTCTCTCTCTCTCTTCTTTCTTTCTCTGTTTGTCTCTCTCTCTTCTCGTTCTTTTCTCTCTCTCTTTCTTTCTCTCTCTTTCTTTCTCAACTTGTCTGTATCTTATTTAACTGATTGTTACATATATGTATTTTATTCTCTTTCTCATGTCTCACTCTCTCTCTGTGTCTTTCTCTTTCTTTCTTTCTCTCTAACTCTCTCTCTCTGTCTTTCTTTCTCTGTCTCTCTGTCTCTCTGTCTCTCTCTCTCTGTCTCTCTCTGTCTCTCTCTCTCTCTCTCTCTCTCTCTCTCTCTCTCTGTTTCTCTCTCTGTCTCTCTGTCTCTCTCTCTCTCTTTCTCTGTCTCTGTCTCTCTCTCTCTCTCTCTCTCTCTCTCTCTCTCTCTCTCTCTCTCTCTCTCTTTCTCTCATATATGTATTTTATTCTCTTTCTCATTGTCTCAATCTCTCTCTCTGTGTCTTTCTCTTTCTATCTTTCTCTCTAACTCTCTCTCTCTCTGTCTTTCTTTCTCTGTTTGTCTCTCTCTCTCTTTCTCTCTTTTCTCTCTCATCCATGTTTAATAAAACTCAAAACACATGTAGTTTTTTTTTTCTTTTAACGCCTTTGGTCATAACACACACACGTTCACACTTTACTAACTCTGCATTTAAGTTATCGTGGTCATGCGTTTTTCCATTCTTTAACCCCTTGATTGCCGTGATGATTTCTTCCTTCCGTGGAATGTTTGTATTAACAGCTTGATCGTTTTTAGCTTGAGGAACATTGAACTGTGTCTCTGATGGTTCCTTGTTCAGAGTTTTTCTGATATGCCCTGCCCATCTTGTTTCCTGTCTCTTTACTGTCATGATGAGCTTTCTTTGGTTATCTCTTACTATTGTAATATTGTTTGCCCGGTGGTCACATTTCTATCAAATCGAGGGGGGTATTTCTGTCGTCTAGAGGGCATATTTATGTCGTCTAGAGGGCGTATTTGTGTCGTCTAGAGGGTATATTTCTATTTATTTAATGTACTATATTTCCATGGTAGCCTCTTGTTTGGCACGATTGGTAGACAATATAAAAACCTATCACCGCATCCCCCACTTATAAAATAAAATAAAAAAAATAAAAAATTTTAAAAAAGTGAAATCTTAAGTAGCTGGGCTTCGAACACCCGAATACAGGAATGTTTCTTTTATAAATTTCCTACTATTGTTCGATTGTGTTTTGCCCTAGTGACGTGAACAGAAATTTACGCGTGATGTTTTTTGTGCGGGTCAGTGATCTGGTTTCAATCCAGGGTGGGGTCAATTTTCCTGTTCATACGTTATGATAACGTTTTTATCGACCAAACCATGCCGAAGCGCTTGCGCGCGAACTATTTTCTGAAACAGTATCTCTACACAACAACCACTATGGCTCCATCACGAAATTCATACGCTCGGACTACTTTTATTGGAAAGTCATTGTCTTAATCACGAATTGTTTTAGACATGTCTCATTCTTTAACCAGACCTGGACCGGTGAACGTCTCTGAAAAAAACGTTGTTAAGCCTTCTCATATCAAACTTCTGAAAAAGCAACAGCTCACCACCAAACGTAAGTTATTCTGTTTCATTCGTATTTTGTGTTAAATATCTCTGGTCTTTAAGAGATATATGTCTGTGTCTTTTTAAGGGTATTAAGACTCTGTGGAAAAATATCTGGGTATGTGTTTGTGTTTTCATTTTTTTTTTCCTAGGGGTATTTTCTTAACAATCAGAGACTGGAAGAAAACCCTATGCAAAGTTCTAAATGTAAACTCGGTATATGTATATGTGTGTATTCGTCTGTTTTTCCCTATAATAATATAAAAATAATAATAGGGAGTTAAAATATATAACACTTCTTTATGTATAAAAAAATAAATATTTTTATATAGCTGTTTGTTTTCACTAGTATATATACAATAAATATCTTTATGTTTAAAAATATCTGTTTTGGTTGTATTCGTTTGTTTTCGTCTTTGTTTTCGGTCTTCGTGTTTTTGTATTAAGGTATTAAATATAAATAAATATCTCTGTTATTTTTATCTGTGTGTTTTGTTAAGAGGTTAACTCTGAGACTAACTTATTATTCCTTATCCGTGTGTTGTATTAAATATCTGTTTTCTATTTAAAAGACATGTCTGTGTATTCGCCTTTTCGCTAGTCAGTGTTGGTAAAGGCTGTTTCAAAGTTAATATATCTAGACTAATAGGTATTTTAATAATAGTTGTTTTTGTTAAATTCTTACATGTGTGTATGGTTTAGCTAAGTTAAGAATTATCCGACTTATTTTTTATGTGGTGGGTATAGTAGTGAGAAAAATTCCTTAGTTTAATCCTTATCTACGTTTCTCGTCTATTGTTAAACTCGTGTGAAAGCGAATTATATTTGGGTTTTGAAAAATTATCCGTGATACTTACAACTTGTAATACTTTCTGATAACAACACTCTAAACTTGTATATACTAATAGTCTATTTCAAATACTTGCTTGGATGTAGCGCAAAGATGTTTGTGTAGATCGATAAATTGATTTGATTCCACAACACATGCGTTCGAGTCGTATTTCTGTACTCACAAGCTGCTTCTATAAAGAACTTCTCATAGTAACTACAAACATATTACGTTAAAAATAACTAAGGACTCGAGTCACTACAAACTACCTAACCAACCAGTGAAAATTAGACAATCTAATAGTTTAGAAAATAGCGTATTTTGGCTTTTAAAACAATACTGAACTACACACGGAAAAAGATAGAGATAATACAATCAACATATTACATTAAGTCACCTTGGTATAACCATGATTGAAACTAACATACACTTTAATAAATACTTATATTTTCGTTATTTTAAAAAAGGACAGGTCAACTCGGTACTCGCGAACGGTCTGAGTTTTAAATCCATATCTTTGCTTCCACAGCGCGCGCACGCGTGGACCATTCTGATATGTTAAACAAAATTATTTCCTTTAATAACACAAGCGAAGTCATGATCTTACTCGGCATATGGCCACAGCACACGACCGCCACAATCATGAGTGCGCTTTCTGTGGTTTAGTATTTACCAGACCCGATACGCTGAAACGTCACATAGAGAATAAACATGGGTCCTGCTCAGCACAAACAGACTCACCAGTGGCACAAACCAACATAATATGTAGCAGATGTGGGGAGACTTTCACCCGCCGTGCCGACCTATTACGACACAGCAAGAGTAGGCACTCGCTGACTCTACTAGTATGTGAGGTCTGCAATAAAAACTTTACCCGCCTTGACAATTTACGCATCCACAGAAAATACCAACACACCTCTTCAACAGCAGCAGACACCGCAGCAACATCACAGAACCCACCAATACCACCGCACCATAATGACCGCGCCCTATCATCAGGTGTCACAACAACAAACTCAACGCACCAACAGACACCACCAACCGGTGCCATAACAGACTCAGTATCTATGGCGGCCTCTACCACCACAACAACTTCCACACTACCAAGAGCTCCCTATTCAACAAGTCCCACCCCATCTCACCCACCAAAAACAGGTCAGACCAAGAAACGCCCCATGACCAGTACCCAGTCCCATATAAAAAAACCCCGCTTGACGTCTGAAGAAGACTCATTAGGTGACTTACCAGCTGACATTAAAGAAATCTACACTGATAACTGGGACGCGATTAAAACACACGCAAACATCCATAAATATTTATCGACTTTCACTTTTTTCCATAATAGCCAAAGAATTGAATGGGAAAGTCTTTTGCTTCCTGTCTTTACACAACAGACAAAACGCTTCAAGATTAACTTCAGTCACCACGTAGTTTTGAGAAACAGAGAAACAAACGAATTAAGATTATTTCATGCCTCAAATAATAATAGTTGTGTGTTAGATCAACCCCACTTAGTCAAAAATCTTACAGATTTCAAATCTTTTGTCTCAAACTTACACGACAGCGAAGTTATCACAAATGCACAATTAAACAAACCCAGTACAAAATATTATGTTGAAGCAATCCCGGCCACATCCTTCTATCTATATCATATTCAAGACCACTCAATCGCTTGAACAAACACCACACCAAAGTAGACAAACACACATTCCTAGACGTCCTCAACACACAACGGGCACAGGGTGGGAAAAATATCGGGTTCAGAGCATACAAATCCTACATCTACACATACGAACAACACCGCAACGCCCTGTCTTACTTTTACATAAAACGACAGGTACATCCCGACAACATCACCACATCACCCCTCAACATTTAAACTGTCTGTATATACAACACCTCTATTTCTTACGACGTGACGACAATGTGACGACAATGTGACGACACATTTTTATTGTATATTTTGAACATACGTCTTCCTATATAAATATGTATTATTGTAAATATCACTATGTGAAAATATCAATGTTTGATAATGTCACCATATACACCATATAATTATATATTCATTTGTAAATAAATCTGTGAAAATGTATTACGTTAAAAAATACTATATATATTACCATATATGTTTTGCTATTACAAAAACACTATTGAATATAAAATAAAAACTATATTAACTAAAACGCTTTTTTGTTACCTATATATCGTCTAAATGTATGTCTCAATATATCGTCTAACTGTTTGTATAACTGTTTGTATAACTGTTTGTCTAAATATAACGTATACATATCGTCTTCCTATTGTCTAAAAATACCTCTTCTTGTTATCTAAATATATCGTCTAACTATCGTCTTCCTATTGTCTAAATATATCTCCCTATTATATGTATATATCGTCTAACTATCGTCTTCCTATTGTCTAAATATATCTCCCTATTATATGTATATATCGTCGAACTGTTCGTATAACTGTTGTAAAATATGTCTATATGTAAAATAAACAATACACAACAATACCGTGACGCACTTTCGATGGTAGACCTAGTGCAGGTCTCTAACACCTCACTCCCATATATATATATATATATATATATATATATATATATATATATATATATATATATATATATATATATATATATATATATATATATATATATATATATATATATATATATATATATATATATATATATATATATATATATATATACAACAATTAAAATACACGCACACAATAACCCATACCCCAACACACCCCACTATACATCGTCATCCTCCTCCTCGTACAAAAACAATACCCGCTTCCTTAAAAAATCCATTAGTAACCTAAGTCCCCGTTATCGATTTTTATATTTTCCTCTTTAACTCAAGTATTCTTTTAAAAGAGATCATTAACTATATACTTCTATCTAACACTTCACTCTTGCATTATACATACAACCACAAGCTACACCCCAGCACACACCCATGAGGCATCACCGCCAGCCAAAAAGCAATACCCGTTCCCTTAAAAAAACCCCTAGTAACCTAAGCCGCCGTCACCACAGATGCATCCTGACAACGTCCCCACATCTCCGTATATATGAATGTATATATGTGTGTATATATGTCTAAACAAACACACCAATACACTACCAACACAATACTTCACACAAAAATCCACCCTAATCCACCCCGCCAGCTACATCGTCACCCACGCCAACACCAAAAAGGCACTTCAAAAAACCTCTTAGTACCCAACATTATCGATTTTTTATATTTTTTATACATATATTGTATGTATACATGTATAAACAAACACACCAATACACTACCAACACAATACTTCACACAAAAATCCACCCTAACCCACCCCGCCAGCTACCCCTATACATCGTCACCCTCGCCCGCACAAAAAAGGCACATAAAAAAACCTCTTAGTAACCCAACATTATCGATTTTTTATATTTTCCGTTATTATCGATTTTTTATATATATTGTCTAAGTATTTTGTATACACAACACCATTATCGTATATTACTATATAAAAAGTCATACGTCTGATCGTCAGAGGAAGCCCCGCCGCTAAAATATATCGCTATATAAAAAGTCATGCGCCGCCGCCTGAAACGCAACCGCCTGAAATCGATCGAGTTTTTTGCTATATAAAAGTCACACGCCGCCGCCTGAATACTACCTGTTTCCAACATTGTATACTACTATCATATCATGCACAAATCATACCATGCACAAATTATATCATGTACAAATCATATCATGCACAAATCATATCATGCACAAATCAGTTTCATGCACAAATCAGACAACCGTGTTGAGAATAATATAATAATAGCCCCTTCAGTCATAATTGACAATGCGAATGCATCCCTGAGGTGACAGCCATCATCTGCTTATTTTCCTGGTATTCCTTTCGACGTTTTATCGTCTCTTCTGCTTCTTGTGTGAGCTTCCTTTCGCTCAATCTGAGTTGGCGCCGCAGATAGCACCGCCACTAGGTACGATCGGCAGCTTCATCCTCCCAGGTTGCTGGATTTATGTCCAGTGCTCTCATGTCTCTTGTACACATCTTCGAACCTCAGCTGCGGTCACCCAACTGTTCTTGTGCTATCTGCCAGTTGTCCGTAGAAGATATCTTTCATGATGCGACCATCTCCGATGTCGCTCTATGGTGCAGCAACTTCACCATTGAAGTATGTTATGTTGCTACCTGAAAACGGATGTGTTGGGCCGAAAGGCGCAGAAATCGCAGCACAGCTGTAAACCACGACACAACGTAACTACCGCTCAAAATGGCCAAAGTTGTGAGAGAGATGGCTGAGTGAACGCAAACAAACAAACAAACAAAGATGTTTGCAAGAGAGACATGAAGGCACTGGACGTACATCCAGCAATCTCCTTCTTCCTTCTTCCTCGTTCGTCCTGAAAAGGACGTTGGTGGCGTTGTGTCTGTTTACATCGAAGCTGCGATATCTGCGCCTTTCGGCCGGCACATCCGACTTCAGCACGGCATTTTTTGGGACCGGGTTGTCCTTCCCTCTTCGATCCCTACTCTCTCAACCAGACTGCAGTGAAGCAGCCTGTTTCCAGGACGACCACGTGGAGGTGGAGTTGGGTCTTGGTCAGCTCTGGTTCGCTGACCCTGACGCAAGCAGTCAAGCTAAGGGTCGCTGACTGCATTCTCTATTGCTGCGTCTTTGGGTCCCATCCAGCAATCTGGGAGGATGAAGCTGCTATCGCTTCAAGTGGCGATGCTATCTTCAGGGCCAATTCAGATTGGGCGATAAGAAGCTCACACAACAAGCAGAAGAGAGGAGAAAACGTCGAAAGGAACACCAAGAAAATAAGCATCAGGGGCTCATTCGCATAGTCACGTGTGACTGAAGGGGCTATTATTATTATTATTTATATTATTATTATTATAAATCAAAATTAAACCGTCTCCAGACAATTCAAATTATACTATATATATACTATACCCAATACTCTCCGAGTACAGAAATATTGTAGCCCACTCCCTCCAAATTAGACCAATATTTCATGAAAACAACAGGAACTGAATACATACATCTTCTTCTTCTTTTACAAGTGTTATGGCTGGTGGCGTATGTGATCATGTCTCTCTACAACTTTCTGTCTCCAGTGTTGATTTATAAATTGTGTTGTTGACTTTCTTGCCATGTCATGATGTCAAACTGTCTAGACCTTTCTCTCTTTGCAGTATGCTGTCTCTTTTTCCTTCAACCTTAACAAAGATAACTGTCTTGGTAGGAAGTTTAGTAGCATTTGTAAGAGATGAAACAACAGCATCTCTTTTAGGAATATTGTGAAAATGGCAACATGCATTCAGTGACAGTTATTTTTGTGCATTCAGTAAAAGTTATTTTGGTGCATTCAGTGAAAGTTATTTTGGTGCATTTAGTGAAAGTTATTTTGGTGCATTCATTGAAAGTTATTTTCGTGCATTCAGTGAAAGTTATTTTGGTGCATTCAGTGAAAGTTATTTTGGTGCATTCAGTGAAAGTTATTTTGGTATTTTTGGTGCATTCAGTGAAAGTTATTTTGCTGCATTCAGTGAAAGTTATTTTGGTGCATTCAGGGAAAGATATTTTGGTGCACTCAGGGAACGATATTTTGGTGCATTCAGGGAAAGTTGTTTATGGTGCATTCAGTGAAAGATATTTTTGTGTGCATTCAGTGAAAGTTATTTTGGGTACTAATTAGAAAATTAATTGTCATTAAGATCCCACAGATCTCTGCGCCGAACATGTCAAGAAATAGCGGTGAACTTTAATGTTAATTTTATAATATCAGAGCCACACAATAAATGTTCTTTATTTTTATTTGAACTAAAGACAGGATACACATTAAAATGAAATAAAATGTCAAGAACATTTTCGTACCTTAGCCGATGTAAGAAATGACGGGAAAGCACGATGGTGTACGATTTCTTCATGATGTCCATTTCTCTGTGTCCAGTCTATTTTGAAGCTAGACTCGATGTTTACTGAAGACAACAATGATACTATTGGTTTCTCAGTTCAGGTTCAGAATCTGGCGTGTCCATCAACAATACCTCAGTGCCTACTGAAGCTCAAAATTGGTAAATTAATCGTTGCTGCTCAGAAACCAGGATACGAATAAATGTCTATTAAACGTCACCCAATTAGTTGTAAAGGACTGAGATAACTGGATACTTGTGTAGAGTAGTAGGATTGAAATGGTAGGTCAAGGTCACCAATATGGAACTGATGACAAGAACCAGACAAGTACCAGTAGAACAAGGGATGGGGAGTGATATACAATGTAGGAAACAGGTAGTATTCAGGCGGAGGGTGATGACTTTTATATAGCAAAATACTCGATCGATTTCAGGCGGAGGAATTTCAGGCGGAGGGTGATGACTTTTTTATAATATACAATGGCGGACTTAGGTAGTATTCAGGCGGAGGGTGATGGCTTTTATACAGCAAAATACTCGATCGATTTCAGGCGGAGGAATTTCAGGCGGAGGGTGATGGCTATTTATATAGCGATATATTGTAGCCGGGGGACTTCCTCTGACGCTCAGATGCATGACTTGTTATATAGCAATAAATTAGTTCGATAATGGCGTTGTTTACAGACAATACTTAGACAATATATATATATATATATATATATATATATATATATATATATATATATATATATATATATATATATATATATATATATATATATATATATATATATATATATATATATATATATATATAATAAAAAATCGATAATGACGGAAAATATAAAAAATCGATAATGTTGGATTAGTAGGGTTTTTTTAAGCGAGTGGAGGTTTTCTGTGGTGTGATAACGGGGGTTTAGGTTACTAAGAGGTTTTTGAAACGAGTGGCGGTTTTTTGTGATGGTGTGGGTGAGGCTGTATAGTGGGGTGTAGGTTAGTGGGGATTTTTGTACCGGTAGTGTGTTTGGTTGTAGGTATCTTAATTGTGTGATGTATTTTGTGGGGTTGTCGAAACGTGGGGTGTGTTGGGGTATGGGTTTTTGTTTGCCGGTATTTTAATTGTTGTGAATACAATATGTATATATATATATATATATAGGAGTGAGGTGATAGAGACCTGTACTAGGTCTAGCATCGAGAGATGGGAGTGAAGTCTCGATTCCACAGGAGGAGTGTCAGGTGGAGGTGGATTACTGTTCTATATTGCGATATATTAGTTCGATAACGGCGGGTGTTTATTTATTGTGTTGTTATGTTTATGTTTTTACATACAATATTTATACGTACAAACAGTTATACGATATATTTAGCTATATATTACAACAGTTATATTTAGACATATATTACAACAGGTGGACATATATTTACAACAGTTAAACATATATTACAACTTTTAGACAACAGTTAGAATATATATATATATATATATATATATATATATATATATATATATATATATATATATATATATATATATATATATATATATATATATATAAACACTAGATACATTTTATATATATTTATTGACAAAGAACAGTCCACGGGTGACGTCTAACTACTACGGTCGTGTACGCCTAGGAGAGAGCACAGTCGACTCGGATTACTTGGTCAGTCTTCTCTTTCATGTACAAACAGGTGGTGGGTATAGTCATCTTCAACAATCTGTCACTTCTTGTTCGTGTACACCCAGGTGGTGGGTGCGGGTGTAGTCATCTTGAGTGTCTATGAAGGAATAAGCAGTCTTGTGGTTCGCTAGCCAGGGTCTGACTAATCCAAAAATTATTCGATCGTTGGCGTGTTGTCTAGCCGAAAAGAGTAGTAGGACCCGCTGCATATACCACCTCGTGTTTTGATCAAGATGAAATAAATGGCGTAGAGCCCACAAACATTAGTAACTACATCTTGTAAATGTCTGGTATTGTAGTTAACAGGTCGAGTA
The DNA here is from genome assembly GCA_024509875.1 of Oreohelix idahoensis. Lineage (NCBI taxonomy): Eukaryota > Metazoa > Mollusca > Gastropoda > Stylommatophora > Oreohelicidae > Oreohelix > Oreohelix idahoensis. The sequence continues at coordinate 93,295 of JAMPIV010001490.1, forward strand.
GAGTTTCTGGCTATAAAAGTAATCAGGTCCGGGTGTGTAGGTGGTAGACCGAAAGAATCAAAATATTCAAAAGTACAAAGTCCATTATAATATAGAGCGACCCAGTGGTCACCCGGGCGATAGCTAGGGTCAGTGTTGATGACGAAAGCAGCCGTCTTGGTCGGATCGATACGTAGAGGTAATTGGTCACGAGCTAAAACTTTAACGAGCCCAGTTCGTTTAACAAATATATCCGACAGGAGGGTGGTCCGTATCTCGTCTGTATTCATCGTTTAAGTGGTGTAGTCTGTCAAAACTTGACAGAAAGAGGTGTATTCTTTAATAAATATAGCACCTGGCTACAGCTGCAGACCAGATCTTGAGGGGAGTCATCACGTCGTAAAAAATAGAGATGTGTGGTGTATATACCTGCCTAGGTGTGCTCGTGTATGTGTTGTATTGTGTGGTATGGGTTTTGGTTGGTGTACAGAGAGATAGTATTTTGGGTAGGGAGGTGTGTTGTATTTGTGTTGTATCTGTGTTGGGTACAGAGAGTTTAGATGTTGAGGGGGTATGTGGTGACGTTGTCGGGATGCACCTGTCGTTTGATGTAAAAGTAAGACAAAGAGTTGCGGTGTTGCGCGTACGTGTATATGACAGAGTTCTGTGTTCGGAACCCAATATTTTTCCCACCCTGTGCTTGTTGTGTATTGAGTACTTCTAAGAATGTATTTTTGTCGATGGTGTTGTGGTGTTTGCTCAATTGATTGGGTAGTCTTGGATATAGTAAAGACAGAAAGAACACGCTGGAATTGCTTCAACCAAAATATTTTGTGTTTAATCTGTTTAATTGTGCTTGTGTGAGAATGTCGCTATCGTGTAATTGTGAGACAAAAGACTTGAAATCTGTAATGTTGTTGATTAAGTGAGGTTGATCTAAGACGACTGCATTGTTATGAGAAGAGTGAAAAAATCTTAATTCTCGAGTTTCTATGTGTCTTAAAACGATGTGGAAACTGTAGTTTATTTTGAATCTTTTTGTTTATTGTGTGAAGATTGGTGTCAAGAGACGGGCCCAGTTGATATTTTCGTTATTGTGAAAGAAAGTGAATGTAGATATGTATTTATGGGTGTTTGCATGTGTTTTTATGGCTTGCCAATTATTTGTATAGATTTGTCTTATGTCAGCTGGTAGGTCATCTAACGAGTCTTCTTCGGAGGATAGACGGGGTATTTTCATAGGGATTTCGTTACTGGTCATGGGACGTTTCTTGGTCTGGCCTGCTTTTGTAGAGGGAATTGTTGAAGAGGACGAGGGGATGGGAGTTGTTGAATAGGGGCCTGAAGGTAGTGTGGAAGTTGAAGGTGTTCTCGTCGAGTCTGTGGCGCCTGCTGCAGCAGATGATGTTGATATATGTGGGTTCACTGTTGTTTCTGTGGTGCCTGATAATGAGGCTATCTGCGGATTCGTCGCTGTTGATGGGGCACCTGGTAGTATTGTCTGTGGGTTCGCAGATGAGTCTGGTGTTACTGTGGCACCTAATGTTGTTGGTGTTGGTGTGGTGCCTGCTGGTGGGTTCTGTGTTGAGGTAGAAAGCTGGGTAGGGATAGTGGTGTGTTTTTGGTTTATGTGGACGCGAAGATTGTCATTACGAGAAAAGTCTTTTCCACAGACCTCAAGAGAGCAGCGTCAGTGAGTGCATGGTCTTGTTGTGTCGTGATAGGTCGGCGCGCCTGGTGAAGGTCTTCCCGCATCTGGTACATAGAAGGTTGGTTTGTACCACTGATGTGTCTGTTTGTGCTGAGCCGGACCCATGTTTATTTTCAAAGTGCCGTTGAAGATTATCGGGTCTGGTAAATACTAAACCACAGAAAGAGCACTCGTGATTGTGACGATCGTGGGCTGTGGCCATATGCCGAGTAAGAGCATGACCCCACTTGAAAACAGAATGGCAGTGTAAACAGGCATAGCCGCGTCGATGAGGTGAAGACATCTGTTGAATAGAAGAGGAACAAGAAAACGTTACTCACACATACAATTAAATATAACAACATATATGTAAAAATCAGTTAAATAAGACACAGACAAGCTGAGAAAGAAAGAAAGAAAGAGAGAGAGAGAGAGAGAGAGAGAGAGAGAGAGAGAGAGAGAGAGAGAGAGAGAGAGAGAGAGAGAGAGAGAGAGAGAGAAAGAGAGAGAGAAAGAGAGAGAGAAAGAGAGAAAGAAAAAAAGAAAGAGAGAGAGAGAGAGACAATGAGAAAGAGAATAAACAGGTAAATAAAACACAGTCTTGTTTTTATTCTGTGATGTTAACATATCACAAAGACCCGCGCGCGTTGTGGAAGCAAAGATATTGATTTAAAAACCACGCGCTCGCTAGACAAGTGACGATTTTCCCTGTCGTTTAAAATAATGGAGATATAAGTTTTATTAACGTGTTTGGTCGTTTGCACCATGGTTGTTGGTTATAGCAAGGCGTCTGTCCTTGTGTAGTTCGGTACTGTTAAATCCAAAAAATATGCTATGTTCTAAATATTCTTTTTAAGGTGATAAAAGTATTTATTAATTTTTTCCGTTATCAGTTTCTGTATATTTTATTATTTGTTATGTTAACACACAAAAATATTCATCACGCGCGAGTTTAGTTTGTAGTTCAGAAAGTATTGCACCATCAGTTGAAATCGAGGGTGAGTCATCGTGATTACATAAATGAACAAACCACTTGTCTAACAATAGGGGAGAAACACGGATAAGATTTAAACTAAGGATAATTATTAGACTATAGTACATAATAAATCGGTTAAGTCTTAACTTATCGAAAAGCAACCACTCTTTAAAAATGACGTGTAAGAATTTAACATAACACACAGATAAAAATAACAAGTTAGTATCGGAGTAAACAACTTAACAAAACACAGATAAAAATATTAAAATTCCAGCTAGACTAATTATATTTTGAAACAGATTTTAACAATACGTCCTAATGAGAGAACGAATACACAGACATATATTTTTGATTAAATAGAGATATTTTTAACATCCTAACACAGAGTACACTTAATTAATACACAAGAATACAAACAACTAAAACTTTTTATAATTTTATTAAATAGAGACATGAGATGTAGATATTTAACATCCTAACACAGAGTACCGAAAAAAAAACAACCAAAACAGATATATTTAACTCTTTCAGTCCCAAGCAAAAAAGTTGGTTTGGCCCAAGCAAAAATGGCCACCCCGGTGCATTTTTAAATAAATATCTCAAAACAGAAACACGTTCACTCTTAAACACATGCGGTATTTAAAAGAATGTACTTGCAGTCGGAAATGACGTTTTGGGTGGTTTGTGGGTAGTTATAATTAGAAACAGTCTCAAACAGAGGCACATATACTAAACGCTTTATAAAGTTGATTGGGCCAAGCGCGTCTAACCCCTGAGGATATATAAAGTCGATTGGGACTTAAAGAGTTAAAGTTATTTAGGGTATGTATCCTAACGAAGACACCTATATAAAATCTATATAACGTGTATATGTAAAATATATATATTTTAACTTTCTAGTATTAATATAAAGAAAAAACAGACGAATACACACACACACACACACATATTTAGACCTTTGCGTAGTTTATGTCTTCACAGTGTCTGTTAAAAAAATACGCCTTTCGAAAAACACACGGCCAGATATTTAAATAGAGAAATAACAGACATATATTTAACATTCTAACAAATAAGAGATAATACATACGATGTAACAGTCAATGGTGGTTGATATGAGAAGACAAAACAAACACCAACGAGGGCCCATAGTTAACAATGATAACTTACACTTACAACCAATTATTTTATATCTAAAACACAACATGAGAATCCCTTTTCAACAATGTGAGAACCCAACCACTGTAAAGGGCAATTTTTACTATCTTGCAATATAATACATTTATATTCTTATTATGTTCGCAAATATTTTGTAAGCAAAGTATTTCCTTTTTTAAGTGCTTAAGGAGAAGTCATTTTGGGTTGCTTCCCTTGAAAATAGTTCTGTCATCTTCGATCGGACTCCGCAGACGACTCTAGGCCTACTGTGATTTATTCTGTGGCTGGGTAGGAATAGATTGTTCTTGCTTCAGTATATCTATGGCCTGAATTTATACGTAGTGTTTGTATGAGTAGGACGAGTCTGTCTTATATATGGATATCTTTGCATTTCTAAGTCGAACTAATTTGGTTGTCGCTAGAAAAGGTCAAAGGCTATGCAGCGGAAGTATCGCTAGCAAGGGGTGTGATCCATGGCTGTCATCCTGTGAGGATGCCGAGTTTTGTTGTAGCAGGCTTTTTGCCGAAATAGTGATCTATATATGGATGGGGAAAAGTGATAATCATTTAGACATGTTGTATGTACTTTACCCCAGTGTTTATTCTCTTTTGCCAAGGAATGGCAAAGTTATATTTCGCATAAAAAGGTAAAACCACAATTTATTATGAACTTGGGCTTCGCCATCGTTGTTGATAAGCAGATGCACAGTGGTACTTTTAAAAAAGAATATCCATTCAAAGGAAGAAGACATTCCTATGTATCAGCACTGGATTGTATGATATTATTCAATTACCTCTATGAGAGAAGCTATGAAGAAATGAGGACATTTAATGAATGACTAATTTTGGTCTATATTCTATAGTGAGTGAAGCTCACGAGAGAGAGAACAGCCATGTTGAAATTCATATACTTTGTATTTATCGAGTGAGAAAAAGGGATGCCTGTACCATCGCTCGATGAACCAAGAGATCACTGCTACATGTGAGAACCCATGTCTGGGATTCCTATATTATGAAATATATATATATATATATTGAACTTTACGTGAAGGAATATTCGCTAGACGAGGTTAGGTCTAGGAGCCTTCCTATATATTGGTTATGGTCTGACGTGCCCAGTCAGTAAAGCCAGATGATTTACATGATGGAACGCTGAATGCTTATTTACGAATGCTCCATTATGATATTTGCCAAGCATGAATGCTAACTTAAGATGATATTCCTGTGATCAACATTATGCTGTCTATGTCGACATTTGTTCCTGTAACCATACACGTACTGTCCAAGTGTGCGTCCCATTAAATGTTATAAAAGACCACCGTAGTTCCAGTACTTCTTGAATTCGAACAGTGTGAGTATGAGTGATGTACTACCAACCTGTCAACTCTATCGAATCATTCTACCATTCGCGTACTGACATTCAGATACACACTCATTGTTTACACTCACATTCTTGTCGGAGCCTCATCACGTTCCAGGACAAGATGACCTGTATGACCAAAACTGTGCTGGGTTTGATGAGTTGACAATCGTTACACTTTACTACACCAGTCCCAACATCTACATTTATCCACTGGTGGACATTCACATCATTTAACAAATAAAGCATGATTCAACAACCAGTAGCCAGTATGAGTTAACAACTACACAAAGAGTTTAACAACTGGTGGCCAGTGTGGGGACCGAACCCACGACATTCGCGTTATCTTTTTTAAAAGTACCACTGTGCATCTGCTTATCAACAACGATGGCGAAGCCCAAGTTCATAATAAATTGTGGTTTTACCTTTTTATGCGAAATATAACTTTGCCATTCCTTGGCAAAAGAGAATAAACACTGGGGTAAAGTACATACAACATGTCTAAATGATTATCACTTTTCCCCATCCATATATAGATCACTATTTCGGCAAAAAGCCTGCTACAACAAAACTCGGCATCCTCACAGGATGACAGCCATGGATCACACGAAGCCTATAAACAAAATAAAGATAATGATGGCTCTAATAATATGGCATGTGCCGCTTTTGATTTTGGGAGAGCATCTCAGTGCCCCCAATGCAAAACATTATTTGAGCCAACCACAGTGTCTACTTTAAGCTGTGGCCATCCTCTTCCCGCTCTTCCTGCGTCAATCGCGCATGATGGGAGAGGTTCTCTTGTCTTACACAAAGGTTTAGTAAATGACAATCCAGTCTCAGTACTTTTTGATTCTGGATGCACAACTATTGGGGTTAGGCAGTCACTCATAGATCCTTCTCATTCTACAGGCAAAGTAGTCAAATGCGTAACATTTGGCGGCACCATAGAGAAATACTCTACCGCTATCATTAGGATTGCTACTCCTTTCTTCACAGGAGATGTACACGCATGTCTTTTGCCGGATCCGATCGCTGATCTTATCATCGGTCGCATTCACGGAGTCAAAGAATGCACTCCGGAGCAAATTTCCGTTTGGGAAAATCAAAATATGCAATCTGCTAATGCAGTAGTCACTAGAGCTCAAGCTCTCAATATGCCTGAAACTTCATCTGTTGAAGATAATGAAGTGCATAACCGAGATGATCCCTTGGTAATTTCTCGTGACTCGTTTATAAAACAACAAGAAGAAGATCCGACTCTTAAGAAATTCTTCACTCTTGTAACAAAAGGTGATCCGAATAAAGATTCAAATTGTAAATCTTGGATTACAATGAAGAATGGCGTACTTGTACGTATGGTGCAAGACTCCACTAAGTCAAGTCATTCTCAGATTCTTGTACCCAAGAATTTGAGAGTTAAGATCTTACAACATGCACACGACTCTCAGTGTGCTGGTCACATGGGTTTTTCCCGTACTAAGTCAAGAGTTCTTGCGGCTTTCTTTTGGCCTTTTGTGAACAAGGACATACGGATCTATTGTCGATCCTGTAAAGTATGTCAAGAAGTCAAATCCAAAGGTCCTCGTCATGCTGCGCCTATTCAGGCTGCAGATATTCCTATTCGTCCATTCCAGAAAATGGCGATAGACATCATTGGTCCATTCAAGATCAAATCTGCTAGAGGACATCAGTTTATCTTAACGTGTGTAGACATGTGCACACGTTGGCCAGAGGCTATCCCTCTAAAGAGCATTACTACCGCTGACATTGCAGATGCTCTTTGGCTTATATTTTCTCGGCTGGGATTCCCCGGAGAAATATTATCAGATCATGGCACCCAACTGATATCGGATACCATGTCTCAAGTAATGTCTACTCTACAAATAGAGAGATCTTTGAGTAGCATCTATCATCCTATGTCCAATGGGATGGTCGAGCGACTAAATAGAACACTTAAGAACTTATTAGGGAAGATAACTGAGGATCATCCTCAGGATTGGGATAGGGTTTTACCCGCGGCCCTCTTCGCGTACAGAGAGGTCCCCAATGAACATACAGGGTTTTCGCCCTTTGAACTTGTCTTTGGCGCGCGACCGCGCGGCCCAATGTCTTTGCTGCATGATCTTATAACAGCTGACAATATTGACGATGACACAAAATCTTCTTACGAGTATGTCATCGCGTTGAGACAAAAGATTATCGAAGCATGCAAATTGGCAACGTCCTCTTCTGAATTTGCTAAGCAGAAGGCAAGACAATTTGCTAATAAGAAGAGAACTTTACGACAACTTTGTCCTGGTGACAAAGCATTTGTTTTGCTACCTTGTCGTGAAAATAGACTCCTTATTAGTTGGAAAGGTCCGTACGATATAATATCGAAAATTTCAGATGTTGACTACATCGTCGATATTAACGGGAAGCATAAAACCTTCCACATCAATATGCTTACGGAGTTCCATGAACGTCCTGACTATTTACAGCCTATTTTCCAGGCAACGGACGATTCTCATGTCAAACATGGTCATTACTCATCACTGTCTGTAATACAGGATGAGGAAACAAGTTTTTCGGATGTTAATCTCCGCTTCCAATGATCCCACTTCATTCTAGTGAATCATGGAAAGACGTTACTGTTTCTCCTGATTTGTCTCTAGGAGAACGGCGACAAGTTTCGTCTATGTTACAAACATTTCAGGATGTCCTCACTGACATCCCTGGACAAACTCATGTCATTGAGCATGACATTGTTCTAACTGAACATACTCCAATTAGGGTTAGGCCTTATCCTATCCCTATACATTTCCAAACACAGGTTGAAAAGGAGTTGGATGAAATGATAGATTTACAAATAATCGAACCATCCACTTCTGCATATTCTTCGCCGATGGTTATTGTTCGAAAAAAAGACAATAACATACGTCTTTGCGTTGACTATCGCAAATTGAATCAAGTTACGAAGTTCGATGCTGAACCTATGCCTTTACTAGAAGAGTTACTTACTCGTCTTTCTAAATCGCATTTTTTCACTAAACTTGATTTGTCTAAAGGATATTGGCAAGTTCCATTATCCGAACGCGCCAAACCTCTTACCGCTTTCTCTACTCCCAGAGGCCTTTTCCAATGGAATTTTATGCCTTTCGGCCTTATGAACGCACCAGCTACATTTGTACGCATGATGCGTCGAATCCTATCGTATCGGTCAGATGTCATTGCTTATCTAGACGACATCTGTCTTTTCAGCGATACTTGGGAAGATCACTATTCAGGGTTAGTTGAATTATTATCAACTCTGCGTGAGTATAACCTGACAGCAAAACCATCTAAAGCTTGTATTGGCTTTAGCGAAATTGCTTTCTTAGGCCATCGAGTAGGTCACGGTTTCTTGAAGACAGAAGACCATAATATCACTAAGATACTTAACATCTCTATCCCTAGGACTAAAAAGCAAGTGCGAAGTCTTTTAGGTCTCATACAATTTTATGGACGTTTCATTCCGAATCTGTCCTCTATCATGGCACCTCTCTCTACACTATTAAAGAAAGGGTCGCCTAACATGGTTCACTGGTCTCATGAATGCCAATCTTCACTAGAGAAGATCAAAACTATGTTTTCATCACCACCTATTTTAGTGTTACCTACAACAGATAAGACATTTGTTCTTCGTAGTGACGCTTCATCCACTGGGATTGGAGCGGCACTAATGCAAGAGTACTCTGGAACTCTGCATCCTGTAATGTACATATCCAGAAAACTTAATGCTGCAGAAAGGAATTACTCGGTTTTAGACCGCGAATTATTGGCAATGGTTTGGTCAATTCTCAAACTCCAAAGATTCCTTCTGGGCGCGCATTTCGTAGTGGAAACTGACCAAAAAGCTCTTACGGCTATCCAAAGTAAGAACTTGAAGAGCTCGAGATCAACTCGATACGCAATCGCTCTTCAACCTTTTCATTTTTCGGTACGAGCTATCCGTGGTTCAGAAAATGTGATGGCGGACATTCTGTCCAGATGCCCACATGATGCCACTTAACTGTTAAATATTGGATCTTTTTAATATGTATAACTTTACAACAGTTATTTTTTGTTTCTTTACTAAGATACACATTTGTAATTTAATAATAGAATGATGGTATCGCTACTTAGCGGTTTATTGATGTTAATTCACCGCTGTTCTTTGATGATTGTTTCTTCATAAATCATAAATTTAAGATTGTAGTGTGAATTTTTGGTATGCATTGTATAATTAACAGAATTGTATTATACGTACATCACACCTTCCTGGAAACATTTATTCGTAGGGAAACAATTTCTCTCAGATTTTGAGATATATATTCTCACCAGTCATATTGGGAATTATAGTTATTCCTGATATTTTCATCTGCGCAGTATTCTTGCGTTGTGAGCCTATTCTACGGTGCTCCTAGATGTATTTAAAAAAAAAAAATAAAATTTTTTTTTTCCCGGGAGGTGTGGTAAGACTGTAAAGGGCAATTTTTACTATCTTGCAATATAATACATTTATATTCTTATTATGTTCGCAAATATTTTGTAAGCAAAGTATTTCCTTTTTTAAGTGCTTAAGGAGAAGTCATTTTTGGGTTGCTTCCCTTGAAAATAGTTCTGTCATCTTCGATCGGACTCCGCAGACGACTCTAGGCCTACTGTGATTTATTCTGTGGCTGGGTAGGAATAGATTGTTCTTGCTTCAGTATATCTATGGCCTGAATTTATACGTAGTGTTTGTATGAGTAGGACGAGTCTGTCTTATATATGGATATCTTTGCATTTCTAAGTCGAACTAATTTGGTTGTCGCTAGAAAAGGTCAAAGGCTATGCAGCGGAAGTATCGCTAGCAAGGGGTGTGATCCATGGCTGTCATCCTGTGAGGATGCCGAGTTTTTTTGTAGCAGGCTTTTTGCCGAAATAGTGATCTATATATGGATGGGGAAAAGTGATAATCATTTAGACATGTTGTATGTACTTTACCCCAGTGTTTATTCTCTTTTGCCAAGGAATGGCAAAGTTATATTTCGCATAAAAAGGTAAAACCACAATTTATTATGAACTTGGGCTTCGCCATCGTTGTTGATAAGCAGATGCACAGTGGTACTTTTAAAAAAGAATATCCATTCAAAGGAAGAAGACATTCCTATGTATCAGCACTGGATTGTATGATATTATTCAATTACCTCTATGAGAGAAGCTATGAAGAAATGAGGACATTTAATGAATGACTAATTTTGGTCTATATTCTATAGTGAGTGAAGCTCACGAGAGAGAGAACAGCCATGTTGAAATTCATATACTTTGTATTTATCGAGTGAGAAAAAGGGATGCCTGTACTATCGCTCGATGAACCAAGAGATCACTGCTACATGTGAGAACCCATGTCTGGGATTCCTATATTATGAAATATATATATATATATATTGAACTTTACGTGAAGGAATATTCGCTAGACGAGGTTAGGTCTAGGAGCCTTCCTATATATTGGTTATGGTCTGACGTGCCCAGTCAGTAAAGCCAGATGATTTACATGATGGAACGCTGAATGCTTATTTACGAATGCTCCATTATGATATTTGCCAAGCATGAATGCTAACTTAAGATGATATTCCTGTGATCAACATTATGCTGTCTATGTCGACATTTGTTCCTGTAACCATACACGTACTGTCCAAGTGTGCGTCCCATTAAATGTTATAAAAGACCACCGTAGTTCCAGTACTTCTTGAATTCGAACAGTGTGAGTATGAGTGATGTACTACCAACCTGTCAACTCTATCGAATCATTCTACCATTCGCGTACTGACATTCAGATACACACTCATTGTTTACACTCACATTCTTGTCGGAGCCTCATCACGTTCCAGGACAAGATGACCTGTATGACCAAAACTGTGCTGGGTTTGATGAGTTGACAATCGTTACACTTTACTACACCAGTCCCAACATCTACATTTATCCACTGGTGGACATTCACATCATTTAACAAATAAAGCATGATTCAACAACCAGTAGCCAGTATGAGTTAACAACTACACAAAGAGTTTAACAACCACCCAATGCGAGAACCCCTGTTTCCAGCAACAACGTCAGAACCTTCGGTGTAAAACAATGTGTGAACCTTTGGTGTAAAACAATGTGATAACCCCTTTTCAAGAACGTGAGCCCCACTGCTCCATATGAGAATCCCTATTTAACTAATATATATATATAAAAGTGTATGTTTTCCGAATTCGTGTGTTAAAAGTTAACATAAATATCTCTGGGGATTTTTTTATTTGTTTGTTTTGTTAAATCCTTACATATGATTTTTAAATAATGGTTGATTTTGTTGTCTTCATTTCTCTTTCTACCCATTCTTACATTTCTCTTTAATATATGTGAATATGGTTTAGCTAAGAATATAGTCTAAAAAATATGTGTGTCTTTCGCTAGGAAAAAGTCTAAAGAATATAGCCAACAGTTTAAACCTTATCTGTGTTTCTCACTTGATTGTTAAGTTTATTTCAAATACTTGTTAGATACTCTATTTATTTTTGTAAACCTTTGTTAAAATGGTTGGTCGCAAAAAACATTCTAGCGATGCTGTCCACATCTGTGCCCTTTTTTCTTGTCGACACATCTGCGCGTGCGGTATCACAAATAAAGATCGCTATTTTATGGTGGAACGTACCAAAATAGACCTCAAATTATTCACATCTGTGCGTACTTAACGGTGGGGTAATGATTGCTAACGGGTTTTCGATGGGGATCAATAATCGTGGGTGCTCTAAATGTCCAAGCCGGATACGTATGACCAACTGCATTGTTTGTCTAATACGGACACGTATGAACAGTTGGGTTATTTCTCTAATTATTTTATTACAATGTTGTTAAACTCTGTTTAGTTGTTTACTCATACTGGCTACTAGTTGCTGAATCACGCTTTATTTGTTAAATGACGTGAATGTCCACCAGTTGATAAATGTAGATGTTGGGACTGGTGTAGTAAAGTGTAACGATTGTCAACTCATTAAACCCAGCACAGTTTTGGTCATACAGGTCATCTTGTCCTGGAACGTGATGAGGCTCCGACAAGAATGTGAGTGTAAACAATGAGTGTGTATGTGAATGTCAGAACGCGAATGGTAGAATGATTCGATAGAGTTGACAGGTTGGTAGTACATCACTCATACTCACACTGTTCGAATTCAAGAAGTACTGGAACTACGGTGGTCTTTTTATAACATTTAATGGGACGCACACTTGGACAGTACGTGTATGGTTACAGGAACAAATGTCGACATAGACAGCATAATGTTGATCACAGGAATATCATCTTAAGTTAGCATTCATGCTTGGCAAATATCATAATGGAGCATTCGTAAATAAGCATTCAGAGTTCCATCATGTAAATCATCTGGCTTTACTGACTGGGCACGTCAGACCATAACCAATATATAGGAAGGCTCCTAGACCTAACCTCGTCTAGTGAATATCCCTTCACGTAAAGTTCAATATATATATATTTTCCATAAAGATATAGGAATCCCAGACATGGGTTCTCACATGTAGCAGTGATCTCTTGGTTCATCGAGCGATAGTACAGGCATCCCTTTTTCTCACTCGATAAATACAAAGTATATGAATTTCAACATGGCTGTTCTTCTCTCGTGAGTTTCACTCACTATAGGACCCAGACCAAAATTGGTCATTCGTTAAATGTCCTCATTTCTTCATAGCTTCTCTCATAGAGGTAATTGAATAATATCATACAATCTAGTGCTGATACATAGGAATGTCGTCTTCCTTTGAATAAATATTCTTTTCAAAAGTACCACTGTGCATCTGTTTATCGACAACGATGGCGAAGCCCAAGTTCATAATAAATTGTGGTTTTACCTTTCTATGCGAAATATAACTTTGCCATTCCTTGGCAAAAGAGAATAAACACTGGGGTAAAGTACATACAACATGTCTAAATGACTATCACTTTTCCCCATTGACTTATAGATCACTTTTTCGGCGATAGGCCTGCTACAACAAAATTCGACATCCAGACAGGATGACAGCCATGAATCACACCCCTTGCTAGCGATACTTCCGCTGCATAGCCTTTGACCTTTTCTAGCGACAACCAACATAGTTCGACTTAGAAATGTAAAGATATCCATATATAAGACAGACTCGTCCTACTCATACAAACACTACGTATAAATTCAGGCCATAGATATACTGAAGCAAGAACAATCTATTCCTACCCAGCCAAAGAATAAATCGCAGTAGGCCTAGACTCGTCCGCGGAGTCCGATCGAAGATGACGGAACTACTTTCAAGGGAAGTAACTCAAAAATGACTTCTCCTTAAGCACTTAAAAAGGAAATACTTTGATTACAAAATATTTGCGAACATAATAAGTATATAAATGTATTATATTGCAAGATAGTAAAAATTGCCCTTTACAGTCTTACCACACCTCCCGGGAAAAAAAAAATAAAATTTTTTTTTTTTAAATACATCTAGGAGCAACGTAGAATAGGCTCACAACGCAAGAATACTGCGCAGATGAAAATATCAGGAATAACTATAATTCCTAATATGACCGGTGAGAATATATATCTCAAAATCTGAGAGAAATTGTTTCTCTACGAATAAATGTTTCCAGGAAGGTGTGATGTACGTATAATACAATTCTGGTAATTATACAATGCATACCAAAAATTCACACTATAATCTTAAATTTATGATTTATGAAGAAACAATCATCAAAGAACAGCGGTGAATAAACATCAATAAACCGCTAAGTAGCGATACCATCATTCTATTATTAAATTACAAATGTGTATCTTAGTAAAGAAACAAAAAATAACTGTTGTAAAGTTATACATATTAAAAAGATCCAATATTTAACAGTTAAGTGGCATCATGTGGGCATCTGGACAGAATGTCCGCCATCACATTTTCTGAACCACGGATAGCTCGTACCGAGAAATGAAAAGGTTGAAGAGCGATTGCGTATCGAGTTGATCTCGAGCTCTTCAAGTTCTTACTTTGGATAGCCGTAAGAGCTTTTTGGTCAGTTTCCACTACGAAATGCGCGCCCAGAAGGAATCTTTGGAGTTTGAGAATTGACCAAACCATTGCCAATAATTCACGGTCTAAAACCGAGTAATTCCTTTCTGCAGCATTAAGTTTTCTGGATATATACATTACAGGATGCAGAGTTCCAGAGTACTCTTGCATTAGTGCCGCTCCAATCCCAGTGGATGAAGCGTCACTACGAAGAACAAATGTCTTATCTGTTGTAGGTAACACTAAAATAGGTGGTGATGAAAACATAGTTTTGATCTTCTCTAGTGAAGATTGGCATTCATGAGACCAGTGAACCATGTTAGGCGACCCTTTCTTTAATAGTGTAGAGAGAGGTGCCATGATAGAGGACAGATTCGGAATGAAACGTCCATAAAATTGTATGAGACCTAAAAGACTTCGCACTTGCTTTTTAGTCCTAGGGATAGAGATGTTAAGTATCTTAGTGATATTATGGTCTTCTGTCTTCAAGAAACCGTGACCTACTCGATGGCCTAAGAAAGCAATTTCGCTAAAGCCAATACAAGCTTTAGATGGTTTTGCTGTCAGGTTATACTCACGCAGAGTTGATAATAATTCAACTAACCCTGAATAGTGATCTTCCCAAGTATCGCTGAAAAGACAGATGTCGTCTAGATAAGCAATGACATCTGACCGATACGATAGGATTCGACGCATCATGCGTACAAATGTAGCTGGTGCGTTCATAAGGCCGAAAGGCATAAAATTCCATTGGAAAAGGCCTCTGGGAGTAGAGAGAAAGCGGTAAGAGGTTTGGCGCGTTCGGATAATGGAACTTGCCAATATCCTTTAGACAAATCAAGTTTAGTGAAAAAATGCGATTTAGAAAGACGAGTAAGTAGCTCTTCTAGTAAAGGCATAGGTTCAGCATCGAACTTCGTAACTTGATTCAATTTGCGATAGTCAACGCAAAGACGTATGTTATTGTCTTTTTTTCGAACAATAACCATCGGCGAAGAATATGCAGAAGTGGATGGTTCGATTATTTGTAAATCTATCATTTCATCCAACTCCTTTTCAACCTGTGTTTGGAAATGTATAGGGATAGGATAAGGTCTAACCCTAATTGGAGTATGTTCAGTTAGAACAATGTCATGCTCAATGACATGAGTTTGTCCAGGGATGTCAGTGAGGACATCCTGAAATGTTTGTAACATAGACGAAACTTGTCGCCGTTCTCCTAGAGACAAATCAGGAGAAACAGTAACGTCTTTCCATGATTCACTAGAATGAGTGGGATCATTGGAAGCGGAAGATTAACATCCGAAAAACTTGTTTCCTCATCCTGTATTACAGACAGTGATGAGTAATGACCATGTTTGACATGAGAATCGTCCGTTGCCTGGAAAATAGGCTGTAGATAGTCAGGACGTTCATGGAACTCCGTAAGCATATTGATGTGGAAGGTTTTATGCTTCCCGTTAATATCGACGATGTAGTCAACATCTGAAATTTTCGATATTATATCGTACGGACCTTTCCAACTAATAAGGAGTCTATTTTCACGACAAGGTAGCAAAACAAATGCTTTGTCACCAGGACAAAGTTGTCGTAAAGTTCTCTTCTTATTAGCAAATTGTCTTGCCTTCTGCTTAGCAAATTCAGAAGAGGACGTTGCCAATTTGCATGCTTCGATAATCTTCTGTCTCAGCGCGATGACATACTCGTAAGAAGATTTTGTGTCATCGTCAATATTGTCAGCTGTTATAAGATCATGCAGCAAAGACATTGGGCCGCGCGGTCGCGCGCCAAAGACAAGTTCAAAGGGAGAAAACCCTGTATGTTCATTGGGGACCTCTCTGTACGCGAAGAGGGCCGCGGGTAAAACCCTATCCCAATCTTGAGGATGATCCTCAGTTATCTTCCCTAATAAGTTCTTAAGTGTTCTATTTAGTCGCTCGACCATCCCATTGGACATAGGATGATAGATGCTACTCAAAGATCTCTCTATCTGTAGAGTAGACATTACTTGAGACATGGTATCCGATATCAGTTGGGTGCCATGATCTGATAATATTTCTCCGGGGAATCCCAGCCGAGAAAATATAAGCCAAAGAGCATCTGCAATGTCAGCGGTAGTAATGCTCTTTAGAGGGATAGCCTCTGGCCAACGTGTGCACATGTCTACACACGTTAAGATAAACTGATGTCCTCTAGCAGATTTGATCTTGAATGGACCAATGATGTCTATCGCCATTTTCTGGAATGGACGAATAGGAATATCTGCAGCCTGAATAGGCGCAGCATGACGAGGACCTTTGGATTTGACTTCTTGACATACTTTACAGGATCGACAATAGATCCGTATGTCCTTGTTCACAAAAGGCCAAAAGAAAGCCGCAAGAACTCTTGACTTTGTACGGGAAAAACCCATGTGACCAGCACACTGAGAGTCGTGTGCATGTTGTAAGATCTTAACTCTCAAATTCTTGGGTACAAGAATCTGAGAATGACTTGACTTAGTGGAGTCTTGCACCATACGTACAAGTACGCCATTCTTCATTGTAATCCAAGATTTACAATTTGAATCTTTATTCGGATCACCTTTCGTTACAAGAGTGAAGAATTTCTTAAGAGTCGGATCTTCTTCTTGTTGTTTTATAAACGAGTCACGAGAAATTACCAAGGGATCATCTTGGTTATGCACTTCATTATCTTCAACAGATGAAGTTTCAGGCATATTGAGAGCTTGAGCTCTAGTGACTACCGCATTAGCAGATTGCATATTTTGATTTTCCCAAACGGAAATTTGCTCCGGAGTGCATTCTTTGACTCCGTGAATGCGACCGATGATAAG
Source organism: Oreohelix idahoensis (assembly GCA_024509875.1). NCBI lineage: Eukaryota > Metazoa > Mollusca > Gastropoda > Stylommatophora > Oreohelicidae > Oreohelix > Oreohelix idahoensis. Next base: position 110,348 of record JAMPIV010001490.1, read on the forward strand.
ATCAGCGATCGGATTCGGCAAAAGACATGCGTGTACATCTCCTGTGAAGAAAGGAGTAGCAATCCTAATGATAGCGGTAGAGTATTTCTCTATGGTGCCGCCAAATGTTACGCATTTGACTACTTTGCCTGTAGAATGAGAAGGATCTATGAGTGACTGCCTAACCCCAATAGTTGTGCATCCAGAATCAAAAAGTACTGAGACTGGATTGTCATTTACTAAACCTTTGTGTAAGACAAGAGAACCTCTCCCATCATGCGCGATTGACGCAGGAAGAGCGGGAAGAGGATGGCCACAGCTTAAAGTAGACACTGTGGTTGGCTCAAATAATGTTTTGCATTGGGGGCACTGAGATGCTCTCCCAAAATCAAAAGCGGCACATGCCATATTATTAGAGTCATCATTATCTTTATTTTGTTTATAGGCTTCGTGGGACTCTTGCTGTGCAGAGTTCGCCTGGTAATGAGCTTTATGTTTTTTGAATTGTGCTCTACCTCTGTTATTATTGCCTCTGTACTTATCATTGTTTCCACTATTATAACCCCTACTCGGGTTTGAATCATAGCTCCTTTGGTTACTATCATCATATTCATTATAATGAGTATCTCGGTAATTATGATCTTGTTGTCTCCATGAAGGAAAACTTGGATAGTTTCTAGAATGACTTCCTTTGCGAAAGTTCCTGTAATTATGACCACCCCTGAATCGAGGGCTGTCAGCTCTTCTCCAGGTATTCGAAGAAGAACCCTGAAATGATTGGTTACCTTGGTTCTGATAACTGTAATAGTTACCTTTTTTATTAAACCTATTTTGAGGTCCTTGGAATTTGTGAGAGTGATTAGGGTTGTATGGTGTTGCAGAAGCAACTGGCATACCTTCTTTAACCTTACTGTTGCTAATAGCTACGTCCGGATGTGCAGTGACGTATTGGGTACAATACTGTTCCATTTCTTTTAGAGACTTAGGTTTACGCTCATGTAAGAATTCGAGGAAAGGTTTATTTATACTTGACATAATCTTGTCTCTGAGTATCAAGTCCATAAGGGCTTCATAAGTCTTTTCTGTTTTGGATAGCTCAATCCAACGATCAAATGTAAGACGTGTCCTTGCAATGAATTCTGAGAATTCTACACCTGCCTCAGGCACCATTGTCTTAAACAACTTCCGATAACCCTCTTCAGACAACTGATACTTCTTTAATAAGGCTGCCCTAATAACATCATAGTTATCTTTGTCAGCCTCTTCAACCAAACTTAAACTAGTCAGAGAATCACCTTTCAGATTTTCTGATAACTGGTTAGCATATTGTGATTTGTCCACATTATGTGCTCGACACGAGCGTTCAAATCTATTTAGCCAGAATGTTATGTCATCACTGGAAGGGTTGAACGCTGGTACCTTGACCTTGTAAGTAAAGGGTTTACCATTACCACCAGATGCTTGATTACCATCACTTATGTTTGTTAACTTTAACTTTTCTAACTCAAATGCTAAAAGTTCTTTTTGGTGTTCATGTTCTCTTATTGCTTTTTTCTCTTGAGCTTCAGCTTGTAATTTTCTCTCTTTTTCCATTTCCATCTGGAATCTTTTTTCATCAGTCTGTATCTGCAATTTCTTTTGTTCATACTCTCTTTGTAATTTTTTTTCCTCAGCTTCTAATCTTTTCTCCTCAGCTGCTAATTTCTTTTCTTCAATCAGTGCGTTTCTTTCTT
>JAMPIV010001491.1:0-267986 GCA_024509875.1 Oreohelix idahoensis
AGATCAGTAACTTGCAGAAGCAAATATATTAAATTATCCCACTTTAATGGGAGACAAGTCTGAAATGATAGACTTGTATACTCACTTCACTTTCTTTCACACTCTTAGTCTTGTTTATAATGTACCCAAAAAATCACTTGAGTACCTGTGGAAAAAAAATTCCCTTATATCCCACTCACTATGGGCACAAGTCTTTTTTATAAAGAACTTGAATATGTATTTTACCTTGTCTCAATCTTTGTAGATAACAAGTCTTTTATCAAAGAACTTGTATAAATATCTGATATAATATTATTTAACAAACTCTATATGAAGAGTCTACCTTATCAATAACATCAAAACATGACCAAGTATGTGTATGTAGACTGTGCATGACAGTAATGTAGTACAACCAAAAAAAAAATACAAAGACAAAAATACAAAACAATACAAATGGCAACACTGTTTTAACCAAAAATGTGTAGAGAAATACACAAGAAAGGAGAGACCTACAGAATACAAACAAATCGACAATCAAAACTGAAAAACAGACAAAATATTACAAAAACAACGTTAAGTACAATTACATCACAGCTAACATCAATAGCGACCAATTGTCACTAGCAAATTTCCAAATTAAGAAAATTTGCACCTACAGAACGCTTACAGTAAGCCTCGATCAAGTGGCATATTTACCGTAAGACCCACCAACCGAAAAACCCGCAGAAAAATACACAAAACAGTAGAAGTAACATAATATAGCAATCAATTTCAATGTGTTGCAGAACAAGTTCAGTCACAGCTGAAACTAAAATAAATTCCTTGCTCCTTGCGAACACAGAAACGAAATGTCAAACGCGCACTGAACGTCAAATCCACTGTAACATAAAGTGGTATTCACGAACCAAAGTTACTATGACCTTCTCAAATTAGGGCTTGCACATTGAATGTTTACTATTTCCACGTACTGTTTATTTGGGTCAACCGTTGATGACCTATATCTGTCCTGTTGTAGCCAAAACTTGCAAGTGTAGAATTAGCGCTGTGTGTTACGGCTGTCCCGTGTGTAGCTTAGACCCACAGATCAGAAGTGTAATGTGTACTTGTCCTTCTTGTAACTTTCTCGACAAAACTGGAGACATCATACATGTAACAGCCAACCAGGAATGTAAATTTCTGGATCCATAAATGTCAACAATAATGTCAAATGCTCGCTCTGTTCTTTTTAAACCCACAGATCTGGTCCATCAGAAATGTAAGTTTCTAGGCCACATTGGCGACAAGAAATGTATCATAAGAGCCCACGTAACTGGTCCACCAGAAATGTAACTGTCTTTTTCTTCTTGTTGATGTGATCACTGGCCCAAGACAGTATACATGTTGTTAGATGTGTAGTGCGAGCGTATGATGATTTGAGTGTGGGTGCGAATGAAGACGCGAATGTGTTTAGGCTCGTATAGATGTACATCCTGCAACCCATACTCTCACATGCAGTAATCAAAGATGCTTTGACACTGCAGGCATGTTTCAAGACATTTATTGACGGGAACACACATAGTATCAACAGGAACAGTCAGTGTAACAAGGTCATGCTGACCTGACATCGATAGGTATACATTTGGCATTCAAAAAAGGTAAACATCGGAATAGACGTGCATGGTCAATAGCAAAGTTCTTCAATAATGACAGTTCGTAGCGTCGCCCTTGGCGTCTCTGACTAAACGCGTCAGATGCCTTAGTTACTTTGACACACAGGTGCAACTTGGCACTCCCCGCCAATTGCACATTATCAGGCTGTAGTATAATAGCCGAAAGCACAGGCCTCGTCCTGACGTCGGCCGTGTACTTCTGTTAAATAGGTTATCATCAACCCTGCAGTAATACTTATTGTAGATATAGATTCCGCCAATCTGCGGCTCCCACAATATATCTTCGTCACTGGATTTCTGGACAATATAAGACTAACAGTCTTGGATGGCTACCTCGAGCACAAATATATAAGTTCTGAAATGGCGGATCCGTGAACTGCTGTTCACCCTAGGTAATCCTTTACATGTTCTGCCACCGAAAAGCGTAATAATGCATAAAGGTCGGTATTACCTGGCAAATGAATCCTCAGAACAACACAAGGAATTCTGTCGTCATCCCGACGCACAGAGATTCACTGGGGAAAACTGCCATAGCAGTTACTTCGAAGATTCTCCCCGAAAAACAATGGACTCTTGGTCCCTTCAGAAAAACAGGACCTTCCTGGCTTGCCGGAAGTATATCTCTCTCCCGCTTAAAAAACCTTCCCCTAGGCCTACGCCGAACTGTCAACCTCTGACCCTAAAGGTCAAACACAATGAATGAATAAACAAGGGAAGACAACCCCTAATCAACCTGACATCGCAGGTAAAGACACAATTATACTTATGATACAAACATAAGCAAATAACTTGACAGATGACTCCGTCGAAAATGACAGCAACAGGGTGATAGTGGGCAACTAGGTGCCGGAATTGTAATACCACAATGGGAAATAAAAAAGAGCTACAGTGTAACTGAAGGGGCTTCGATTTTTACCGCAGAGATGGTAGCTATTCTTAAAAGTTTAGAAATAATCGAAGATAACCCACCAGAAGCTGTTACGATATTTACAGGCTCACCATCATCACTTCAGGCACTAGAACAACCAGGTAAATGTAGCCGGCCAGACATAAAGGAAGAAATTCTAGCAATAAATACATCACTAGGGAACAGAGGATGTAGTGTGAGGCTAGTGTGGGTTCCAGCACATATAGGTATTGCTGGTAACGAGTTGGCAGATCAGAACGCCAAGAATGGAAGAACAAGTAAAAACAATATAAGAGCAGGACTGGGAAGATCAGAGATCAAGAGCCAAGTGAAGATAACTATAAACGAGGAATGGAAGACAACGTGGAAGAACAGTAGAAAAGGCAGACATGCGTTCAAACTGCTGAAAGAACCAACGAGGACGTGCCAAGTCAGAAAAGAATTAAAGATACCATCAAATAAAAAATTGTGGCGTCTCCGCCTCGGTGCAGCATACTTTATGATAGAAGAACCACACTGCCAAGAGTGTCTGGAAGAGAATGACATAGACCACTACCTGATCCACTGTAAAAAGTATGAACAACAAAGGCTTGAATTAATAACTTACTATAGAAATCACAATATAGACTTGACAGGTGATAAGGTTTTAAGTATAGATGCCCCAAGAGATGCCCAATCAATACTTAAAAGATATATACATAAAACAAAGGAAAACATATAAGGTTAGTAACAAAAAAAAAAAATATAAACACAAAATAAAAAAATTAAAAAAAACTTACTAACTACTCATAGGACAAGGAAAGACAACAAGGTATTAAATTAAAAAAAAACAACTCAAAAAGAACAAATACTAATACAAAGTAAAACCAAGTGTACAGGACAAATTATCAAGAAACAATACAAGAGAAAATAAAATGGACAAATACTAATATAAATTGAAATCATCAACTGCTAAAGACAAAAGGTATTTAAATTGAATACAAAATTTAAAAATAAAATGACACTAAATACCCCAATTATAACCAAATTTCAGGTTGAACAGGGTAGACCGAGATGGAACGAGAAGAGGCAATAATGGTCAGCTGTTAAGTGCCCGCCCTCCACCCATCACCTCATCAAAAAAACAACAACAACAATATCAAAGTCTAAGAACTTGTATAATAAAAGTCAAGACTTCATCTGGCTTCACACGCCAGACACTTCTTCTGCTCAAAGATATCGGCCGAGATATCGGGCCTCTATAATAATTCAAACAACAGTGTATTCTGCATAGGCAGGTATGGTCATCCATGCCGAAACATACCACCAACAGGCGATTTTCATATTAATATCTCTTCACTGGGCTTCTGTTTATACATAACTGAATCTTACTTTTTATTGGACACGTTGTCAGGTCAGTCCAGGGAAATTTATTGTTGAATAAAATATATTTTGATAAGTTTAATAAACGCTGAATGTACGGCGCATAATAAAGTTGGTCATTATTAGTGTTGTATTTGGAACCAAAAAAAAATCGCTGACCTAGTTTTTTTTTTTATTATTGTTATTTTATTTGAAACACATTGATTAAATCAGCACATCACCATTCACCAGCCGAATCCCGCTCTAGACATACGAACACACAATCTATAATCGCAGTTCATTATTTTCCTCTCTTTAAACCTTTACTTTAAATGAGTTATTCCTGCCTTATTTACTTGTTTATGGTATTATATAAAAATCGGCTAGGACAAACCGGCCAAATCTTGATGGATTACAATGTACAAAGAAAAGAGAGCTGTATTCTTCTTCTTCTTCTTCCTCGTTCGTCCTGAAAAGGACGGTGGTTGCGTTGTGTCTGTTTGCGCCTAAGCTGTGATATCTGCACCTTTCGGTCGACACATCCGACTTCTGCACGGCATTTTTTAAGGACCGGGTTTGCCTTCCCATTTCGATCCGTGCTCGCTCAGCCAGCTTGCACTGCTGCAGACTGTTTCCAGGACCACCACGTGGAGGTGGAGCGCGGTCCTGACCAGCTCTGGTTCGCTGGTCCTGACGCAGGCAGTCAAGCTATGAGTCGCTGACTGCATTCACTATTGCTGCATCTTGAGGTCCCTATTCAAAGTTTCAGCTTTCTATGATTAGCGGAACATAGAAACTCTGTGCCTCAAAGATTTGAAACACGCCACATACACAAAGCCGTGGCGATCTTTAATAATAATAATAATAATAATAATAATAATAATAATAATAATAATAATAATAATAAACACTGGTTAAAAACAAGAGGAAGAAAGAAAATGGCCTGGAGAAAAAATACACTGTTTTGAGGTCAGCAAAAACTGATTGTAAACGAGACTGAGTTAATAGGGCATCACTTTGTTATCCCTGTGCCCTTAATCGAATTCTGCCAAGAGATAAAAAACCTTATCCACCACTGATATCAAGAATTATCCAGATTGGGCAAATACCAGAATCGCGTTTCCGGACTTTAAGTGCCTCATCGCTATCATCGATGATTAATAATAAGGAAAACATAAATTACAGAGAAGAAAAAAATTGTCTTAACGATTTTATGGAAACCATCATTGATGGTTTGATGTTGTCGTGGAAGAATTGTGTGCAACATTATTTGTAAGAATGTTGTTATTTTATCACACATAAATTTATTCACTTTATTCTATTGCATGGAGTAATTGTGTAACAAAATGGAAAGCAAACAATTTAAAGTTTCAACACTTTATATTGTAAAACTACTGCGGAATTAAAAACACCATGCTGACTGTCGCAGCTCGGTGATCTAGATTTCGTCGATGATTTGGCTCTTCTGTCCCATAACCATAATCAGATGCAAGACAAAATGAAAATACTCGATGATAGGTCACAAGAAGTGGGCCTGAAAATACACAGGGACAAGACAAAGAATGAGAATAAATGCAAGAAATGACAAGGTTGAACTTGAAGAAACCGCTGTAAGATGTGAAATTATACACATATCTTGGCAACAGTATAGACAAGAGTTGGAGGGACTGACAATGATATCAAAATAAAAATACAAAGAAGCCAGAGGGGCTTTTATTGCACTGGGAAATATATGGAGATCAAGAAAAATCATGTCCAACACTAAAATAAGAATCTTCAACTCAAATGTCAAGTCAGTCCTATTGTATGGCTCTGAAACATGGAAAACAGTAAAATCAACAACCTAAAAGCTACAGGCTTACAAAAATGAATGTTTGCGTAGAATAGAAGGATTAAAAGAGTATCATAAGCTCACCAATGTGGAACTGATGACAAGAACTAGACAAAGTGTCAGTGGAACAAGAGATGAGAAGAAGACGCTGGTGATGGATAGTACAAATATTGAGGAAACCTGTGGATATCATTTCAAAGTTAGTCTCGTTCTAGAACCCCCAAGGTAAGAGCGGCAGAGGTAGATCAAGAACACATGAAGACAGAAGTGAAATTGATGAGGAGAACGTGGAAAGAGCTTGAGCTGATAGCACGTGACAGGAGAACTTGGCATGTGTTTGTTGAAGGCCAGTGATCCTTGGGCAACTAAAGGGTATTGATTGATTGACTATAGCAATCGCAGTGGGCTATGGAATTCAGGACAGTAATTTATATACAGCACAACTGTTACTTTAACAACAGCTTGAAGTTGGCAGAATGGATAATACCAGGAGTGAATTAAGAAGTTGCAACCAAGGAGGAATGAGTTCAATTCCCAGCTCAGGCGAGAAATCTCTTGGAAGCTGCCATTTGTGAGACATGATTCAAATGGGCTCGCCCAAACCCTTAGAGTGACAAGGAGATATAAGGATCGGAATAAATGTCTGATGGGAGGAACCTTTCTAATGACCAGAATGCATCCTGCTGTAAGTCTCTATGGAGAGTTTTATATAATCAATAGAATTAGCGACAATATCATTACCCTTTTAATTAACATTAATATCTCTAATGCAGTATCATTACATACTATCATTACTATCTTAAAATATAGCTTGAATGTTTTACATTTACCATATCAAGAGATGTGGAGGATTCTAGCGTGGTTGAGAAGGGAACGAGAGAAAGAGGATATAATTGCTTGCCTTCAACCAGTGACGTAATGTGCTATTTTAAAACTCATAAAAATTGCTACTTTCGGACAGAGATACGAAACTCCAGAGATTGTCATGGCTTTTGTGCACACAATGACGTAATGTTGCAAGTTATTGCCCTTATCAGTGTTCACAAATTAGTCATTTTGTGTTGTTTCCGTAATTGAAGCCATACAACAAAACTGCGTCGAAGTTTTAACCTGACATTATGTAACTGATAGCTGCGCCATAAAACATGTCATTTCCTGCTGATGGGTGATAATTTGCGAGAGGGCATCAATGGGTTTAATAATTAGTTACTGTAAAGGAGTGTACAGGAAATGAGATATTATCTCCAGATTCGCGTTTTAATCTGATCAATGAGAATGTTTTTTGTCGGCGACGAATTTAGGCTTATCACGCTGTGACAAAGGTTTGCAGTGGTCATTTCCTGCCAATGGAAAAGAAAATAAAAACCAGGCTAATTGTTTGTTTACACAGCACGTGCTCATAGTCTGAAAATCAATGCGAGTTTACCGACAGGACATCTTGTGTTCACATTGTTCTAAACGCGCGCATTCCGCGCGTTAGCTATTGACGATCCGTAAAATGGCTTCTTTGCAAAACTATTTTAATCTTATTCGTTGCTCTAATGAGCATATTGTTGGTAAATTAAGAAGATGCTTCTAAACCCAAGCCCGGATGTTAATGAAACACGAGCAAATCATGCTGACCTCAAGATAAGGTGAATAATAAAATGAGGAAATTTTGAATTTATAAACTTTCAAAAAACGTTCCCAGAAAGACTCGGCATGACAGTTACTTATACTCATTCATGCTATGGAGCATGGAACCACCATTCCATCAACACACTGATGCTCTTCTGCAGCAGTAGTTTCGGTAGCAATCTGTTTAACACGATGGAGTTGTCAGCAATGCACACCTTGATATCAATCACGACATTCATGAAGGAGAAGCAGTTCTGTTATTTCTTAAAAGGCCCCAAGGATTTTTGAAGGTGGAGCGAGTTTTTGTTTGAGATAGATGAATGGTCAGCTGGCTGTTTTTGAGGGTAGAGCGAGTTCTTGTTTGATATAGATGAACGGTCAGCTGGCTGTTTTTGAAGGTGAAGCGAGTTTTTGTTTGAGATAGATGAATGGTCAGCTGGCTGTTTTTGAAGGTGGAGCGAGTTCTTGTTTGAGATAGATGAACGGTCAGCTGGCTGTTTTTGAAGGTGGAGCGAGTTCTTGTTTGAGATAGATGAATGGTCAGCTGGCTGTTTTTGAAGGTAGAGCGAGTTCTTGTTTGAGATAGATGAACGGTCAGCTGGCTGTTTTTGAAGGTGGAGCGAGTTTTTGTTTGAGATAGATGAACGGTCAGCTGGCTGTTTTTGAAGGTGGAGCGAGTTTTTGTTTGAGATAGATGAACGGTCAGCTGGCTGTTTTTGAAGGTGGAGCGAGTTCTTGTTTGAGATAGATGAACGGTCAGCTGGCTGTTTTTGAAGGTGGAGCGAGTTCTTGTTTGAGATAGATGAACGGTCAGCTGGCTGTTTTTGAAGGTGGAGCGAGTTTTTGTTTGAGATAGATGAACGGTCAGCTGGTTGTTTTTGAAGGTGGAGCGAGTTTTTGTTTGAGATAGATGAACGGTCAGCTGGCTGTTTTTGAAGGTGGAGCGAGTTTTTGTTTGAGATAGATGAACGGTCAGCTGGCTGTTTTTGAAGGTGGAGCGAGTTCTTGTTTGAGATAGATGAACGGTCAGCTGGCTGTTTTTGAAGGTGGAGCGAGTTTTTGTGTGAGATAGATGAACGGTCAGCTGGCTGTTTTTGAAGGTGGAGCGAGTTTTTGTTTGAGATAGATGAACGGTCAGCTGGCTGTTTTTGAAGGTGGAGCGAGTTCTTGTTTGAGATAGATGAACGGTCAGCTGGCTGTTTTTGAAAAAAAGGAAATAATATAAACATGGAATACCCGGGAATCGTATGTTTAAGAAGTGAAATCAATGTAAACATAAAATTATTTTGTACCTTAAGCACCGAAACAATCCAGTTTCCGCTGTTTTATTTGTTTTTGTTGTTTTTAAAAAAAAATATGAATTTTAAAAATTCATTTTGGTACTGTCCCTTAAGAGATTTCCGGTGCAGCTGCACCGCTCACACCGTGCAAGAGCCGGCCCTATATATATATATATATATATATATATATATATATATATATATATATATATATATATATATATATATATATATATATATATATATATATATATATATATATATATATATATATATATATACGCTGAACCTTCCGAAGCTCTGTAACAAAGTATACAGGGAATGATTATGTCATGCCGACATGTCGATAATTTATCGCGGGGCACTCCTAGGTAAACATGACACACTTTCCCTATACGACTATTGACCGGGCCCATCTTGGTTTTTACCTGCGTCTTAATCTTAGCAAAGCAGAGAAGCGCAAAGCAAACATGATCATCTATCACCGAAGGGAGTGTAAAATTGGTAAGAAAATAGCTAATATCTGCTTGATAGCAGAGAAAAAAAATGGACCGACCACGGAAATTGCGAGTGATTTAGTACACACAAAAATGTAACTAAATACTGCTTGATATGAAAAGAGATCGACCAAATCATTATGTAACAATATATATATATATATATATATATATATATATATATATATATATATATATATATATATATATATATATATATATATATATATATATATATATATATATATATATAATCACATTGCTACCGAAACTACTTCTGCAAAAGCGCATCAATCTTTTGGTGGGGATTTCTTGTAGTGGTCACGCGTCATAGCATGAATGAATATAACATTTTTGTATATATATATATACACTTGGAGGCATTTCTGGAGTCATCCTTATATGACCACCAGCTATGCACAATGCTACAATATACGTACGTGGAAGTGAACCTATGTCTGTGAGGCTAATTACATCCTTATTGACTCTTGATATCATCCGCACACTTCCCAGGACTTCCACCGTGGTGAAATTAGTTGAGAACCCAGCATTGCACACTAAGCTTGGAGAAGTCAATTGAGCCCCAGGCGTAATTAATTGGCTTTGACGCATGCAGAAGGATCTCAATGTGGACCCAGTGATAGACAGGGGAAGCTGAGAAGTGGCTCTGTGCAGGACGTAACAATTCCTTGGGAGAGCCCAGAACCAGAGTACATTATTTAAACTCTACATAGTTGGAGAGCCCCCTTGGATGCTTGGATGGCGGGAAATGCACAGTATGCAACGCACTTCTTACTAATAGCTTGGGACCAGATGTGACGATCCTTTAAATGCAAACCAAGCTGCAGAAACTGGAGCTCATTATCTTCAACACGTTTCTGAATGGCAGAAAAGCCACAAGAAAAGCCTAGATCTACAGTGTAAATAATACCTGAGTCTTCAGAAAGAGAGAGAAGCTCGGCAGCCCTAGTTAAACAACAACAACCATATATATATATATATATATATATATATATATATATATATATATATATATATATATATATATATATATATATATATATATATATAGAGAGAGAGAGAGAGAGAGAGAGAGAGAGAGAGAGAGAGAGAGAGAGAGAGAGAGAGAGAATGAGAAGAAGTTAAAAGAGAAGTATTGAAACTACACCTAAATTATATTCGCCCTAGAGGGGAACGACAGTAAGACTTGACACTCATAACGGGCACGCGATTACTGTAAGTTTGAGAATAATTGCTCGCATTTAATAAACACAAGCATAAACATTAGCAAACACCAGCAAACGCAGATGCGTACAGTAATGAAAACACTAGAATTGCACGCACAACTACCCGTGCTGAAAGACTGAGAAACACAACCACTGATGGTATTGCCTCCTCTGCTTTGCAGTAGTGGTCCAACAGTGGCCAAAACTCAGAAGTATCTAATATGGGCTTTAAAGGTATCTACCTTCGCACAAGATTGCTCTTGGCAGAGATGTAGATAGAAGGGTGATGGCACTTCTATTACAAAGGGAGTCTTCACAAGATATTCAGAATAAGCGAATTGGCTGAGTATGTTAACTCTGTAATTCTGTCAACGCTTTTGTGAAGGATTTAAGCACTTATTACTTTCAGCTCGTTTAAGCCCCCACCCCTGATTTACTCTGTGGAATTCTATTATTCTAGTAAAGCTCTGTTTAGACTGTGTGTACAAACATGCAATAACTCTAAAATGGTTAAATGAAAGTTAAATTTGTAACATTACAAATAACAAAATTTAATAATCACTTTAGGTTTTAACAGTTGGAAAATAATTTGAATAGTTATGGATCAAGAAAAGTTATCATCATGGTCTTTAGGGAATGTGAGATGTTACAAGAAGTTCAAGTGGCAGCATATATTTGAACTTAGCTGCCAATGACGGTTCTGCTCCTTCTTGTGGGTTGGTTCTTTTCACTCTGCTCACTCTCGTCTCTGATCAAGGTTGTCGGGGGTAGCTCGTTTCCCAGAAATGTCAAGGAGAGTCTACCACGTGGGTCCTTCGTCTTAAAGATTAGGCCACTGTTCCCTTCTTGTTCCAGAGATAGCACTATCTGCTGGTACAACCAATAACTATGGAAAAAGAATAGAACGAAACGCTCTTCTGAGTATGGAGTTTTCCACCCCATAGTTATGGGTTCCTATCTTCCCATACCACCATCCCAATTAACTCAAACTTTACCCTCGATGAGAATTAAATAGCGGCCATATTCGATTCTGTTGTTCTATTTCAATTTGCTAATATTTTTTAGTTTATTAAGCTATCAATACCAAATTGAAACAGACTATTTATCATTGTATATTTAAACTTTCGTCAGATCGGATTTTTGATAACTTAAGTAGAATGTGTTCTGACAAATGATTTTCACTGATTTAGATTCAGAGGAATATAAATTATCCGAATATAGACTAACCCCAATTTTCATTTTGTGCTGTTTTGACTTAAAACCTCTTAAGTAACGATAAATTATTTTTTAAAAATCATTAGGACTTTATTTATTTTGTTTGTTATAATGGCAACATCGTCCTGAAAAAATATAATAAAAATCTGAAAAGTTACAACTAAACAATTTATTGCTATTGACCATACTTGCCAAGTTCAATATCACAAACCTCAAACATAGCAAATGCTCTCGCATGTAAGCAAAAAACGTCAACAATGCTAAAAATTGAATATTCAGTTAATATTTATTTTACCAATTAATCGTCAAAATATTTTTCACCGATTAATCGATTTATTCATCGTTAAAGATCAAAGCCCTACTATTTATATATTATAATCCATAGCACATCCAAAGGGTGCGCCACTGGTATGGAGATATATCAAGTGTTATTTTTTTTCTACTTAAGATTTAAACATTCTACGTCCATATTACATAACAGAGCCATTAGCCCTTATGTGTTATTTGTATATAAAAAAATGTCTTTTTAAGACCTTGAAGTCAGGAATCAAATATGAGCTTCCACTGAACTGGCAGATCGATTCGATGCGCCTTTAATGTGTCGGTGTTTGTTAAGGGAAGAGACGTGTAAACATTCGTTTACGGTTTGTGTAGACGCGTTAAAAAGCATGTACAATTGACAAATATATATTTGAACAATTTAATGTTTAAAATTCTTCTCTAAGTGCCATGCCTGGTGGCGTATGTGATCATGTCTCTGCACAACTTCTTGTCTCCCATACTATTTATTCATTTTGTTGTTGACGTCTTTCCATGCCATGATGTCTGACTGTCCATCGTCTTCTCTATTTTTCGTCCTCTCTGTTTCTTTCAATCTTTCCTGTTGTCACGATATGTTCTAACTTTCCTGTTGTCACGATATATTCTAACATTCCTGTTGTCACGATATATTCTGACTTTCCTGTTGTCACGATATGTTCTAACTTTCCTGTTGTCACGAAATGTTCTAACTTTACTGTTGTCACGATATGTTCTAACTTTCCTGTTGTCACGATATGTTCTAACTTTCCTGTTGTCACGATATGTTCTAACTTTCCTGTGTCACGATATATTCGAACTTTCCTGTTGTCACGATATGTTCTAACTTTCCTGTTGTCACGATATATTCTAACTTTCCTCTTGTCACGATATGTTCTAATTTTCCAGTTGTCACGATATATTCTAACTTTCCTGTTGTCACGATATGTTCTAACTTTCCTGTTGTCACAATATGTTCTAACTTTCCTGTTGTCACAATATATTCTAACTTTCCTGTTGTCACGATATGTTCTAACTTTCCTGTTGTCACGATATGTTCTAACTTTCCTGTTGTCAAGATAGATACTATCTTTCCTGTTATCACGATATGTTCTAACTTTCCTGTTGTCACGATATGTTCTAACTTTTCTGTTGTCACGATAGTAGTAAGGTATGCGCAACTTAGGTATTATTCTGGAGGAGCTATGGAGGAGCTATGGAGGAGCAGATGGAGGAGCTATGGAGGCGCAAGATGGCGGACTTGAGATAACAAGAAGAGGGTATATTTAGAGTTGAGATAACAAGAAGAGGATATATTTAGAGGTATTTTTAGATAACGAGAAGACTTTGAGACAATAGGAAGACGATAGTTAGACGATATATACATATAATAGGGAGATATATTTAGACAATAGGATATATTTACATAACAAGAAGACGATATGTATACGAACAGTTATACGTTATATTTAGACATATATTTATATTTTACAACAGTTAGACAAACAGTTATACAAACAGTTATACGAACAGTTAGACGAACAGTTAGACGATATAGGTAACAAAAAGCGTTTTAGTTAATATATATTTTATTTTATATTCAATAGTGTTTTTGTAGTATCAAAACATATATGGTAATATATAGTATTTTTTAACATAATACATTGTACAGTAATTTTTTATCAAATGAATATACAATTGAAAAATAATTATATAGGAAAGACAGTTTGTATATGGTAACATTATCAAACATTGATATTATCACATATGAATGTACTGTTATATACATATATTAGTGGTGTTTTTACATTTTCACAGATTTATTTAAATAAAAATACATTTTCACAGATTTATTTACAATAAAAATATCACAGCTGCAGGCCAGACCTTGAGGGGGGTTGTCACGTCGTAAGAAATAGAGGTGTTGTGTATGTGGTATCTGTGTGTACATAGTGGAAGACAGTTTAAATGTTGAGGGGTGAGGTGGTGACGTTGTAGGGATGTACCTGTCGTTTTATGTAAAAGTAAGATAGGGCTTTGCGGTGTTGTTCGTATGTGTAGATGGAGGATTTGTGTGCACGGAACCCGATATTTTTCCCACCCTGTGCTTGTTGTGTGTTGAGGACGTCTAAGAAAGTGTGTTTGTCTACTTTGTTGTGGTGTTTGTTCAAGCCTTTGGTGGTTGTTTTGTCATAGTCGCCAAAACAGTGATACGTCTTGCTACAGAGGGAAACCATCCCTCTGCCTTCGTATTCTAATTTAAAAAGGCCCGGTGTCCGTTTGTCGAATAATATTTGTTCGCGGCATTTTTGACAAAGGGCGCGCGTTTTACCCTCGCTAGCTACAAAGTCGGGTGTATGGTCGGGACATACCTCGGCGGGGAACCACTGGTGGTAGGAGCTATAAAATTCTCGTCGCATAGCGGGCTTAACAACGTCCGCTAAGTTATTCGCGCTAAGGGCCAAGTAAAGGCTGTCTGTGTCCGTCTCGCACAACTGAAAGTCTGACCTATCTACAAATTTATCTAGACAGTCGTAGTAAAATTCTAACATGCGTAATTTTGCGTATTGGTAGACGAAAAAACCTATCTGAACGGGGAGGTCCCAACATATAGTCTGTTTAAGTTTCTCTACTTCGAATATGTCGTCCGTCACTAACGTCATTTTCCTAAAGCGGGGTGAGTTTATTTGGTCAGAGGTACCCTCTCCCATCGTGTACGAGACATCCACATGCTTCGCCTTATTGGTCAACGTTTTTCCATAACCCGCGTTACCTAGCAGTTTCATGGTCTCGCTGGTAATGGCGTAGGCAGGATCAGTATCACCTTGTCGACGCGCGTTCGAAACAGTGTCCCCAAACTGTTTGAAACACGACACGGGTGTATACTCAAGCACCTGGTAGATACAGGTGACTTCTAAGCCTTTGATTAAGTACCAGCGAAGCAGAGGTGTCGTCAACAGAATTTTCTTGCCCACATAACTCCCGATCAATGTCCGCCTGGGGGTAGTCAGAAGTTTATGTTTTTCGGCGTATTCCCGCATGAAAGGTCCAATATCTTCCCTCGTGACGTCAACATTCTTAAAAATGGGCGTCATTTCAGAGAACTGTTCTTTTAAAGAGTCGGGGACATGGATGTCACACTCGACTAGACCAAACAAGGTCTCGTCTAGCACCGAGGCGAGAATATTTTCTTTTGTCAGGGGGTACCGACATTTGGTGTAAGACGGTTTCTGGGTCGGGAAGGTGGCGTTCAGAAAACGACGGATTGATGGGTCGGTTTTCTTCAATGCCTGCCACTCGCATTCCCACATTTCTACCAATTCGACGTTGCAATCGTCCCGTAAATAAGAACTTATTTCCACCGTCTTTGCGTACAACTCAGACAAAGGTTTATTGTTATCTGGGTTAACGTCACGACCGGCGGTTAGTGGGCAGTTAGGGTGGCCGTGGAATAGACACCCGTGGAACTGGTAGGCGGTACGAGAGTATTTGTCCCAACCGTCTACAATAATGCATATATCACCCAACGCCTTCTCACACCCGTTAAACTGGGTTTTTAAGGTCACTTTATTTTGGTGGGAGACCCAAGCCAAATAGTCGCGGCACTGCACGGTATATTTGTGAAGTTTGTGGTGCTTGAAACCATCCTCCCTGTACCGTCTAACGGAAAAGTCAGTGGGCATTTTCTGCATTAACGCCCACAAATAAAGGGCGTTGGCATCAAAACCTTTAATGGCTTGAACCGTTTTGCCACCTCTAATGCGGGTTTTGCCTTGCTCGTGGAACTTGTGAAAAATAATTGAGGGTCCCCCGACGATGTTTTGGCGCAAGGTGTTATGCAAATCTGCCTCCTGCTTCGAGCATAAAGAAAACATGACGTTGGACGTTAGTGTTTTGAAGAGGTACTTTAACGTGACACCGGGCACGGATGGTGCGCCACAATGCCAGGTACGTTAGCTCCGTATAAGATTGACGACCACTTGCCACCCCTATCGACACCTGGTATTAAAGTGCAAGATGTAGGTGTCTTCTCTGATTTTAGGATGTTGCTGTGTATGTGGTAGTAGAACAGTTCACAGAGTATAACACAGGCAACATGATGTGTAGAGTCATAGAAATGGTAACTTCGTTGTATAATTTTTTTTCCATTTATTGCACGCCACAAAACAGTCAGGATATTTATATCATCAACATAGTTCAACGAGTTCAGCATTCAAAATCATAGAGTTCTAGTTCGTGAAGCTGTATAAATAATATATATAAATTCTGCAACAGTGTCAGCTGCAGATCATCACTGTTCATAGACAATAATAAATATTCCCTTTCTGATGCTAGCAGATCAGATGTATACAATCAGTCCGTTTACTGTCTGCACGTGAATAGCATACATGGATTACAGGTCAGCTCGACCTTTATAACCTTCCTAAGTCTAACCATCTGACTTGGACGTGATCTCTGATATAACGAATCCTGGAACACAGACAATAGTCTTGTTGGTCTAGAGCGACCCATATATATATAACTAGTTCAGGTATAAAGATACCGGTGACTTAATCCTAGTCAAAGTACCTCTCCATTTTGAATCACACAGGCGAGCAAAAAGGCGACAAAATGACGAACCTCTAGATGATAGCATAAAGTTCGATACAAGAGGAATTACCTTATTTCGGAAAATCAACCATGAACATATGCCTCCAGGCAGGCTTGAATAATACTGGGAAATAGTCTAGTTAGCTAACTAACTCACAAAGACAATGTATTTCCCTCAGAAAATCACAAGACGCAGGTCGCGTCTGCTCGCGACTTAGACCATTTCTAAACTCCCCGAGCTGGCGGGAACGACATACGAAAACCAGGTCGAGACATGCGCAGAACGACAATCTCTGAGTCGCCGTTCACAATAAGACGATTCTAAGAACATTCGAGATAAAAGTCTTACACAGTCGCGCCTTTTATGGTCATGAAAAGAAGCGTTAAGAAAGGTTTCAGGCATCTACAACAGTTGACTGATACTACCAAATAAGGAGATATGGTCACGCTTCGTTCAAGAAATTATAGACCGAACGTGTCTCTATACAAGAGAAGGTAAACTCCTAAAAAATAGCAGTATCAATATTTCGGGTTCTGTCCCTTTGACCGTAAATATATATAATACACACTTCAGTCAAAAAATGATCATACATACGAAAAATGATCATACAAAGGCTTTGAAAAAAAGTAATTATTTGTGCGTAACATTACCGCACCCTCCCGGGAAAAAAAAATGAAACATTTTTTTTTTTTTTTTAAATCCTGGAGCCGGAAAAAAAATCTAGGCTCCTAACGCACGTATGATGCGCGGATATATACCTAACAAATTAGCTCAACGCATGGAGCGACACTGAGATCATATCTCAGCTCCTTAGAGAAAAAATTTATCTAAGTATACGCTTATATATTCCAGGAAGGTGCCACCAACACACGCCACAATGATGGCAACATCATAATGAAAATCAAATTATTCTCATACCAATATATGAAATTAAATATATTATTATGATATCATATAATGTGTTGTGCAAACAGCGGTGTAACATATTAATATACCGCACTATTTTATTACATTATATAAAGCAACAGTAATTAATAAGTAATACATGTGTTGATCTTCGTTGACATAAAACATTCAATAGAAGAAGATGTGGACATCATCCGCTCCCAATCTAGGACAGGACTTGATATACTCAAAGTTCCACAATGGACACAATCTCGCATCTTCAATGATGTGCTGCGAAAATATCAATAACACAAATCTTAAAGACAACTGGTAAATCTCTCAATACAATTATGCAAAGATATTGTTTAAATGTGGCCGAGTGATCTTTTGGCCCGTATATCACTAACTAAGCCTTCTTAGATAATTACATGGTACAATGTTATAAATTCCCCTCAAAAAAGTGAGAAAAAAAAATCTACTAACATGTCATTACAACATTGGACTGTATATCAGGAAATATATATATATGACAGAAGAATCATGCGGAATCGTGTGGGCATCTGGACAGAATGTCTGCCATCACATTATCCGAACCACGGATAGCTCGAACCGAGAAATGAAATGGTTGAAGAGCTATGGCATAACGAGTGGACCTCGAGCTCTTCAAGTTTTTGCTCTGAATAGCAGTAAGCGCTTTCTGGTCGGTTTCCACAATGAAATGTGCGCCTAGAAGAAATCTTTGTAACTTCAGAATAGACCATACCATAGCCAATAACTCACGGTCTAAAACCGAGTAATTCTTTTCTGCAGCATTTAATTTCCTAGAGATATACATCACCGGATGCAGAGTATCAGAATACTCCTGCATTAGTGCCGCCCCAATCCCAGTTGACGAGGCGTCACTTCGAAGAACAAAAGTCTTCTCAATAGTAGGTAACCTAAGAATAGGTGGAGATGAAAATAGGGCTTTAACCTGGTCCAATGAGGATTGACATTCTTTAGACCAGCGGATCAGATTAGGCGACCCTTTCTTCAATAAAGTAGAAAGCGGTGCCATAATGGAGGACAGATTCGGAATGAATCGTCCGTAGAATTGGATCAAACCTAATAGACTCCTTACTTGTTTCTTCGTCTTAGGGACCGAAATGTTAAGTATTTTTGAAACATTGTGGTCCTCTGTCTTTAAAAGACCATGACCAACACGATGACCTAGGAAAGAAATCTCACTAAATCCTATAAAGGCTTTAGAGGGTTTTGCAGTCAAGTTATACTCGCGAAGAGTGGACAGTAATTCGTATAAACCCAAATAGTGATCTTCCCAGGAATCACTGAATAGACAGATATCATCTAGGTATGCTATGACATCTGTACGATATGCGAGAATTCGCCGCATCATGCGTACGAATGTAGCAGGGGCGTTCATAAGACCAAAAGGCATGAAATTCCATTGGAATAAACCCCTAGGTGTAGAAAAAGCTGTAAAAGGTTTGGCACGTTCGGTTAGAGGAACTTGCCAATAACCTTTAGACAAATCTAGTTTGGTAAAGAATCTAGAATTAGAAAGTTTATTGAGTAGTTCTTCTAATGAAGGCATAGGTTCAGCGTCGAACTTCGTAACTTGGTTCAATTTGCGATAATCTACGCAAATGCGAATGTTATTATCCTTCTTTCGAACAATAACCATAGACGAAGAGTATGCTGAAGTGGATGGTTCAATGATTTCCAAACGTATCATTTCATCCAATTCTTTTTCTACTTGAGACTGGAAATGGATAGGTATTGGATAAGGTCTGACTCTGATAGGATTATGATCAGTTAGCACAATGTCATGTTCAATGACATGTGTGTGTCCCGGGATGTCTGTAAGAACATCCTGAAATGTTTGCAACATCGAAGAAACTTGTCGATGTTCCTCAGCGGAAAGATTTGGAGAAACGGTCACGTTTTTCCAAGATTCCGTAGAATAAAGTGGGACCATAGAAAGAGGAAGATTGACATCAGAAAAAGTAGTTTCCTCATCCTGTATAACTGACAGAGATGAGTACTGACCATGAGGTACTTGAGAATTGTCCGTTGCCTGGAAAATAGGCTGCAAATAGTCTGGTCTTTCATGAAATTCCGTGAGCATATTTATGTGGAAAGTTTTATGCTTTCCATCAATATCGACAACATAGTCGACATCAGAAATTTTGGAGACTATTGCATATGGACCTTTCCATGCAATTAGAAGTCTGTTCTCCCTTGAAGGAAGTAGAACGAGAGCTTTGTCACCTGGACAAAGTTGTCGTAGACATCTATTCTTATTTGCAAACTGCCTTGCCTTTTCTTTAGCAAATTCGGAAGACGAAGTTGCTAGTTTGCATGCCTCGATGATCTTTTGCCTAAGAGCAATGACGTACTCATAAGAAGATTGAGTTTCATCGCTAATATTATCGGCAGTGATTAGATCGTGAAGTAAAGACATAGGGCCGCGCGGTTGCGCGCCAAAGACAAGTTCAAAAGGGGAAAACCCCGTATGTTCATTGGGGACCTCTCTATACGCAAAGAGAGCCGCGGGTAAGACCCTGTCCCAATCCTGAGGATGATCCTCAGTTATTTTACCAAGTAAAGTTTTCAGAGTCCTATTTAAACGTTCGACTAACCCATTAGACATTGGGTGATAGATACTGCTGAGAGACCTTTTAATGTGTAGCATAGACATTACCTGTGACATAGTGTCTGATATAAGTTGAGTGCCATGGTCTGACAATATTTCTCCGGGAAAACCCAAGCGAGAAAATATCAGCCAAAGAGCGTCTGCGATGTCAGCAGTTGAGATGCTCTTGAGAGGTATTGCCTCTGGCCAACGTGTGCACATATCGACACATGTAAGGATAAATTGATGTCCTCTAGCCGACTTAATTCTAAAAGGACCGATAATATCTATTGCCATTTTTTGAAAAGGGCGAATAGGAATGTCAGCAGCCTGGATAGGCGCAGCATGTCGTGGTCCTTTAGATTTGACCTCCTGACATACTTTGCAAGAGCGACAGTACATTCGTATGTCCTTGCTCACAAATGGCCAAAAGAAAGCCGCAAGAACTCTCGACTTTGTACGGGAAAAACCCATATGTCCAGCACATTGCGAGTCATGAGCATGTTGCAATATTTGCAATCTCATGCTCTTAGGCACAAGAATTTGTGAATGAGTGGACGTAGTCGAGTCTTGTACCATACGTACAAGTACGCCGTTCTTCATAGAAATCCAAGATTTTCTATTAGTATTTTGATTAGGATCACCTTTTTTTGCTAGAATGAAGAATTTTTGTAAAGAAGGATCTTCTTCTTGCAATTTGATAAATGAGTCACGTGTAATAGTCAAGTGACTATCTTGGTCATTTACTTCATCATTATTAGTTAATGAAGTTTGAGGTGGATCCAGAGCATGTGCTCTTGTGACCACCGCATTGGTAGCTTCAATGTTTTGCTCTTCCCAAACAGCAATCTGCTGTGGGGTACATTCCCTAACTCCGTGAATACGACCAATAATAAGGTCCGCAATAGGGTTTGGAAGTAGACACGCGTGGACCTCTCCCGTGAAGAAAGGAGTAGCAATGTGTATTATAGCAGTAGGATACTTTTCCAACGTGCCACCAAATGTGACACATTTGATGACCTTTCCTGTAGCACAGGATGGATCTACAAGAGATTGCCTAACCCCGACAGTAGTACATCCAGAGTCAAACAACACTGAGACTGGATTACTATTTACAAGCCCCTTATGTAATATAAGAGAACCTCTCCCATCATGAGCAACATTAGCAGGAAGAGCGGGCAAAGGATGACCACAGCTTAAAGTAGTAACGGTCTTCGGGTCAAATAAAGTACTGCATTGGATACATTTATTTGCCCTACCAAAATCAAAAGATGAGCATCCGATGGCATTATGGTCTTTATTATCATTAACCTGTTTATCTACTCCCTGAGATTCTTGTTGAACAGAGTTTGTCTGTTGATATTTTTTTCTCTTATGTTGCGATCTACCGCGACCATTATTGCCTCTGCAATTATCATTAAAGTCCCTACTGTAATTTTTATCCTGGTTTGAGTTCCAGTTTCCATAACTGTCATTACCATCTCTATACTGTTGAGAACCTCTATTATCCTGGTATTGAGGTCTCTGAGAAAAAATATTTTCCTCTATACCGATTACCTTTGTGAAAATTTCTAAAGTTAACCGGAGTAGAATAACGTGTAGTATTAGGATGTCTCCAGTTCTGGGAAGAAGAATCACCCTGGAATTGATTACTATGATTCTGGGCATAATTACGGTTACTCTTTTTATTGAAATTTTGCTGGCTACCCTGAAATTTACGCATAAAATTTGGGCCATAAGGTGCTGCCGAAGCAACTGGCAGACCTTCTTTTACTTTAGAGTTGCTAATGGTTATGTGAGGATGCGCAGTAACATACTGGCTACAGTATTCTTCCATTTCTTTTATGTTTTTAGGCTTACGCTCATGAAGAAAAGAAAGAAAAGCTTCATTAACAGAAGACATAACCTTGTCTCTAAGTAGTAAGTCCATAAGAGCTTCAAATGTACTCTCTGTTTTAGACAACTCAACCCATCGTAAAAAAGTAAGACGGATGCCTGAGATGAATTCAGAGAATTCAACTCCAGTTTCTGGTAACATGTTTTTAAATTTAAGACGATATCCGTCCTCGTTAAGTTGGTACTTCTTTAACAATGCCGCCCTGACAACCTCATAGTTGTTTTTGTCAGGCACATCTACCATACCCAATAAAGTCAAAGCATCACCTCTAAGTATCTTGGACAGATGATAAACATATAATGTTTTATCTATATTATGCACCTTACATGCACTTTCAAATCTATCTAGATAAAATGTTATATCATCAATTGAAGCATTGAATGCTGGTAAATTAAGCTTGAAATCAACAGCATTAGACTTATTAGCAGATGATACCTTATTAGCATCATTAGCATTACTAGATAACTTCAACTTTTCTAACTCCAAAGCTAAGAGTTTTTCTTCATGCTCCATTTTTGCTTTTCTCTCATCAGCTTCTCTTTGTAACCTTCTTTCTTCAGCCTCAGCCTGTAACTTTCTTTCTTCAGCCTCAGCCTGTTTTTCTAATCTTTTATTTTCAGCTTCTTTTTCAAGTCTCTTATTTTCAACCTCAGCCTGAAGTCTCTTCTCCTGTGATTCTGCTTCTCTTTTTTGTTTTTCCATTTCCATTTGTAATCTCTTTTCATCTACCTGCATCTGCAGTTTTAAATTTTCAGCATCTATTCTCTTTTGTTCAGTTAGTTCTTTCATTTTCTTTTCCTCCGACTTCAATGCCTTGGCATATTGAACAGTCGCAAATTCTTCTAATTTATCACCTGTCTTCCCAAGGGCTTTACCCTGCTCAATAAAGTACTCAAATGTAGACATGATGTCTAAAATGTGAGTACAGAACCTGAAATAATTAATTATCTTATTTCAATCTTAATAGCAACAAGACTTAATAAAGTGCTTGTGTAATCAATATGTTTACTCCAATCTCTGTGGGCAACAAGACTTGACACCAACTTGTATTATCAAATGTATAATAATATCACAAGTCACCTCTTAATTATCAGTGCACTACACAAATCAGTGCATAACCATCAGTTATTTATCATAACTGCACTACAATAGTGCATAAGCAAAAAACCACCAGTTAGTTATGATAAGTGCACTATAGATCAATAGTGCATGAGCATATATGTAACAATAGTGAAAGCTAACTATGCAAGAACTATGCAAACAATAACAAGACAATGTAAACAATAACAAAGGTCACCAACAATGTAAACAATAACAAAGATCAAAGTCAAATGTAAACAACAACAAAGATCAAAGTCAATGTAAACAACAACAAAGATCAGAGTCAATGTAAACAATAACAAAGATCAAACAATATGAAAACATTCGCATAAGTCAAATAAATAAACAGCGAAACTAAAAAGAAATGTGATGACAAAATGCGAAGATATGACAAACAAATGACGCTACAGTGTATACACAAAAATATACTTAAAGAACTGAATAATAGATAGGGGAGACCTACAAATACAAACAATCGAAATCGAAACTAAAAAACACAAAGAAAGAGAGAAAAGAAAAAAAAAAAAAAAATATACAAGAAACAAAAATAAAGCACAACTCGTCACAACTAAACAGATATAGCAACGATTGTCGCTAGCAAATTTCACAGTAGGAAATTCGCACAGTCCCTAACGAAAACGCTAACAGTAGAACCTCTGTGACGTGGTATCTTCTACTGAAAGACACCGCCCAACCGAGAAAACCCGCTGAATATAAACATATAAATATACAAATACAAATAACATATAACATATAACAAATAGCAAAAAGTGTGAAAGAATTTAGAAGGCTCAGCTAGAACATAAGGGCACAGTTCACAAACAAAACAGGCCACTTAACTTCTATATGTCCCAAACGTCAGCACGGTGCAAAACAGGATGTCGTCAGCATTCTGAGGATAAAGATCCAACGTTGATTAACATCTGCTCCCATAGACAGCCATGACGAGGGAAATGAGCTTCTGACAGGAAACAGCTTCTGAACTTGACCTTCTGAATTGTACAAATTGACTTCTGAGACCGGAACAGTTGTTACGGCACTTTTCCTTCTTCTTAACAGATCAGGAAATCCATTCGCTCGGTACTTGTCCTTCTAATTGCAGACAAACTTCAATACTGCCGAGCAGCGCCGGGTAGTTTCAAAATATCAACAACTGTCAGTAATGCCGCGTCTTTCAACAAAATTTCATCGAAGGTGATGAATAGTAACTGCAACGTTGTCTTGTAGTCTGCTGATGATGTCTGGGTTTGTTGACCCCCTTGATAGCTGGTATCAGAGTAAACCAACATATGGCCACCAAAAATGATAAGGGTGGATTTAGGCTAAATGATAATGGTGCGCCACAATGCCAGGTACGTTAGCTCCGTATAAGATTGACGACCACTTGCCACCCCTATCGACACCTGGTATTAAAGTGCAAGATGTAGGTGTCTTCTCTGATTTTAGGATGTTGCTGTGTATGTGGTAGTAGAACAGTTCACAGAGTATAACACAGGCAACATGATGTGTAGAGTCATAGAAATGGTAACTTCGTTGTATAATTTTTTCCCATTTATTGCACGCCACAAAACAGTCAGGATATTTATATCATCAACATAGTTCAACGAGTTCAGCATTCAAAATCATAGAGTTCTAGTTCGTGAAGCTGTATAAATAATATATATAAATTCTGCAACAGTGTCAGCTGCAGATCATCACTGTTCATAGACAATAATAAATATTCCCTTTCTGATGCTAGCAGATCAGATGTATACAATCAGTCCGTTTACTGTCTGCACGTGAATAGCATACATGGATTACAGGTCAGCTCGACCTTTATAACCTTCCTAAGTCTAACCATCTGACTTGGACGTGATCTCTGATATAACGAATCCTGGAACACAGACAATAGTCTTGTTGGTCTAGAGCGACCCATATATATATATATATATAACTAGTTCAGGTATAAAGATACCGGTGACTTAATCCTAGTCAAAGTACCTCTCCATTTTGAATCACACAGGCGAGCAAAAAAGGCGACAAAATGACGAACCTCTAGATGATAGCATAAAGTTCGATACAAGAGGAATTACCTTATTTCGGAAAATCAACCATGAACATATGCCTCCAGGCAGGCTTGAATAATACTGGGAAATAGTCTAGTTAGCTAACTAACTCACAAAGACAATGTATTTCCCTCAGAAAATCACAAGACGCAGGTCACGTCTGCTCGCGACTTAGACCATTTCTAAACTCCCCGAGCTGGCCGGAACAACAAACGAAAACCAGGTCGAGACATGCGCAGAACGACAATCTCTGAGTCGCCGTTCACAATAAGACGATTCTAAGAACATTCGAGATAAAAGTCTTACACAGTCGCGCCTTTTATGGTCATGAAAAGAAGCGTTAAGAAAGGTTTCAGGCATCTACAACAGTTGACTGATACTACCAAATAAGGAGATATGGTCACGCTTCGTTCAAGAAATTATAGACCGAACGTGTCTCTATACAAGAGGAGGTAAACTCCTAAAAAATAGCAGTATCAATATTTCGGGTTCTGTCCCTTTGACTGTAAATATATAATACACACTTCAGTCAAAAAATGATCATACATACGAAAAATGATCATACAAAGGCTTTGAAAAAAGTAATTATTTGTGCGTAACAGTCGGTCTAACGCTGCCAGGAAGGGGACCACGTCTTTATTGTTGTACCACGTCAGAAAATCGCGCAACGTGGTCATGTGGTTCTCGGCCCACACCTTCTGGCACTCGACGTACTCGTCGACGGAAATGTTAGTATTTTTAAGGGCGGAAAAAAATGCCGAGTGGGGTGGTAACGCCGTCTCGTCTAACTTTGCTAAATCTGTTATGTACTCGTAACAAAAATATCCTTTAGTTTCTTTAACGTTGTACGCGGCCAGATATTTGCTATAACTAAAACCGGGGGCTGAGTAGTTTACTATATCTAAAAACTTTAACTCGCTAGTGGCAATACACATTAAATTATTGTTTCGCTTGACTAAAAATTTGAAGTCTTCCCCCATGAAATATTTGATGAGGTAGGGTTTGATTACGTTCACGTCATACTTGCCCGAATTGAAACCTAATACGGGTAGCTGCCCCAAATAACCCTCTAATCTAGCCAGGAGCCCGTCTGAATTACCGATCGTCTCTAAAGCCTCGAGTTGTATGCAAACACCGTCAAAATACGCACGCAGAATCTCGTAAGAGGCCGCGGCAATTTTGAGCAGGTGGTCAGCCATCCTATTGACCAACTCCTGTGGATCACCCGTTGTGATAAAACACACGGGGGCCTCAAAACCGGGGACGTTAGAAGCCACCGAACACGACAGGGGCACGTGTTTGGCTGTATAGGTAGTGGCATTACCACTGGGCACTACAGTGTTCTAAAAAAACACTCATAGTCAAACGTGGCTCTATAAGGGAAGACGAATTTTGTGTCTACATCTATCCCCTCCTCCTCGATTAATTCCCAAATGGTCTCTGGGGGATTATACACACCACCTCTAAATGTTTCTCTTCGCTTAGAGCCGGTACAGCGCTTTTCATGGCGCTCCATATCCCTATAAATCTTCCACAACTTACCGCACTCGGGACACGAAAAAGAGTTACTGGCCCTATCGATATCTGTTATGTACATGAAATGGTTCTTAAACATTAACAGACGCAACGTATCCTGAAACGTTTCACTACCTCTAAGTTTGGGGGTTAGGGTCTGCGCGTCGTCAAATTCAAAAATGTCAATATTTACGTTAAAACATTTTTCTAATTGGGGCATATCGATTAAACTAACCCCGGGGAAATCGATGAGGGACTTAAGTCCCTGCTGTGTTTGCCACTGTTCAACTAGTCGGAGCGTCGGTTTTCTAACGTTCTTAACGGCACCACCCCTAAAAACGGCTAGACATCTAAAAAAGCAAAAGTTATCACTGTATGGTTTGGAGTTTGAATCGTGTTGTAATGTATGGATGTGGTTATTGTCCGTGATGAAAGAGGGAATGTCTTGTATGCAGCAGCCAATGGGGAAGTCTTGAATGTGATATAGATAGAAAGAAGTCGCTGGAATGGCTTCGACAAAATATTTTGTGTTTGGTCTGTTTAACTGTGCTTGTGTGACAATATCGCTGTCGTGTAACTGTGAGAGAAAAGCTTTGAAATCTGTAATGTTGTTGACTAGGTGGGGTTGATTTAAGACGATCGCGTTGTTTTGGGAAGAGTGAAATAATCTTAATTCGTTTGTTTCTCTGTGCCTCAAAACGATGTGGAAACTGTAGTTTATTTTGAAGCGTTTTTTTGTTGTGTGAAGACAGGGAGCAAGAGACGGTCGCAGTCCATATTTTGTGTTGGTCTGTGGAAGAAAGTGAAAGTTGATAAATATTTATGTTTATTGGAGTGTGTTTTGATAGCGTCCCAGTTGTCAGTGTAGACTTGTCTTATGTCAGCCTGTAGGTCTTGTAAACTGTCTTCTTCAGTGGGCAGACGGGGTTTTTTTATGGGACTGGTGGGTACTGTTCATGGGACGTTTTTTGGTCTGGCCTGTTTTTGGTGGGTGAGATGGGATGGGGCTTGAAGTGGGTCCTGTATGTGGGGTGGAAGTTGTTGCTGTTCTCATCGAGTCTGTGGTCCCTGCTGCAGCAGATGATGTCTTTGTGCCTGATGCTGTCTCTTGGTGCGTTGATCTCGAGGTTGATGATGAGTCTGTTGTGGCGCCTGATGTTAGTGTCTGTTGGTGCGCTGTTGTGGGGGATGATGATGATGCTTAGTCTGTTGTGGTCCCTGCCGTGACTTTTATATATCACTATATTAGTTCGCTAATAGTGTGTTGTGGTCGGGTGGAGGTTTTTTGTGGTGGGGGTGACGAGGCATGGGTGTAATGTACCAGGTGGGGTTTGGTTAGGGGTGATATTTTTGTGTGATGTGGTATGGTTTTGGAGGTGGAAGAGAGATATTTTAGATGTTGAGGGGAGATGTGGTGACGTTGTCAGGATGCACCTGTGTACATTTTTGGGGTGTAGCAGATGAGTGGACCAGCATTGAGAGGTGGGAGTGAAGAGGCGTTGGTGACGAGGTACGGGTGTAATGTAGCAGGTGGGGTTAGGGTAGGGGGGATATTTTTGTGTGATGTGGTATGGTTTTGGAGGTGGAAGAGAGATATTTTAGATGTTGAGGGGAGATGTGGTGACGTTGTCAGGATGCATCTGTGTACATTTTTGGGGTGTAGCAGGCGAGTGGACCAGCATTGAGAGGTGGGAGTGAAGAGACGTCGGTGACGAGGTACGGGTGTAATGTAGCAGGTGTGGTTAGGTTAGGGCGGATTTTTGTGTGTTGTGGAATTGTTTTGTTATATGTGTTGGTGTGTTTGTTTATACAGTCTACAACCCCGTGACTTTTATATAACGAAAATGTGTTGGAGGATCGTGGAGGAGGAGAGGTCTTGGTATATAGTAATATATAAGTTCATTAATGGCGGGCGTGTTGTGTGATGATTATTTTACAAACAGTTATACGTACTGTAAAGGGCAATTTTTACTATCTTGCAATATAATACATTTATATTCTTATTATGTTCGCAAATATTTTGTAAGCAAAGTATTTCCTTTTTTAAGTGCTTAAGGAGAAGTCATTTTTGGGTTGCTTCCCTTGAAAATAGTTCTGTCATCTTCGATCGGACTCCGCAGACGACTCTAGGCCTACTGTGATTTATTCTGTGGCTGGGTAGGAATAGATTGTTCTTGCTTCAGTATATCTATGGCCTGAATTTATACGTAGTGTTTGTATGAGTAGGACGAGTCTGTCTTATATATGGATATCTTTGCATTTCTAAGTCGAACTAATTTGGTTGTCGCTAGAAAAGGTCAAAGGCTATGCAGCGGAAGTATCGCTAGCAAGGGGTGTGATCCATGGCTGTCATCCTGTGAGGATGCCGAGTTTTGTTGTAGCAGGCTTTTTGCCGAAATAGTGATCTATCTATGGATGGGGAAAAGTGATAATCATTTAGACATGTTGTATGTACTTTACCCCAGTGTTTATTCTCTTTTGCCAAGGAATGGCAAAGTTATATTTCGCATAAAAAGGTAAAACCACAATTTATTATGAACTTGGGCTTCGCCATCGTTGTTGATAAGCAGATGCACAGTGGTACTTTTAAAAAGAATATCCATTCAAAGGAAGAAGACATTCCTATGTATCAGCACTGGATTGTATGATATTATTCAATTACCTCTATGAGAGAACCTATGAAGAAATGAGGACATTTAATGAATGACTAATTTTGGTCTATATTCTATAGTGAGTGAAGCTCACGAGAGAGAGAACAGCCATGTTGAAATTCATATACTTTGTATTTATCAAGTGAGAAAAAGGGATGCCTGTACTATCGCTCGATGAACCAAGAGATCACTGCTACATGTGAGAACCCATGTCTGGGATTCCTATATTATGAAATATATATATATTGAACTTTACGTGAAGGAATATTCGCTAGACGAGGTTAGGTCTAGGAGCCTTCCTATGTATTGGTTATGGTCTGACGTGCCCAGTCAGTAAAGCCAGATGATTTACATGATGGAACGCTGAATGCTTATTTACGAATGCTCCATTATGATATTTGCCAAGCATGAATGCTAACTTAAGATGATATTCCTGTGATCAACATTATGCTGTCTATGTCGACATTTGTTCCTGTAACCATACACGTACTGTCCAAGTGTGCGTCCCATTAAATGTTATAAAAAGACCACCGTAGTTCCAGTACTTCTTGAATTCGAACAGTGTGAGTATGAGTGATGTACTACCAACCTGTCAACTCTATCGAATCATTCTACCATTCGCGTACTGACATTCAGATACACACTCATTGTTTACACTCACATTCTTGTCGGAGCCTCATCACGTTCCAGGACAATATGACCTGTATGACCAAAACTGTGCTGGGTTTGATGAGTTGACAATCGTTACACTTTACTACACCAGTCCCAACATCTACATTTATCCACTGGTGGACATTCACATCATTTAACAAATAAAGCATGATTCAACAACTAGTAGCCAGTATGAGTTAACAACTACACACAAAGAAAGAATTTTAACACGTACATATTACAGATAGGTAGACAATATTACAACAGTTAGACGCTATTTAGTTATACATATATAGAAATATAAAAGAGAAAACACTAGATACATTTTATATATTTATTGACAAAGTTAGTTGATCTATGGGTGACGTATAACCGCACTTCTTTTTCTTATACCACTAGGAGCCCTCAGAATACAGGCGGTTCGGATTACTTGGCGAGTCTGTCACGTCTTTTTCGTGTATCCATCTTCAACAAGATGAGTGTCTGTCGTTATCACGCCATTGTCTATGAAGGAAAAAAAACAGACTTGGGGTGGGTTAGCCAGGGTCTGACTAATTAATCGCGAGAGGTGTGTTGTATTGTGTTGTATGGTTTCTTGGTTGTTGTACAGAGTGGAAGAGCTTGTCGGCCAGGTAGTTTATGTGTTGGTGCATATACCTGTAGGTATCTGTGTGTCTGTCTGTAGGTAGCTGTATACAGAGAGTTTAAATGTTGAGGGGTGATGTGGTGACGTTGTCGGATGGAGCTGTCTCTTGCTGTAAATTAAGACAGGGCGTTGCGTGTTGTTCGTATTTGTAGATGGATGATTTTGTATCTCCCTATCCATTAGTTCAACTTGTTATTACTGTCTCTTCTAGTTTTCACTGTGATACAGCTTATCCAAGGAAAGTTAGATTTCTGGTTTTAATCTCAAAGGCTCTTATCTTTAACGTACTTTATGATGTCTTCGGAGTGCTTTCATTTGCCGTCAGTGTATTTTTTTCCAGAGTATTTTCAGTTGTCTTCAACGTACTTTCAGTTGTCGTAAATGTACTTTTAATTGTTTTCATTGTAATTTCAGTTGTCTTCCTTGTACTTTTAATTGGCTTCATCGTACTTTCAGTTGTCGCTTACGTACCTTAATTTGTCTTCAGTGCCCTTTCTGATGTCTCGAACACTTATACACTTATGTCTTGAGCATATTTGCAGTTGTTTTCATCGTACTTTCAGATGTCTGCCGTACTTTCTATTGCAAACTGGATTCTAAATAATCTTTTTACTCAATTTTTTAGTTTTAGTTATTGATTTGTAATGAAAACACACTCGCAGATAATACACTTGTGGGGCTGTCGAAGCGTGGGGTGTGTTGGGGTATGGGTTTTTGTGTGTCGGTATTTTAATTGTTGTATATACAATATGTATATATATGGGAGTGACGTGTTAAAGACCTGTACTAGCTCTACCATCGAACTTGCGTCCTGGTAGTGTGTGTGTTGTTTATTTTACATATAGACAGGTATACATATACACGATGTTACAGCAGTTATACGCTAAATAGCCAGTCTGTGGACACTCGCGTGCGTGGTTATGTGTCTGTGTGTGTGTGTCTGTGTGTGCGTGGGTGTCTGTCTGTATGTGTGTATGTGTGGGTATGGGTGTCTGTGTGTGTGTGTTGTGTTGTAGCAGATGGATGTTTCACGATATTTATACATACCATATTTTAGGCAGCATAGATAACAAAGATTCTTTAAGTGTAATAAATATAATTCTTTTAAAAGAAGACAAAATGTCAAGCTAAAACACCAGTCTAAAGCACCTTATAGGTCGCTTGATACGTAAGAGGCCTTATTTGCTCACTAACAGCAACTTGCTTAATTGAAAAAACTAATCGATTGTGTACGATCGGCTTTAAGCTAGGTTGTTAAACGGTTTGAGACACGAGTCGTGGTAACAGTTGGCTGATTACCCAGAAGCCTAATCGATACTCAACGAGCTGTTGAACAAATATTCAGTGTTAGCTTTCTTGATTTGCGAGAGTCTGTCACTATGAGTTATCTGTAAGGTTTTACATAGTTTTGTTAAGGCGTTTATTTTCTAAAATATTGTGTGTGTTCGTAAGCAATAACACGGGCTTTACAAATTGATTGTTCCAAAACCTTCAGGCAACTATGTTACTACTTGACTTGAGAAAAAGAACTTTTTATAAACACTCTTGAGTGAATTCCCATTTTTTTTTCCTACCAGCTATAGAATAAAGAGGGGGAAAAAATGGGAATTCACTCAAGAGTGTTTATAAAAAGTTCTTTTTCTCAAGTCAAGTAGTAACATAGTTGCCTGAAGGTTTTGGAACAATCAATTTGTAAAGCCCGTGTTATTGCTTACGAACACACACAATATTTTAGAAAATAAACGCCTTAACAAAACTATGTAAAACCTTACAGATAACTCATAGTGACAGACTCTCGCAAATCAAGAAAGCTAACACTGAATATTTGTTCAACAGCTCGTTGAGTATCGATTAGGCTTCTGGGTAATCAACCAACTGTTACCACGACTCGTGTCTCAAACCGTTTAACAACCTAGCTTAAAGCCGATCGTACACAATCGATTAGTTTTTTCAATTAAGCAAGTTGCTGTTAGTGAGCAAATAAGGCCTCCTACGTATCAAGCGACCTATAAGGTGCTTTAGACTAGTGTTTTAGCTTGACATTTTGTCTTCTTTTAAAAGAATTATATTTATTACACTTAAAGAATCTTTGTTATCTATGCTGCCTAAAATATGGTATGTATAAATATCGTGTGAATACATATTAATATCTGTCTAAACATCCACCTGCTACAACCCAACACACACACACACACACAGACACCCATACCCACACATACACACATACAGACAGACACCCACGCACACACAGACACACACACACAGACACATAACCACGCACGCGAGTGTCCACAGACTGGCTATTTAGCGTATAACTGCTGTAACATCGTGTATATGTATATCTGTCTATATGTAAAATAAACAACACACACACTACCAGGACGCAAGTTCGATGGTAGAGCTAGTACAGGTCTCTAACACGTCACTCCCATATATATACATATTGTATATACAACAATTAAAATACCGACACACAAAAACCCATACCCCAACACACCCCACGCTTCGACAGCCCCACAAGTGTATTATCTGCGAGTGTGTTTTCATTACAAATCAATAACTAAAACTAAAAAATTGAGTAAAAAGATTATTTAGACTCCAGTTTGCAATAGAAAGTACGGCAGACATCTGAAAGTACGATGAAAACAACTGCAAATATGCTCAAGACACAAGTGCGTTCGAGACATCAGAAAGGGCACTGAAGACAAATTAAGGTACGTAAGCGACAACTGAAAGTACGATGAAGCCAATTAAAAGTACAAGGAAGACAACTGAAATTACAATGAAAACAATTAAAAGTACATTTACGACAACTGAAAGTACGTTGAAGACAACTAAAAATACTCTGGAAAAAAATACACTGACGGCAAATGAAAGCACTCCGAAGACATCACAAAGTACGTTAAAGATAAGAGCCTTTGAGATTAAAACCAGAAATCTAACTTTCCTTGGATAAGCTGTATCACAGTGAAAACTAGAAGAGACAGTAATAACAAGTTGAACTAATGGATAGGGAGATACAAAATCATCCATCTACAAATACGAACAACACACAACGCCCTGTCTTACTTTTACAGCAAGAGACAGCTCCATCCGACAACGTCACCACATCACCCCTCAACATCTAAACTCTCTGTATACAGCTACCTACAGACACACACAGAGATACCTACAGGTATATGCACCAACACATAAACTACCTGGCAGACAAGCTCTTCCACTCTGTACAACAACCAAGAAGCCATACAACACAATACAACACACCTCTCGCGATTAATTACGCGCTTAGTCAGACCCTGGCTAACCCACCCCAAGTCTGTTTTTTTCCTTCATAAACAATGGCGTGATAACGACAGACACTCATCTTGTTGAAGATGGATACACGAAAAAGACGTGACAGACTCGCCAAGTAATCCGAACCGCCTGTGTTCTGAGGGCTCCTAGTGGTATACGAAAAAGAAGTGCGGTTATACGTCACCCATAGATCAACTAACTTTGTCAATAAATATATAAAATGTATCTAGTGTTTTCTCTTTTATATTTCTATATATGTATAACTAAATAGCGTCTAACTGTTGTAATATTGTCTACCTATCTGTAATATGTACGTATAACTGTTTGTAAAATAATCATCACACAACACGCCCGCCATTAATGAACTTATATATTACTATATACCAAGACCTCTCCTCCTCCACGTTCCTCCAACACATTTTCGTTATATAAAAGTCACGGGGTTGTAGACTGTATAAACAAACACACCAACACACATAACAAAACAATTCCACAACACACAAAAATCCGCCCTAACCTAACCACACCTGCTACATTACACCCGTACCTCGTCACCGACGTCTCTTCACTCCCACCTCTCAATGCTGGTCCACTCGCCTGCTACACGCCAAAAATGTACACAGATGCATCATAACAACGTCACCACATCTCCCCTCAAGATCTAAAATATCTCTCTTCCACCTCCAAAACCATACCACATCACACAAAAATATCCCCCCTACCCTAACCCCACCTGCTACATTACACCCGTACCTCGTCACCAACGCCTCTTCACTCCCACCTCTCAATGCTGGTCCACTCACCTGCTAGTCCCCAAAAATGTACACAGATGCATCCTGACAACGTCACCACATCTCCCCTCAACATCTAAAATATCTCTCTTCCACCTCCAAAACCATACCACATCACATAAAAATATCACCCCTAACCTAACCCCACCTGGTACATTACACCCATGCCTCGTCACCCCCACCACAAAAAACCTCCACCCGACCACAACACACTATTAGCGAACTAATATAGTGATATATAAAAGTCACGGCAGGGACCACAACAGACTAAGCATCATCATCATCCCCCACAACAGCGCACCAACAGACACTAACATCAGGCGCCACAACAGACTCATCATCAACCTCGAGATCAACGCACCAAGAGACAGCATCAGGCACAAAGACATCATCTGCTGCAGCAGGGACCACAGACTCGATGAGAACAGCAACAACTTCCACCCCACATACAGGACCCACTTCAAGCCCCATCCCATCTCACCCACCAAAAACAGGCCAGACCAAAAAACGTCCCATGAACAGTACCCACCAGTCCCATAAAAAAACCCCGTCTGCCCACTGAAGAAGACAGTTTACAAGACCTACAGGCTGACATAAGACAAGTCTACACTGACAACTGGGACGCTATCAAAACACACTCCAATAAACATAAATATTTATCAACTTTCACTTTCTTCCACAGACCAACACAAAATATGGACTGGGACCGTCTCTTGCTCCCTGTCTTCACACAACAAACCAACGCTTCAAAATAAACTACAGTTTCCACATCGTTTTGAGGCACAGAGAAACAAACGAATTAAGATTATTTCACTCTTCCCATAACAACGCGATCGTCTTAGATCAACCCCACCTAGTCAACAACATTACAGATTTCAAAGCTTTTCTCTCACAGTTACACGACAGCGATATTGTCACACAAGCACAGTTAAACAGACCAAACACAAAATATTTTGTCGAAGCCATTCCAGCGACTTCTTTCTATCTATATCACATTCAAGACTTCCCCATTGGCTGCTGCATACAAGACATTCCCTCTTTCATCACGGACAATAACCACATCCATACATTACAACACGATTCAAACTCCAAACCATACAGTGATAACTTTTGCTTTTTTAGATGTCTAGCCGTTTTTAGGGGTGGTGCCGTTAAGAACGTTAGAAAACCGACGCGCAATCTAGTTGAACAGTGGCAAACACAGCAGGGACTTAAGTCCCTCATCGATTTCCCCGGGGTTAGTTTAATCGATATGCCCCAATTAGAAAAAGGTTTTAACGTAAATATTGACATTTTTGAATTTGACGACGCGGAGACCTGTTACGGTATATGATATTAACGCCGTCTGCTAAAGGTTATCAGACGTGCAATTGTAAAAGGTTAAGGCATTTAATATATTGCGATAGATGTTTCAATTACTGAACGCTCCATACACGATCGATCATGACGTGTATAGCGTTGTTTAGGACACAGTCGGTAACTAAGAAACGCTACCCTTTGTTACTTGACCGCCAAGCTGAATAGCTGCGTTTTTCTAACCTTCCAATTCAATGGCATGATATAGCCATTTTATGTGCATTTTTGATGGATCAGGGTCAGTCCTAGAACTCTATATGAGAGGGAATTTTATGGAGGTTAGTATTTAACTAGAATTCTCAGAAGGAGAAGAATAATCGTCAAATTCGTATGAATATCTTCAGACTCGCAGTCTCACTGTCGGCAGGTAGCCATGTCTAGCTGCGCGTGCATATAGCTGTGATGTTCTAACGACAATACTGCATTGTATCCTTAAACGGACATTGACACATAACCAGCAGTCTACGTTGTTGATTAATTTATGCATGACTTATATGGACTTATGCTCTACTCCTATTGAAATGATCATCCTGTATGTACAACTGTGAATTAAATGTACGGACTCAATGAAATGACTTATCAAATCAATCGTATTCCAAGGTTCAATTATTGTTCGGAATCTTCCACCCCCGCATTCGCTTAATCTTCCATCGAAGGCACGATGCACTATCTCTGAATGAAAAAAAACTAACACATCAATGAAAAAACAATGGCCAGAAATTTATAATTGTTTTATTCATATCACATGGAACATTGTTCAGAGCAAACCACCACCCCTTGTAACAGTGGTGTCCGGTGTGTGGGGACGAAAAACAACCAAAAACCAAAATTTTTTTCATGACTTTCGAATGAAATATTTACGATCAAGTTTCGATCACATGACCATTACGAAGCTGACGTGACGCACGTGATCATGAATAGCAACATGACGTCACTGTTGCATTGTCGCAGGGAAGAAGACATCTTTTCAACGCCTCTCTAGTTCGTTTCAAATTGATCAAGATGGACTACCGTTGCCTGCCCATCAGGAGCAGACAGTCAAAGGCACAGGCCTAGCTGTTGACGACCTCTAGCACTGATCAACGGAAAAGATAAGTCTAGGTGTTTAACTGTTGTTATTGCAAACAGTGCTACTAAGTCCATGCCCTCTGCCTACATCGGCATATTTTTACCTATGTTTAATGTACTTTTTGTTGTCTTAATGTGTTGTTAATTCGTGGGCCGGTTGGAGGGAACTGAAATCTCTGGGGAATGTCGCGAACAGCTGACCACCTAGATTTCAGTCGTTCTTAGGGAACTTAAACGATTGCATTTTTGGAAGCCCCATTGAGGTTTGCCATTGGACGACCTGTCCAAATCTGCTACCGTTTGACGATTTGTGTTAGCTGTACCGTTCCGTAGATAACTGGTGTATTTTATTCGTACTCAGTTAACAATTTTTTTTTAGTTTTGTATCATGTTTGTTAACTATTTCGTCCAGTCTCCTCTTACTATCATTTATTTGATGATTGTTAAATTTTCGTCCGTTATGAGTCCTGTGATGTCATCATTTTTTGCAGTCATTTTTTTTGTGTACTCTGAATATTAAGTTGACCTCGGGTCAGACCTTGACCCTTCATTTGGCTTGTGACATTTCCGCTTGTTTTATTTAGTTCATAAATTCATTTTTAATTGTGAAAATGTCTTGTTTGCGTCTTAACATTGTTTGTACCCTTTAGTTGCATCATTGTTTTGTTTGTCCTCATAATATATATTAATACTACATTAATAATATGATATTATATGCAATAATATACTTGTAATTTAATTTAATTAATTTTTTCTGATATTTAAGGTTAATATGGGACATTGCATAATTATGCAGTGATAGTCCAAGAAAGTAGCACTACAATTTATAATAGATGCCTAGGGCATAATAATATAATATATATATATTGACAAAATAAAATAATCTTATAGCTACCTTTGAGGTAATAGACCCATTGTATATTATTTAATATACTTTTCTGGTACTAAGAGAGTGACTTAGTACATTGAACAATATAATTACTAGGAATCATACCCAACATTATTGGATATTGAGATTAATTGTGTGATATAATTACATTATAGTTAACAGATATCATAACTATTTATGATATAGTTATTATTTAGATACAATATTGTTACAAAATATTGTCTATTAGTTGAACTTAGACATTAAGTTCAGTACTATTGTGCTTATTTATATTGAATATTTCTAAGTTGAGTAAGTATAATAATTACTCTGAAGCTACTATTGACTATTTTAATCAGTAATTATCAATAATTACTTACAGATAAAAGTCAAAATGCTTACTATAGACCATTTCGTTAAAATTGGTCGGGAATATGGTTATAAATCTCAAGAACTTCGTCAGTTTGCTGAGTCAGAACTGGAAAAACATGAAAGAAAAGAAGCAGAGAAAAAAGCTGAATTAAAGAAAGAGGAGGAGGAACGTGAAAGAAAGGAAGCAGAACGTGAGATGAAGCAAATTGACAAGGAAAATAGATTGAGAGAAATTGCTCAACAGGAAGAAGAGAATAAATTGAAACGAGAGGAAATTATTTTACAACAAGAAATGGAATTGGCGCGTATTAAATTGGAGACAGCAAAATTACAAGCACAAAGTGCTGATGCAAACCAGAATAATAACGCACAAAATGGATCATCATCCAGCCAAACTAAACATTTCTACAACTTTAAATTACCCACTCTCAACTTGAACGTGGACGACCTTTCATCGTTCCTGTCACGTTTTGAACAGACTTGCAAAACAAACCATTTGCCTGAAGAGTCATGGGTACTCAAGTTAAATGAATTCTTGGTTGGAGAACCATTGACGGCTTCTCAAAACGCTGACCCATCAATAGCAAATAACTACGGTGCTATTAAGTCCTTGCTTTTACGAAGGTTTCACCTGGACGAGGAACACTGTAGGTTGAAATTTAAGGGAATTTTACCTGAATCTCCAAAAGATTTTGCAGGATTCATTGCGAACATACGCAATACGTTTAATAGATGGGTTGAACTGGCAGAAGTCAACAAATCATACGACAAATTAGTTGATTTACTACTACGGGATAAGGTATTATCTTCGGTTAGCCAGCCATTTTTTGCATATTTGCAGGAGCGTAAACCAGGTACTATGGACGATTTAGAAAAAATTTCTTTAAACTACTGTTCGGCACATCCGAATGCAACCATTTCTAACTCCTCATTAAGAGAACCTCTACCTGTGGCGTCTAATATGGCCTACAATCATAATAACAAACAAAGACATCACAGTGTAGACAGAAGCAGGTTCCAAAGAAATCACAATGTTAACTTTCAGAAGGGATATAATAATGATTTCAACAATAAAAATGAGTTCAACAGAGGTAGATCACGAGATAGAAATTATTCACCTCAAACAAACTACCACAATGGTCAACATAACACTCATTATAATCGATCACATACTCCCAATAATAATAGTAACTGGAATGGTAATAATCATGGCTCGAGACATCGAGATAATAGTTACTATAGAGGACGACGAGATAATTCTAACAATTATACTCGGAATCGATCTCATTCTCGGGGATCATCTCATTACAACCATAATACAGGGGCGGCAGTTACAAATAATACTACCCCTATAGCTCAGGTCCCACTTGACAATAATACAACACAGTCTTCTGCTGCATGTTTTGCTATTAATTATAATGTGGCAAATAGTTGCCAACAATGCAATCTTATTTTTCAGAAGGCGAAAGAAACAGTGCTTAACTGCGGACATA
This sequence comes from Oreohelix idahoensis, assembly GCA_024509875.1. Lineage (NCBI taxonomy): Eukaryota > Metazoa > Mollusca > Gastropoda > Stylommatophora > Oreohelicidae > Oreohelix > Oreohelix idahoensis. The sequence goes on from JAMPIV010001491.1 coordinate 39,699, forward strand.
TTACACCAGAGGTAGGTCTTGCAGTCAACGATGGAACAGGCCTACTAATTTTTAACAGAGGATTAGTTAATGGATCCGTCGTCTCAGTGCTGAGGGATTCAGGATCCACAACGATTGGTGTACGACAGTCGCTGGTACATCCTAGCTGTGCAACGGGGGAATATGTCCGTTGCATGACTTTTGGGGGAACTATTGAGTTTTACCCCACAGCTATTATTCATGTTAACACACCTTTTTTCACAGGGAACGTAAAAGTATGTATGCTGAAAAAGCCTATAGCTGATCTGATGGTTGGTCGTATACACGGCAGTAAAGATTGTACTCCAGATGAGATTATAGAATGGGAGAAACATAACCTATGCACTGGAAACGCCGTGACGACTAGAGCGCAGACTCAACTCATGGAGAAAGTTGATGATAATAAAATGGATGCAGACAACCAAGAGGAATTTGTAGTCAATTCACCTATTGACAGGGAAACATTTGCAACCAAACAAAAAGAGGATAAATCTTTAAAAAAATTTTTTAAGTTGGTTGATAAAGTTGACAATCTATCCTCAGGTAATAATAACAAACATTGTTTTGTTATTAAAAATGACATATTGATTAGATGTTTTAATGACAAATCACAAATGAAACAACAAGTTATGGTCCCATATACTTTTAGACGGTACATTCTTCAACATGCACATGACTCACATTGTGCTGGACATATGGGATATACTCGAACACGATCTCGAGTACTGGCTTCATTCTTTTGGCCAGGAGTGTCAAGAGATATTTCGCAGTATGTACGTTCCTGTACTACATGCCAAGAAGTGAAAGCACGTGGAGCTTTTCACACGGCGCCTATTCAGGCTTGCGATATCTCAGTAAGACCGTTTGACAAGATGGCAATAGATATTATTGGTCCATTGCTACCATCGGCCAGAGGACATAGATTCGTCCTTACGTGCATTGATTTGTGCACACGATGGCCAGAAGCCATCCCATTAAAGACCACCACTACCACAGATGTAGCTGATGCACTACATCTCATCTTTTCTAGAATAGGGTTTCCTAGAAAACTTTTATCAGACCATGGGTCACAGTTTATATCTGACACCATGAAGGAAGTTATGAAAACTTGGAACATTGATAGGAATTTAAGTAGTATTTATCATCCGATGAGTAATGGTGCGGTTGAAAGACTTAACCGTACACTTAAACAACTACTACATAAGGTTACTGCTAAGCACCCTCATGACTGGGACAGAGCACTCCCAGCTGTTCTATTTGCTTATCGGGAGGTACCGCATGAACAAACTGGCTTCTCTCCCTTTGAATTAGTTTTTGGTGCTCCCCCAAGAGGTCCTATGGGACTAATAAAAGACTTATTAATTGACGCGGAGATGACTCAGGACACTCAGTCATCTTACGAGTACGTGATTAATCTTCGGAAGAACATTATTGAGTCTTGCCAGTTGGCAACAGCTTCTTCTGAGGCTGCAAAAGCTAAGGCTCGATCTCTACAAAATAGGTCTCGACGATTACGCCAATTATTCCCAGGCGACGAGGCTTATGTGTTACTTCCTCACAATAACAATAAATTATTGATATCTTGGAATGGTCCTTACAAAGTCATTGATAAAATTTCCGACGTTGATTACGTCTTAGATATCAAGGGACACAAAAAGATATTTCATATTAACATGCTCAAGCAATTTCATACACGTCCTGAACACTTACAGTCAATTTTTCATGAACTAGATCACAACACAGTATCTACTTGTTATTATTCTAACTTATCTGTCATCCAGGAAGAAGAATCTTCTTTTCCTGAGGTACAGTTACCGTTACCGGTACCAGTAGTTCAACCTACTGAATCTTGGCGGGATGTAACCATCTCTTCAACGGTTACACCGCAACAGCGTCTACAGATTGCTAATCTATTACAATCTTATCCAGATGTATTGACCGACGTCCCGGGTCGTCGCACATCGGCTATCAGTCATGACATTACTCTCAATGATGATACACCTATTCGTGTACATCCTTATTCTGTTCCTTTACATTTCCTTGCTAAAACTACTAAGGAACTTGAACAGATGTTGTCTCTGGGAATCATTGAGACTAGTAATTCGCCATTCTCTTCTCCATTAGTGATTGTCCGGAAGAAGGACAATAACATCAGACTATGTGTTGATTATAGAAAATTAAATGCTAAGACTATAGTTGACAGCGAACCACATCCACTTATCGACGACTTACTGCCACGTCTATCCAACGCAACTATATTTAGTAAGATAGACTTAACTAAAGGTTATTGGCAGATACCACTGACCGAAAAGGCTAAGTACTACACCGCATTTTCCACTCCACAAGGTCTATACCAGTGGAATGTGATGCCTTTGGGCTTGTTAATGCGCCAGCTACCTTCATTCGCCTGATGCGACAAATTTTATCAGGTAGACCAGACGTTATTACATATATTGACGACATATGCTTGTTTAGTTCGTCGTTTGAGGAACATGTTTCGGGACTTAGATATGTTTTCGACACTCTAAGGAATTATCATCTAACTGCTAAACCTACAAAGGTGCAAATTGCGTGTAATGAGATAACCTTTTTGGGACATATCATTGGATCGGGATATATCCGAACGTTACCTAGTACAGTCTCCAAAATTCTAAACATAGCAGTTCCTCAGACGAAGAAACAGGTCAGGAGTTTGTTAGGACTTGTTCAATATTACAGTAGATTCATACCAAACTTGTCATCCATCACGGCTGTATTGTCTTCATTGTTAAAAAAAGACATGCCGGTGAAGGTGACATGGACTGGTACATGCAATGAAACTTTCAACAAAATTATAAATTTGTTCTCGCATGAACCAATTTTAAGACTTCCCGATGCTTCCAAAAGATTTTTCTTACGAACAGATGCTAGTAACTACGGCATTGGTGCATGCCTGCTCCAGAACCATGATGGCATTCTACATCCTACCTTATACATTTCAAGAAAGCTAAAGCCGGCAGAAACAAAGTATTCAACAGTCGACAAGGAACTTTTATCTGTGATATGGGCAATAACGAAGCTCGAAAAGTTCCTGCTCGGTGCTCCCTTCACCATACAGACGGACCAACGTGCTGTAGCATCCTTGCGTCGATGTAATCATAAAAGCCAGAAACTCGCCAGATATTCAATCATCCTACAGCCATTTGAATTCTCCATTGAACATATTCCTGGCACTGAAAATATTGTGGCTGATGCGTTGTCACGTAATCCTATTGACGACGAATAATCAACATTAACATTCCTAAAACATATCAACTATAAAGGAACTAACCTTGCCTTCAATTTAAACTTTATAAATACTGTATGCATCACAGAATGGAACTAAAAGACAATCAAGGTCTACATATTGTCATTGAAACTTCGTCTAACGTCCATACACGATATATGAATATTCGTTGAACAATCATGGAACAATATCTGACGACAAGTCGAACTTATTATCCTATGTGCATTTAATTCTTGGATGCTGGGATAAATGACATTTCTTTCCAACGTAAACGTTTGAACATTTTTGCCTAAAAGAATTCATCAGGATCAAGACTACGGATGGATCATCATATCCTATACTAATTAATTAGTTAACTTAACTTCTTAATTGAATTATTATCAATAAAATGAAATGTGAGAAAAAAAATGAAATGAAGAGAACAAAAAAAAAAAAAAAAGAACGAAATATAAAAAGAAGAAATTATGAAAAGAGAAAATAAATCTCACACAAGTATTAGATTAATATTTTTTTTTAATGTACCTATACATTATTTAGTTAGTTAAATTAGATAGTTATTATTCACTAACACTTAACACACACAATTAAGTTAAACTTATATTCGAATTTCTTTTTTTTCTCTCTTTATTTTTTGTTTTTTCTCTCATAACATCGCGTTACATTAGAATCTTAATAATTTATCTCTTAGTTTAATTCATTAATTTAATTTTAATTAGTCAAATTAATTCCTATATGACATACTAATACGACAGACCTTACTTTCATTTAATTCTATCATTCACTATTAACATTGGACATTTTATTTAGTTGATATAATAATATGTATAATTGATATATCATGTGATTAATGTTAGATGACTATGACAAATAGTTGGTTGACATGACCGCGACACGGTTCTACTCAGAACATCGTCGGCCATATGTCACAATTGTGTTAAATTTTTTTTTGAAAAATTGTTAAGTCAGATAGATCTTGAAAAAAAATCTATCGATTTTTTTTTCCCGGGTGTACAGGGAATTGTTACGGTATATGATATTAACGCCGTCTGCTAAAGGTTATCAGACGTGCAATTGTAAAAGGTTAAGGCATTTAATATATTGCGATAGATGTTTCAATTACTGAACGCTCCATACACGATCGATCATGACGTGTATAGCGTTGTTTAGGACACAGTCGGTAACTAAGAAACGCTACCCTTTGTTACTTGACCGCCAAGCTGAATAGCTGCGTTTTTCTAACCTTCCAATTCAATGGCATGATATAGCCATTTTATGTGCATTTTTGATGGATCAGGGTCAGTCCTAGAACTCTATATGAGAGGGAATTTTATGGAGGTTAGTATTTAACTAGAATTCTCAGAAGGAGAAGAATAATCGTCAAATTCGTATGAATATCTTCAGACTCGCAGTCTCACTGTCGGCAGGTAGCCATGTCTAGCTGCGCGTGCATATAGCTGTGATGTTCTGACGACAATACTGCATTGTATCCTTAAACGGACATTGACACATAACCAGCAGTCTACGTTGTTGATTAATTTATGCATGACTTATATGGACTTATGCTCTACTCCTATTGAAATGATCATCCTGTATGTACAACTGTGAATTAAATGTACGGACTCAATGAAATGACTTATCAAATCAATCGTATTCCAAGGTTCAATTATTGTTCGGAATCTTCCACCCCCGCATTCGCTTAATCTTCCATCGAAGGCACGATGCACTATCTCTGAATGAAAAAAAAACTAACACATCAATGAAAAAACAATGGCCAGAAATTTATAATTGTTTTATTCATATCACATGGAATTTTTCGTGTCCCGAGTGCGGTAAGTTGTGGAAGATTTATAGGGATATGGAGCGCCATGAAAAGCGCTGTACCGGCTCTAAGCGAAGAGAAACATTTAGAGGTGGCGTGTATAATCCCCCAGAGACCATTTGGGAATTAATCGAGGAGGAGGGGATAGATGTAGACACAAAATTCGTCTTCCCTTATAAAGCCACGTTTGACTATGAGTGTTTTGTTGAGAACACTGTAGTGCCCAGTGGTAATGCCACTACCTATACAGCCAAACACGTGCCCCTGTCGTGTTCGGTGGCTTCTAACGTCCCCGGTTTTGAGGCCCCCGTGTGTTTTATCACAACGGGGAATCCACAGGAGTTGGTCAATACGATGGCTGACCACCTGCTCAAAATTGCCGCGGCCTCTTACGAGATTCTGCGTGCGTATTTTGACGGTGTTTGCATACAACTTGAGGCTTTAGAGACGATCGGTAATTCAGACGGGCTCCTTGCTAGATTAGAGGGTTATTTGGGGCAGCTACCCGTATTAGGTTTCAATTCGGGCAAGTATGACGTGAACGTAATCAAACCCTACCTCATTAAATATTTCATGGGGGAAGACTTCAAATTTTTAGTCAAGCGAAACAATAATTTTATGTGTATTGCCACTAGCGAGTTAAAGTTTTTAGATATAGTAAACTACTCAGCCCCCGATTTTAGTTATAGTAAATATCTGGCCGCGTACAACGTTAAAGAAACTAAAGGATATTTTTGTTACGAGTACATAACAGATTTAGCAAAGTTAGACAAGACGGCGTTACCACCAAACTCAGCATTTTTTTCCGCCCTTAAAAATACTAACATTTCCGTCGACGAGTACGTCGAGTGCCAGAAGGTGTGGGCCGAGAACCACATGACCACGTTGCGCGATTTTCTGACGTGGTACAACAATAAAGACGTGGTCCCCTTCCTGGCAGCGTTAGACCGACAAGTTAGTTTTTACGCGCACCTAGGTGTAGACATGTTTAAAGACGCGATCTCCGTGCCCGGTGTCACGTTAAAGTACCTCTTCAAAACACTCCCGTCCAACGTCATGTTTTCTTTATGCTCGAAGCAGGAGGCAGATTTGCATAACACCTTGCGCCAAAACATCGTCGGGGGACCCTCAATTATTTTTCACAGGTTCCACGAGCAAGGCAAAACCCGCATTAGAGGTGGCAAAACGGTTCAAGCCATTAAAAGTTTTGATGCCAACGCCCTTTATTTGTGGGCGTTAATGCAGAAAATGCCCACTGACTTTCCCGTTAGACGGTACAGGGAGGATGGTTTCAAGCACCACAAACTTCACAAATATACCGTGCAGTGCCGCGACTATTTGGCTTGGGTCTCCCACCAAAATAAAGTGACCTTAAAAACCCAGTTTAACGGGTGTGAGATGGCGTTGGGTGATATATGCATTAGGGTAGACGGTTAAGACAAATAATCTCGTACCGCCTACCAGTTCCACGGGTGCCTATTCCACGGCCACCCTAACTGCCCACTAACCGCCGGTCGTGACGTTAACCCAGTCAACAATAAACCTTTGTCTGAGTTGTACGCAAAGACGGTGGAAATAAGTTCTTATTTACGGGACGATTGCAACGTCGAATTGGTAGAAATGTGGGAATGCGAGTGGCAGGCATTGAAGAAAACCGACCCATCAATCCGTCGTTTTCTGAACGCCACCTTCCCGACCCAGAAACCGTCTTACACCAAATGTCGGTACCCCCTGACAAAAGAAAATATTCTCGCCTCGGTGCTAGACGAGACCTTGTTTGGTCTAGTCGAGTGTGACATCCATGTCCCCGACTCTTTAAAAGAACAGTTCTCTGAAATGACGCCCATTTTTAAGAATGTTGACGTCACGAGGGAAGATATTGGACCTTTCATGCGGGAATACGCCGAAAAACATAAACTTCTGACTACCCCCAGGCGGACATTGATCGGGAGTTATGTGGGCAAGAAAATTCTGTTGACGACACCTCTGCTTCGCTGGTACTTAATCAAAGGCTTAGAAGTCACCTGTATCTACCAGGTGCTTGAGTATACACCCGTGACGTGTTTCAAACAGTTTGGGGACACTGTTTCGAACGCGCGTCGACAAGGTGATACTGATCCTGCCTACGCCATTACCAGCGAGACCATGAAACTGCTAGGTAACGCGGCTTATGGAAAAACGTTGACCAATAAGGCGAAGCATGTGGATGTCTCGTACACGATGGGAGAGGGTACCTCTGGCCAAATAAAGTCACCCCGCTTTAGGAAAATGACGTTAGTGACGGACGACATATTCGAAGCAGAGAAACTTAAATAGACTATATGTTGGGACCTCCCGGTTCAGATAGGTTTTTTCGTCTACCAATACGCAAAATTACTTACTTACTTACTTAGTCGTTCCCCTTCTACCGTGAGGTGTAGAGGTTTGGAAGAGAGAGCGCCAGACCATTCTATCAGCTGTCTTCTTCCTGGCCTGGTTCCATTCTAGTCCTCGGTCCTTCAAAGATTGTCTAATGTTGTCCTCCCAGCGGACTCTGGGTCGTCCTGGAGGTCTGGATCCCTGGCTCTTTGTTTCCCATGCTTGTCGTGGTAGCCGATCTTCTCCCATTCTGCAGACATGGCCAAACCATCTTAGTTGGGACTGTTCTATTTGGGTCTGCAGCGGATGGGATTTTAGGCCTTGACGGATCGTCTGGTTGCGGACCATGTCTCTTCTTGTTACTTCAACCACTTTCCTCAGATACCTCATTTCTGAGGTTTGGATCTGGCTTTTGTGGGTTGTAGTCATTGCCCACGACTCGCATCCATATGTCAAGACTGGGATATAGGTGGAGCGGTATACAGCCATCTTCGTTTTCTTACCAACCTCTTTCTTGCTGAGGAATCCACGATTTATGGCCTGAAAAAGTCTCCCAGCCGCTGCTTTTCGAGTGGCCAACTCTTCTTTGATGCCTCCCTTTCGGTCTATAATAGCTCCGAGATATTTAAAGTGGTCGACCTGCTCCAGGACCTGTTCTCCCAACTTAATCTGATGTTTTACGCAAAATTACGCATGTTAGAATTTTACTACGACTGTCTAGATAAATTTGTAAATAGGTCAGACTTTCAGTTGTGCGAGACGGACACAGACAGCCTTTACTTGGCCTTTAGCGCGAATAACTTAGCGGACGTTGTTAAGCCCACTATGCGACGAGAATTTTATAGCTCCTACCACCAGTGGTTCCCCGCCGAGGTATGTCCCGACCATAGACCCGACTTTGTAGCTAGCGAGGGTAAAATGCGCGCCCTTTGTCAAGAATGCCGCGAACAAATATTATTCGACAAACGGACACCGGGCCTTTTTAAATTAGAATACGAAGGCAGAGGGATGGTTTCCCTCTGTAGCAAGACGTATCACTGTTTTGGCGACTATGACAAAACAACTACCAAAGGCTTGAACAAACACCACAACAAAGTAGACAAACACACTTTCTTAGACGTCCTCAACACACAACAAGCACAGGGTGGGAAAAATATCGGGTTCCGTGCACACAAATCCTCCATCTACACATACGAACAACACCGCAACGCCCTATCTTACTTTTACATAAAACGACAGGTACATCCCGACAACGTCACCACCTCACCCCTCAACATTTAAACTGTCTTCCACTATGTACACACAGATACCACATACACAACACCTCTATTTCTTACGACGTGACAACCCCCCTCAAGGTCTGGCCTGCAGCTGTGATATTTTTATTGTAAATAAATCTGTGAAAATGTATATTTTGTAACAAAACACCACTAATATATGTATATAACAGTACATTCATATGTGATAATATCAATGTTTGATAATGTTACCATATACAAACTGTCTTTCCTATATAATTATTTTTCAATTGTATATTCATTTGATAAAAAATTACTGTACAATGTATTATGTTAAAAAATACTATATATTACCATATATGTTTTGATACTACAAAAACACTATTGAATATAAAATAAAATATATATTAACTAAAACGCTTTTTGTTACCTATATCGTCTAACTGTTCGTCTAACTGTTCGTATAACTGTTTGTATAACTGTTTGTCTAACTGTTGTAAAATATAAATATATGTCTAAATATAACGTATAACTGTTCGTATACATATCGTCTTCTTGTTATGTAAATATATCCTATTGTCTAAATATATCTCCCTATTATATGTATATATCGTCTAACTATCGTCTTCCTATTGTCTCAAAGTCTTCTCGTTATCTAAAAATACCTCTAAATATATCCTCTTCTTGTTATCTCAACTCTAAATATACCCTCTTCTTGTTATCTCAAGTCCGCCATCTTGCGCCTCCATAGCTCCTCCATCTGCTCCTCCATAGCTCCTCCATCGCTCCTTAAGAATAATACCTAAGTTGCGCATACCCTACTACTCACGATATGTTCTAACTTTCCTGTTGTCACGATATATTCTAACTTTCTTCTTCTCATTACATGCTTAAAGAAAGTGCATTGTTTCTTAACCTTTTTTTCTGCCATGGACCTCTTTGACTGTCCAGTGAAGGTTGTGGATCCCTTTGATTGTCCAATGAAGGCTATGAACCCCTTTGATTGTCCAGTTGTTGAGGGCGGGTTCTTTCGTTGAGTTATGTTTGAACATTGCTTTCAATGCGCTTTTTTCCAAAGTTAATAATCTTGGGTGTCATCGGGTTATTCCTTTCGAACCCCATCGATCTATTATCAATCCTATTGTTATTAACGAGCGATCGTGCATAATCAATATGAATGAACAAACAAACGGGCTCAACTGGTCAGCCAACTCTGAGGGTCATCAATAGAGCAAACTCCTTCCTTTTCTGAGTCCATATTAACGACACATTTATTAAGTGGTACATCACAATTCATGGCATAATAATGTTCATTAATACAATTCATCTCCAATTTTGTGCAGTCCAGTCCAAACATATATATCTATTATTATCGTCGTCAAAACATGGTAGGCTATATAGACGCGTTACTGCAGTGCAGTTAACCGGTAGTGAGACCTGCCAGCTTGCGAACTTGGATCCTAAAGATGATCCATTACTCCCGTAATCTGGACCTCAATACATAATGGTTATCCATAACCATTCCTACCTTAATCATAATAAAGGCTGACCCTCAAGCCAAAAATCTCAAAGATATACTTCTGCACTATCATGATATCCTGGGAGTAAACATAATACGTCCGACTCGTTCGGAGCTTATATTCAAAAGGGTAAACGAAGAACGTAGTCAAGCGGGACTATGTCAACCGTACCACGTCACAAGCGTACTATACAATTCGCGTTCAATAAATACCGTGAAGCGTGAAAACATTCTGTACTTAAAACATCTCAAGCATCTAATGCGTAACTTTAAAGTGCTCACAACTGTAGCAGACGACATCGTTAAAACGTATCGTAACATTCCTCTGACCGACGGGGGTAAAAAATCTATTCTATAGATTTTGTTGTTGTTGAAATATCTTGATTAATTATATCAAAAATTTAATGATAACCGACATACGGCCTACGATGTTTTTACTAAAACATTGTCGTCGGTCGCAGTCAATATAATACATGTCATATAATACATTAAAATTATATCAAGTTAACTAAAGAAACGTCAACTGTCAGAAAAGATAGTAATTAATTATACCTCTAAATAAAATTATGTCTTAACTAATGGATGTGTATTGTATTCAGCATCATCATAAGATATAACTAACTAAATATATTAACTAAATAATCAATGTAATATGTGTAAGATGTCGTATAATTAAACTATAATGAAGTAAACTAAAGTATTGTATCAATGTGAAAGAAAATAAAGAAAAGTAAAGAGAAGAACCATGGAGAATACCTGAGAGTTAAGTAGTAAGAAATTAATAGATTAAAATAAAATAGATGTGTACGGAATTAACTATGTAATTAAATTAATGTGTCAGCTAATGAAAAAATATAGCATGTTACATCATAATCAAGTTAATATAAGTTCTTAACTACATCTAATAGTAACTAATTATATCACTGTAGTACTTATATCAATTAATTGTGTGATAATTTTTTTGTTTTCTCTTTTTTCACACTATATTTTATTTTATTCAATCAATAAGTATTGAAATCAACAGTGTCCATTATGAAGATCTATATGTCATTATTTTCATGTGCGGAATCTACGGTGTGTTCCATATTACAAAAAAATTCATTCCATCAGCGATGATCTTGAGTTAAACCGCTCGTATTTGAAAGTAGGTATAAGTAATTTCACTTCCTAGGTGTAATCGATTTTTGATTGCAGATCGTATCCAATTGATTCGAACACGTATGGACGCTAACCAAAGTCCATCGAAATTTGATCGAAATTGATGACGTTTCACAAATGTTCTGTCTTCATTTAAATTGTTCACGATCAAGTATGTTATTTACTCCAGAACTGTTGTAAGTCAGTATTATCTTGAATGCGAATGAGTAAATTCCATCACACAAGTCGCTTCCATTTCTTGAGTCGTGAGTTCTCTTCAATCGACAACGAAGGATGCCGTGACCAGGAATCTGAAATAGTTATACTTGATTATCTACTTGAGAGTTCAACATCAGTATAATGTATCAGCGTCACTTGGAATAAGAACCTCGATATCACGAGACGTTTGATATTCCGGCAGACTTGACATACGGAATCGTAAATTCCCGAAGTATAAGACACTGGAACTATAGTACGTCATGTTGTGTCGATAATAAGTGAAGAAAAAATGAGTTAGTCGCCATATTCTTCGATCTTGAACCAATTTCAAACGTAAAATTGGTCCTGAAGGAGACCAATATCAAAGTATAAATTGCCTGCATCTGTACGAAGCAAACAAATTTTTTTTTGTGTATCTGGCAACCTTAAAATAGGTGGCCTGGAAAAGAGTGATAATATCTGGTGGAATGTTTTGTCGCAGTCTGCCGTCCAGGTCACTTTCAAAGGCATGTCCTTCCTCAAAAGGGAAGACAAGACAAATAGACGATATACTAACTTATGCTGCATTGTCTGAGCAGAAGTAGAATAGACAATGAATTTACTGTCCATAGTAGGCATGGTAAAAATAATGATAAGACACGAAGACACAGTATCATAGTACATAAGGTGATATGTATCAATATGTATGGTAGTATGTTCAAAACATGTCATATACGACAGTCTATGACACCAAGTGAAAGGTTTGTTGACCGACTGATCTGTATTACGTTTACTAATAGAGGTACAACCAATTTTGACGCTATTAATTGTATGAATGAAACCCTTAACAATATTGGTAATGTTAATATTAATATTCTTATGAAGAACAGACTCTATCTGATCATATTGCCAAGATAATGTAGATTTGACTGTAGATAGATTTAAAAAGTTAAGTTTGTCAGTAAGAAAACATTCTTCTTCTTGAAATAGGGATAGACTATCATACTGAAAATAGACAAGTAAGTTGTCTTTGAGATCAGGAAAAGAAATTTGTAAATGTATAGGAAGATTATGAAATTCCTGAGACATGTCGCTAGAAATCTTAAAGAATGAAATCTGAATGTGCTTAGTCGTCTCAGAATGTGACATAACGTGTCTGCGCATGTCAGTGGTAGAAGGAAACACTATCGTCTTATGTGTAGTGCAATGAGCACTGGATATTGTATTCAAGACAAACAGGAAAAAGATAAACAATAACAATTTCTTAAGAAAATGTGTGTAAGTAGAAATTGCGAAGTCTCTAACCACAATAATGGATGTCAAACAAAATGAACATAGGCCACAAATATAAACAGAAAAATCTGTGTAAGTTAGTAATTATACCAGATATGTATCTGCGTTTTGGTACATCATAAGATGTACAAACAACAGTGTCAACCTGAGTGACAGTTGATGTGTATGTAGCGTGAATGTCACTACTTTGTGGTATATCAATACTGACATCCTCATTATTATCATTAAGTGGGATAATCTCATTATCGTCATCAGTTTCCACAATGGTGCAGAGACCAAAATTGGAAAATACTGTGCCACATGCATTCAGTTTGTTGGCACGAAATGTAGCCATTGCAACGACGGCGTTAGCATTTCCGTAAAATTGCAAATTATTCCTTTCCCTTTCATTAATTTCTTCTGGGGTGCAATCCTTACTGCCATGGATGCCTCCCACCGTAAGATCAGCTGCTGGATTCTCTAACATGCAGACTTTGACATTTCTTGTAAAAAATGGTGTGTTAACATAAATAATGGCAGTGAGATAGTACTCAATAGTACCCCCGAAGGTTATACATCTGACAAATTCGTTAGTGGAGCAACTCGGATGGACCAATGATTGCCTGATTCCGATGGTGGTCGATCCTGAATCTCTCAAAACGGATACCACTGTCCCGTTGACCAATCCTCTATTTAAGATCAGGGTGCCGGTACCATCATTTGCAGAGAGACCAACTGCTGGCAAAAAATGTCCACAATTCAGCACTGTTTCTTTGGCCTTCTGAAAAATAACATTACAATCTTGGCAACTATTTGCCACATTATAATTAACAGCATAACATGAAGATGATGATTGCACCTGATTATTGTTATCTGGGACACTCGGGATCGTACCGGTAGTGAGTGCCGCCCCTGCGCTGTGATCAAAATGTGCTGGTCTACGTGAATGAGACCGCTGTCGGTGATGGTCACCGGAATTATTAGTCTGTCTACCATTGTAGCTATTGTTTCTAGGTCTGTAATTTGGATTATTATTATTCCATCTGTTGTCATGGTTAGTTGTAGGGAAATTAGATGGTCTATTCCAATTTGACCTCTGTTGAACCTGGTTGTTATTTCTGAACTGAGCTGACTGATGCCTAAATTGCAGTCTACCTCTGTTGAAATTATCATACGCATTATTATTTCTATAATAATTATTGTTATCGTTATTTTTGTAGTTATTTTGCCTAGGATGATGGTTGTCATTGTATCTTCTACGAGAAAAATTCATATCAAGGCTTTGAGCTCTTGATCTGTCATAACCATGATATGACATATTGGAAGCAACTGGTAATGGTTCTCTTAATTAGGAATTAGATATGCTAACATTGGGGTGTGCAGTACAATAATATATTGCTATTTCTTCCAATGCAGCTATAGTAGGTGGTTTGCGTTCCTGTAAAAGGGATAAATATGGTGAGCTAACAGAGGATAGAACCTTATCCCTAAGTAACAAATCAACTAACTTATTGTAGGATTTATCTACACCAGCAAGTTCAACCCATCTACTAAAAGTATTGCGTATATTCGCAATGAAACCTGTGAAATCTTTGCTTGAATCAGGTAGAAGAGTTTTGAACTTCATTTTACATCCTTTCTCATTCAAAGGAAATCGTCGTAATAATAAATTTTTAACGGCATCATAAACTTTAACTATTGTGGGATCTATATTCTGAGCTGCACTTGCGGGTTCACCATCTAAAAATTCCCTGAGTTTTAGTGCCCATGCAGATTTATCAAGTTTATTGGCCTTACATACCTCCTCAAAGCGTAACAACCATGATGATAAGTCATCAAAATTTAATTTGATGGTGGTAATTTAAAATTGTAGTAGCTTTTAGTCTGGTTTGCTGAAGATGTATTAGGCGCAATATCACTATTATTGCTATTTGAAGTCAATTGAGCTCGTAATCTTATTTCATCCATACGCATCTGTATTAACCTTTCTTCTGCTTCTCTTTCATGTTTTCTTATATTTTCTTCTTCAATCTGTTTCCTTTCCTCTCTTGCTAGTCTTCTTTCTTCTTTGGCCTCAAGTTCTTCTTGTTCACGCTTAGCCATAGCTTTACGTCCTGCTTCTTCTTGTTTAGCAATTGCTTTTTGTTCTTCCATTTCTCTTTTTCTATCTGCCTCCTTGGCTAGTTCCGTTACTGCATAATCACAGAGAGCTTCTCCTTTTAAAGACAATTCCTTACCAAGTTTAAAAAAATACTCCAAAGTTGCCATATTAATTCAGTAATATACTTACTTAGTCAACTATATATATCAATCACCAATATAAATTAATCAATCACTTATATGTGCCTAATGGTCAAAATAGTACTATGACTAGACCAGTCAACTACTTATCCCTATATATGCTTACCAAATTCAAGGTAAGATCTAATTTTATATGTATTTATCAATATTTTATAACATCATGTCATTAGCATGATGAATAACTAGTGGTGAATTGGACTACTAGTGCAATTTGTTGCAATCATAATAGTATTAAGTTTTTTTTGTCAAAATTAATCAAATGTTTTATATCATTATTATGTTATAATTAATTTATCTTATTATCATTACAATATCAGTTATGAATGAATAAATACAAGAGACGCAGTAAACCAAAGAGTTACAACACGATATCACGTCACAATTGACAATTTACAGACATTAAAATTATCCTATAAAATATAGCAGAAATCGGAAGTGACGAGGTATACAGAACTAAAAATAGGTCAAAATCACAGAAAACTAGAAACTATGACGTCACCTGGACTCATTGACGAACGTTACAATATTATATGTGAAAATAAATGATAGAAAGATTAGAAAGACGATTTAGAATACAAACACTGACAAAAGTGAATAAAATTGAAACTTATTACAGAAAAATACAACAAGTATATACGTAACTTCACAGCTAACACCTAATGTTGAATAAATTCAGATGCAAACACAGTATGCCACGAAGATTCTCAGTGGATGTTTTGCCAACTGAAAATATTCAACTAAACCCTATTAGAAACAATCAGGATTTCTGCGGTCAATTGACACTGACATAACAAAAATCCTGATTCCCGCCAAACGACCAGCTAAATGAACATACGTACAACATTATAATAAAGAACATATAACATTTAATATCGAAAGAAAAACATGCCTGCAATAAGACTGGACTTAGAACTGCCTCTAGGCCTAAAACAATGTGCTTATCTTCACTTGATAATTTCAATCCTCCGCAAGATGTTGGCATGCATCAACATCAAAGTATGGATGTATGGATTGATCAGAACAGGCATCGAACACTTGATGAACTGGAATTCTTGCGATTATTGACATATTGACGATCGACTTTCATTCTTTCATTGTAGACATCAACGGCTTATTTGAAAGTCATCTGCGAAAGGTTATGACGTCATGATAACTTGCAGTGCGCATGCGTGTTGAACTTTACACAATTTCACGCAGTATGGTTGTCAGGAAACTTTGAAAACGGCTGTTCTTGATGCTATTATTCGAGTTGAAGTGAGGAATATTATGTTCTTAATTCTTCAACACCATCACTGGCCTACCATCTGTTGAGGGCGGGTTCTGTCGTTGAGTTATGTTTGAACATTGCTTTCAATGCGCTTTTTTCCAAAGTTAATAATCTTGGGTGTCATCGGGTTATTCCTTTCGAACCCCATCGATCTATTATCAACTCTATTGTTATTAACGAGCGATCGTGCATAATCAATATGAATGAACAAACAAACGGGCTCAACTGGTCAGCCAACTCTGAGGGTCATCAATAGAGCAAACTCCTTCCTTTTCTGAGTCCATATTAACGACACATTTATTAAGTGGTACATCACAATTCATGGCATAATAATGTTCATTAATACAATTCATCTCCAATTTTGTGCAGTCCAGTCCAAACATATATATCTATTATTATCGTCGTCAAAACATGGTAGGCTATATAGACGCGTTACTGCAGTGCAGTTAACCGGTAGTGAGACCTGCCAGCTTGCGAACTTGGATCCTAAAGATGATCCATTACTCCCGTAATCTGGACCTCAATACATAATGGTTATCCATAACCATTCCTACCTTAATCATAATAAAGGCTGACCCTCAAACCAAAAATCTCAAAGATATACTTCTGCACTATCATGATATCCTGGGAGTAAACATAATACGTCCGACTCGTTCGGAGCTTATATTCAAAAGGGTAAACGAAGAACGTAGTCAAGCGGGACTATGTCAACCGTACCACGTCACAAGCGTACTATACAATTCGCGTTCAATAAATACCGTGAAGCGTGAAAACATTCTATATTTATAACATCTCAAGCATCTAATGCGTAACTTTAAAGTGCTCACAACTGTAGCAGACGACATCGTTAAAACGTGTCGTAACACCAGTGAAGGTTATTTACCCCTTCTTGGAAAGTAATGTACATAGAGCATAATTATAAAAGACCCGTAGACCACACGTTTAGAAACCCTGTTCTGACATGAAGAACCAGTATCCTTTAAGCATTTTTCATTCACTCTTATAAAGTATACACTACCGTTCTTATTTCCACTTTCATTCATTTGCTCACTCGTTAATTATCTCACTCATTCACTAAATCATTTATTTTAGTTTTGTCAAAAAGTAACTAAGGAAGTTGTCGTCATTCAGTGGTCGCTGTGGGACGGCTTGCTATCATCCGTTGTTTGTTGAAGTATCCTCGCGAGAGCTGGGATTATTTTGATGGGACATTTATTAAAGTCGCTTATTACTACTTAAAACTATGAGACAAATTAGCTATTTGGAAATTGCAACAGGAATCTCTCGTGGTCTGTGGCTGTGGGCGCTTGGGTGGGTTAAAGCTTTAGGAACATCGGTTTAACTGCTGTTTGTGTATCAGTATTTGAAACTCAATGGAGTTAACTTTCTCTGAACTATATTGCGAACATATTTTATTTTGTTAATTTTTTTGCTGCTTCTGTTCTTTTTCTTGTCTTGATATTTCCGGTTTTGGTTGTTTACGTCTCCTTCCTTTTTTTCTACTGTGAATTGTTAACTGTTAATGTTTTCACTAAACTTAAAAAAAAATTTAAAAAAAAAAAACCAACCAAAAAGCTACAAACTTTCATAAATGGGTGCTTGCGTAGAATAGACGGATTGAAGGTGGTATGACAAGGTCCCTAACAGAGCCGATGCCAGGCTATTTTGCGCCCCCGGCAAGGCTAAATACTTGCACCCGCCATTCACCTCCAAAAAATCATTTGAAATCTGTAATTTTCAAAAAAACAGATGTCTTGTAGAAAAAATGAAAAGCGCAAAACTTGAAACTGCTAAATTTATTTTAAATTGCAAGTATAAGTAACACAGCAATATTTAATTATCTTTCTCAAGTACAAAAGACATTTTTTAGCCCACAAATCATTTTTAATGATCGTGTGAACTGTGATGTTAATATTTAACTCTCTTAAAAGTCACAATTTCATGCACATCAAAATCTCACTTTCCGTGCCTTTTTCTTTGCAAATTTTGTCACCAATTCCTTCAGATAGAAGTGCTGATGCTTGGGCATATTCGATTGATATAGTTGACAAGCCAAGTAGTCTCTTTTGCAACATTGTTCAGCGAACGTTAGTTTTTATAAGTTTGAGCTTTGAGGAACTGCGTTCATCACTTGCCACTGACACTGGAAGTGTGAGAAGGATCCCTATAGCAGCAGACACATTAGCTACAACATCTGTGAGTTTTTCTTGTAGTATTAAGAGAAGTACTCCTTGTGGTGGCATAGACTTTGGAAGTCTTCGAGCTATAGCTATAAGTTCACACCACAGATCTTCTGCATCAATATCTTTGTTTCCATTGTGCATCAATGATTATTGTAAATTCTCGCAGGCCTTAAGTGCATCTTCAGTATATTTAAAAAAATGCTATATATATATCATACAAGAAGCCAAATAGAAAATGTTATTATTGTAGCTGTTGGAATCTCTTTTCAACAGATTGTATGGCCAAGTCTAAGACAGCATAGTATAAACCTACTTTGAATTCCGGTTTTGATTATTGTGGTGCCACTTCATGGGCCTCAAACTTCTGTTTCTTTCTCCTCTGTCTAACTTGTTCTGTCTCAACGATTTGTAATATCTCTAGAACTTGTGCAATCTCAGTAGAATCTATCTAAACTTGTTGAAAATCCTCATCACACCTACAGACCACAACGTAATTCTTGGTCATTTGCAATTGGCTTGTAGCTGAATTTAAATTATTTTCATTATTTTATATAGCGTGCTTGTAAGACTGACTTAAAAAATGGATGTTGTACCATGTAACGAGGGATACCACAAACTTGAACTTACGAATTGCGTCAGCAAGGATCTTAACTTCAATCGGGAAGTATTTCCAAGATCTACCTTTTTATTTGGCTTGTGTCATGAAAGCTCTCTATTAAAGCATATATATATATATATATATATATATATATATATATATATATATATATATATATATATATATATATATATATATATATATATATATATATATATATATATATATATATATATATATATATATATATATATATATATATATATATATATATATATATATATATATGTGATAGGGTGGGCGAGATGATGATGATTATGATATTGTGATATTTGATCACTCTCTTTTCATTCTCGCACCGACCCGAACAACAATAAAACTCTTGATTCTGAGGCAGGGGCTGTATTTATTTTTACAACCCATTCAGTGACTAAGCAAACATTAAACAAATAAACCAACGAACATAACAAAACAAAACACCCAGCATGTGCCCGATTGCTAATGTGCCATGTCTTTGTTCTTCTGCTACCGACACAGGGCTAGCCTAACTTCGTTTCTCTCTCGTCCGGACTGAATCTTCAAATAGGCCGGTTTGATGCTCGCTATTTCTTTATATAAACCGCTAAGCCTAAACACTCAACTTAGTTCGCGCTGCGCGGATTAATTTAGCCACTTCAATAACACTCGCGATATTTGCTTTTTTTAGGCACGAAAACACAAATATACACAACTATTTCTAGAGCAAAAACACCACTATGAAATATAACACACAACTATGCACCAAAACTAATTTTTAGGCGTTATTATGGCCTAAGTAATATATTTTCATGTAGACTTTTCGCATCCCAGAATGCTGCGCGCATATCGAAAATATATGGGCGATAAATCTGCCCAAAAACAGGAAGGGGGCGGGCGTCTCCTTTTCGGCCCCATCACATATCTCCCTCCTGATTTTGTTGTCGTCCCGACAACATCACAACCTCTGGCGCTTCAATTGTAATCTCCCAGATCGTTGGTGCTGCGCCTGATTATTTCTCAGCGGCGATGTTTCGGGCTCAGATTCTGTATTCGGTACAATCCGGCTGGGGACTCTCTTGGTCGTCATGTCCCCAGTTATACGTTGTCGGACTGTCAGCCGCTGTGGTCTTGAAGACTCGCTCACCTGTGCCGCGTCGCTGTCTGCCTGTGACATCTGCCTGTCAGTGCTTGCAGCTGTCGACTTTGAAGGGAGATCGCTCTTGACGTGTTTTCCACTCATTTTGTGTGGACGGTGGCTTACGTTCCCCACAATCTGCCTTTGATGAGTCTCCTCTGCTGAACCTTGATTTGCACTCCCCCCTATCTGCTTAGGACGGGTTTCCTCCCCTAGACAACGGCCAATTCTCTCGGTGCCCTTAGTGTGACAGTTGTCGTGGCTATCTCTTGGCTTGCGCCCTAAAGGCAACCTGGTTGTGACAGTACGCTTCGGGAAAGAGCTCCTTGAGGGACAGGTAGATATCAAGTGTTCAATGGATTTGAATCAAAAACATCTCTTCGGAAGCGGGCCTTGAGGGCACGTGGCTGCCATGTGGTCTGACAGGTCTCCACAATTGTAGCATCTTATCTTTCTGGGCTTCCTCTGTGCAATGGGTCGCTTCCTGCTGCCCTTACACTCTTGACCGCCAATGCCGCATACATAAATTGCTTCCATGCCCTGGGCCGATGGTTTGCTGTCAAACTCTACTCGTTCATTTTTCGCCAGACTCCGGAATCTCTTTCTGAAGATCTTGGTTTGATGTACGAATACATCAATACCTCTATCATCTGGCGTGATGAACCCCCATCCCCTGTGGACACTATACCACTTGCAAACCCCTTTTCGCCTTGTCGGTGCAGCTGCGTTTGTTGGTGCTGTCAGCTCACAGCTTTCCCTGACAACAGCCTGACTCTCACATACAAGAAGGTCTAGTCGAGGTTCCTGCGGACACACCCCCTCGTCTTGCGTTGGCTGTTCCCGCGGACACACCTCCTCGTCTTGCGTTGGCTGTTCCCGCGGACACACCTCCTCGTCTTGCGTTGGCTGTTCCCGTGGCTGGCTTGGTGCTCTCTTTCTCTGCACCTCCTCTTGTGCTGGCGAACTGGCCTGTGACATCTGTACTAACTGGAACTTTAGAAGAGATAATTCTGCTTTGAGTGCCTCCTCTTCACTGTGGGCTTCTGGACTTGCTATCTGCACATGTATCTCTGGCTTTTTTCTTCCCAAGAAAACAGAACATTCCCTAGACCCCTGACTCCCGGCCTGGAAATTCCTGGTCATCTCATTGACTGGTGGTTGCTCGCTGTAGGCTCTTTCTATTATCTTGAGTAACTGCTCAGGGCTGGCCTTGGCTCCGCCATGTATCCGTAATTCTCTAGATACCCATGGTGTCACGTTGTTCCAGGTCATGTCTAACTTGTCTTCTGCCCAAAAAGGCGCCACCTTCCACGCGGCCTCTACATCTTCCACAAACTCTTGCCAAGTGGGACTCCCCTCTCCACTAAATAACCTTATCTCTGGCCCCTTCACGTACACTACCTTCACAGGCGCATTGGTCGAAGCCATCTTGATGCAAGACTGCACTGCTGGGTGTTTACAATATTTGTTCGTTTGCTGTTTGTTCAGTGTCACTGTCTGCCTTATCCTGCCGACGACGCCAATTGTGATAGGATGGGCGAGATGATGATGATTATGATATTGTGATATTTGATCACTCTCTTTTCATTCTCGCACCGACCCGAACAACAATAAAACTCTTGATTCTGAGGCAGGGGCTGTATTTATTTTTACAACCCATTCAGTGACTAAGCAAACATTAAACAAATAAACCAACGAACATAACAAAACAAAACACCCAACAGTGCCCGATTGCTAATGTGCCATGTCTTTGTTCTTCTGCTACCGACACAGGGCTAGCCTAACTTCGTTTCTCTCTCGTCCGGACTGAATCTTCAAATAGGCCGGTTTGATGCTCGCTATTTCTTTATATAAACCGCTAAGCCTAAACACTCAACTTAGTTCGCGCTGCGCGGATTAATTTAGCCACTTCAATAACACTCGCGATATTTGCTTTTTTTAGGCACGAAAACACAAATATACACAACTATTTCTAGAGCAAAAACACCACTATGAAATATAAAACACAACTATGCACCAAAACTAATTTTTAGGCGTTATTATGGCCTAAGTAATATATTTTCATGTAGACTTTTCGCATCCCAGAATGCTGCGCGCATATCGAAAATATATGGGCGATAAATCTGCCCAAAAACAGGAAGGGGGCGGGCGTCTCCTTTTCGGCCCCATCACACATATATATATATATATATATATATATATATATATATATATATATATATATATATATATATATATATATATATATATATATATATATATATATATATATATATTATAGTAAAGATGATGTTTCAGTGGTTTGAAAGCATCGATCCGACTCTCCAGTCTTGTTTTACTCAATGGCTTGACAGCTATGCCTAAGTCGGATACATGGGTAGTTAGAATTTGCCAACGCTGAGTCGATGCAGAGAAAAAAGGTATAGATCTTTTATATTACTAACATAGAGGAGTGTAGCATTAAGATAGGCAGAGAGAAAGAACGCACGAATAAAGGATTCTGCGACACTCACAGGCTGCTGGACTTATGTCCAGTGCATTCATGTCTCTCTTGCACACATATTTGAACCTCAGCTGTGGTCGCCTGGCTGTTCTTTTGCCATCTGCCAGTTGTCCGTAGAAAATATCTTTGGGGATGCGACCATCTTGCAAGCGGCGGATATGACCAAGCCAGCGTATTACTACCATTGCATGCTTCTATAAAATATCTGTCGCCCATATGATCCATCTTCTTGTTGATCGTCCCCCAATGCCTGTCTCAGGGAGAAACACTTTGATAAACCATAAATTCTGTATGAGCTTCAGGGTTACTGTGTGCATAGTGCTTGCTTCTCGAGGCATAGGAACCTGGTTCAAAACTAAAGCACGTTTCACTAGCTTTGCCCTCAAACAAATGTAATTATCTGATTAACCGTCCAACGTATTAATGCCATTTTTTGCATACGATGTTATATTGGGTTAGACCCAACAAATATATACTTTATATCTGTGCATCTTGTCTAGTTCACATAAACGAATGAAATTCTTTGATCTTTGTCGGCATACTAATTATTGTGTATCGAGAAAAGAAATTTTACCACTTCAGTCACAGATTCTGTGAATTGAATAGGCATAGGCGTGTCTACTATTACAATAATGTGGCCATCACGTTTGCATATGAATACCTGTTGAAGATGATTTCTTAAATGATCTGCATGCGAGATACTCGTGACATTGTTTATCATTGACATTTAGTGCGCTATCAAACTGGACCTTCATTGATCTGATTATTTCAATAGGTATCACCACTTTGCGGTTCATAAATATCATAATGGAACGCTGCTCCTCTACTGTGCTTGTAAATAACGGTAAGGTCATCTTTAAAGAAATTAAACTTCATCCGAATCATAATCAGATGTCTCTGAGAAATTGATAATCAATCACGGCTGAATAAAGGACAAACCATCATTCGTCCAATATTCCTCTTCCTCTTGTAAACACATGGTTCTCACATTTCTTCCAATAATCCCTGGCTATATTGGAGATGGCGGCTTTTGTAAGTATTTCAACATCTTTTAATTTGAACGTTCTATTTTCTGTTGCTACCTGTTCCTTAATTTTAGCCCAGACTAATTCTACTGGGTTTAAGTGAGAATGGTAAGGAGGCGATCTTAAACATCTGTGACCATCTTCATGGATTGCCTTGTCTATGTGAAATATCTTTGTATGCTGTGTATTTTTTACAATTCCAAGTAATTCAGGCTTCAGGGACATTTCGTTGAATGGAATGTTGTTTTTGGTCAGCCAAATCTTTATTACATCTTTAGTACTTGATGAATTAGGAACTTTATCTTCTGGTGCCACAACGTTGTGATATGAAGCATTGTCCATTATCAAACACGACGGTCTATCCAATGAAGGAAGTACATGATTCACAATCCAATCTTGAAATATCTTGCCATTCATCTCTGTATGATAATCCCTATTATCTGTGGATTTTGAAACAAATATGAGTTCAGTATTATTTAGAAGCCCATGATGGCTGCTTCCTGCATGTGCAATTATTAGGCGCTGTCCTTTGCTGCTTAGTACTAGTCTCTTAGTTGTCCCATCAGATGATTGCCATTCTCGTTCTTTACTGTAGTGCGCATTGATCCAAGTTTCATCTAAATACACAAAATCATAACAATCTCTTCTCATTTCTCTGACCTCGGGTAAATATTTGCTTCTCATTGCAACAATATGAGGCTTCTCACAAATAAGGTTTCTACCACCAACATATTTTCTAAAAGTGAATCCCAAACTCCTAATAGTCCTCCATAGCGTAGATTTGGAAATATCAATGTCATTATTCTTTCTTAACCAAATTTTCAATTTCCTTAAAGTCACTGCCTCATTATTGTGAAACATATTGCAAATTTCTCTGCGGATCAATTCTCTGTCAAAATTATCCACCACTCTTGGCCTAATTTTCGTGTGTAAAACAC
The DNA here is from genome assembly GCA_024509875.1 of Oreohelix idahoensis. Classification (NCBI taxonomy): domain Eukaryota; kingdom Metazoa; phylum Mollusca; class Gastropoda; order Stylommatophora; family Oreohelicidae; genus Oreohelix; species Oreohelix idahoensis. The sequence continues at coordinate 64,491 of JAMPIV010001491.1, forward strand.
TAGAATTAGAAATTTCAGATGTCGCTATCCAGCGGTGCAATGATCGTTTGCTTATCCCCAAGGCATAAATAGTCCTCTTTTGTGGGTTTGAAATAGAATGATATAGTTTTCCTCGAGTAGCTTCATTGCAGAAATACTTAAAAATCCTATTTGTGATTTGCTGTAATGTCATAAAATGTACTCGCAGACTAATTTTTCCTACTTAACCACACAATACTTTTTGTAGACACGCCACTGATTGACAATGTGTGCGTAACACCGGATATAAACTGTTTTATGTTCAAGAAGTGCAATTTCACGCTAAAATCATGCCAATTGCTTGATAAACCAAAAATGTGCAAATGAGGTCGTATAATTTTCTGTAGACATTTCAATATGTGTGTGTGTGTGATGTATGTTGGCAAGTAGGATTTTGATATTATATCGCAAAGAAACGAAAATTGGAACCAATGGCCGCATTTTAATGAAAAATTTAATTCATAGGCTCTATACCATTTCAAATTCACACAAAAAAAATTTCACTTATATGCGTTATATATTCGCTGAGACATAGCGTTTTGAAGTTGGGCAAAGCTAGTGAAACGTGCTACAGTTAAGATCACGCTTCAATCTGCAAAAATGGGCACCAGGTTTTTCTGTAAGTTAGAGAAGACAAAGGTTGCGACGAAAGGGACAAATCACCCCTACTTCATCAAGTTGAGACCCAGTATAAGTGAAGTCTCTAACAACTCACTCCCCTCAGCAGTATTTGCTTTATAACTACTTTTACCTTTAACCTTCTGTGTAGCTTACTCAGCGACGCCACTACATTAGGCTAATACCGTGCCCTCTCATACATTGGCCCTTTCAAGGCCCCATTTGCTAACAATGCCATTCTTTATTGTCACAACGTAAACTTTTTAGCGGACACGCCCATGATTGATTTTTTTTTTTTTTAACGTAGGTATATTCTTTAACGAGCAAGTAACCCGCCAAAACATGACTGTGAAATAATGATGTTTTGTTCTTTCTGTTGTATGTTCAGGTGTTAATTCTCCTGTGGTCATGTCATACATTCCATTTTAACTTCATTGGTTCTTTGTAGTTAAACGTAATATGACTTATGGTTGATATTGCACAAAATACAATTTGAACGGCCTGCGTGCTTGTTGAGTTGTGTTCAATTTTATTGCTGACACATAAGGAAGGGAAACCTGAGGCCTGTAAACAGTAAATTAATATTAAACTCTTTCCGTACGTAATTATTTTCAGCTCTGGACGGAATTATTTTTAAGATCCAAAAATTTACACATACATAATTTACGTTTACTGACAATGTGTGTCTAAACATGAGTTAAGTGTAACATATTACATATCAAATTAAAGTACATTGGATGAACAATATAAATTCATATGCCTTTCTAGCTAATCTTATGTTATGTTTATATTATAACAGATAACATGTACACGGAAAAAAAGATAACTTGAAATTTTGAACAAAAATTTTCGACTTACGTAAGGCTTGTAACATAAATTGTTATCACAATACAGTTTCACTGCTCTCTTTGTGCAGGTAATCCATTTAGAAACACAGAAAAAGTAAGAAAGTTATGGTTGATCACACAGTTTGTTAACTGTTCACATATTAGTAACATATCCTGTGTGTTTTCGGCTATTATGGCGAAACGACAAAACACGATTAAAGATGACGATAAATGTGAAAAAATCCCTTCAAACGCAAATAAAAGACGTTGAAGGTTGTTGAAATTTGCCCAGTTTTGTGTTTACTTCCGTTCGAGATAAATTCCGGGCAGTATAAAATATCAGAATAGAAAGAAACAACGAAATAAATCAGCGTCTTTTAAAAGATCTTGCGGTCACAGCGGTCGGCCATTGCGTCTTTTAAAAGATCTTGCGTACGGAATCAGTTAGACAAACATAAAGGTATGTTTTCAGGCGCTCGTAAGAAATAAAGAAGTAGAACACCAGACAACAGAAAAACAACAGACGCGAGTGGCTTACCCAGGGTTCGAACCCCGTACCTTCCGTACGACAACACCGCTTAGCCATACAAGCGAATCACACTATCCTCCCGGCCAGCTAGGCATCCCCAAAAAAAGATGCTTTACTGACCGGTCAATAGTGCGAAACACAAGACAACACCGGAAGTTTACAATGTGCACCTCAGCCTATTAATGACGCAATCACTTCTGTTGTTCCCCTATTCTACAGTACGTGTCAGTCCACAATTTTATTGCACGGTGCGATACACGCCTTCTCCGTATTTTCCAGAAAAGACTTTTAATTATTTTCAGTGACGTTTCCGTTAGACAGTTAGTAATATGGGGGTTAACACGAAAAAAGGAAATAATAAATTCTATTTGAAATGTGTATATTATACTAGATTACAATAAAATTGGTGGCGTGAGGAAAAAAAATTTAATTTTAAAGATTAAATTGACGTATTGCATAATGTGTTATCACCTTCTGCAGTTGCTAAATTTAGTTTGCAAGCTCTCAGTGCAGTCTCCGGGGGTCTCTAACCAGACAAATAAAGAATAGACCTACTGCACACTCAGGCATGTCGTACAAGACGACTAGCATAAGGTTGTGCATGACGCTGGCAACATCATCATCTGAAACAAATTGCCACATAAACCACAGCTGCATGAGCGTGGGAATACTTGGTGCAGTCTTCTTGCAAGGTGACCAGCGCATGTGGTGGCTTCATGCTCGGTAAGTAGCGCAAAGGATGATGATATTGATGGTGATGATGAAGATGAAGAAGATTATAATGATGATGATGATGAAAAAAGAATATGCACCATTGTGAATCTCAGAACAAGGAAATATTATATTAAAGTTGCAACTGTTAGTCGATTAAAGACAAGGAAGAGCTCAGGTGCAGTCGATAGCAGTACAACGGAAAGTGCGGATTGATTTTTTCGCCTTACTTTATGCATGTTTGAAATAACGCTAATTCTGTGGGCGTTCCAGGCATTTGTTTTGTGTAATAGCGTGTAGTGCGTAAAGTCTTCAACCACTGAAATTTTTCTTGCATTAGCTAAGCTAAAGGTGGTTGTGTTTGTAACTGAAATTCAATGAATAACATTTTTCTCAGTGTAAATGTTTGTATGTAATTTTCAATACCTTTCTCCTTATAAAGTGTTATGACTTTCTCCATATTGTTGGTTATATGTTAGTTGCATACACATGATTGTTTTTTTCTCCATGTTGGTAATTAGATCTATCTTTATAGTTATTTGTCGTTTTCTATGTAGTATTGAATTTACCTTTCTTTGTGATAATCTTGTTTTCACAATACAGTTGGTTATTTCTTTCTCTGTGTAGTTATTTGTCGTTTTATCTGTATTATTGACTATTTTTTTCTCTGTGTAGTTATTTGTCGTTTTGTCTGGATTATTGACCATTTCTTTCTCTGTGTAGTTATTTGTCGTTTTATCTGTATTATTGACCATTTCTTTCTATGTGTAGTTATTTGTCGTTTTGTCTGGTTTATTGAATATTTCTATTTCTGTGTAGTTATTAGTCGTTTTATCTGTATTATTGACTATTTATTTCTCTGTGTAGTTATTTGTCGTTTTATCTGTATTATTCACTATTTCTTTCTCTGTGTAGTTATTTGTCGTTTTATCTGTATTATTGATCATTTCTTTCTCTGTGTAGTTATTTGTCGTTTTATCTGTATTATTCACTATTTTTTTCTCTGTGTAGTTAGTTGTCGTTTTGTCTGGTTTATTGAATATTTCTATTTCTGTGTAGTTATTAGTCGTTTTATCTGTATTATTGACTATTTATTTCTCTGTGTAGTTATTTGTCGTTTTATCTGTATTATTGACCATTTCTTTCTCTGTGTAGTTATTTGTCGTTTTATCTGTATTATTCACTATTTCTTTCTCTGTGTAGTTATTTGTCGTTTTATCTGTATTATTGACCATTTCTTTCTCTGTGTAGTTATTTGTCGTTTTATCTGTATTATTCACTATTTTTTTCTCTGTGTAGTTAGTTGTCGTTTTGTCTGGTTTATTGAATATTTCTATTTCTGTGTAGTTATTTGTCGTTTTATCTGTATTATTGACTATTTATTTCTCTGTGTAGTTATTTGTCATTTTATCTGTATTATTGACCATTTCTTTCTCTGTGTAGTTATTTGTCGTTTTATCTGTATTATTCACTATTTCTTTCTCTGTGTAGTTAGTTGTCGTTTTGTCTGGTTTATTGAACATTTCTTTCTCTGTGTAGTTAGTTATCGCTTTGTCTGTATTATTGACTATTTCTGTCTCTGTGTAGTTAGTAGTTGTTTTGTCTGTTTTATTGACAATTTCGGGTTCTGTATAGTTAGTTGTCAATCTCCTCCTCTCTATGCCTTTTCACCGTGTCTCGCAAAGACCCAGGATATCAATCTTGTAATCTGTCATTTCTGCTGCTATCTGTGCAGTTACTATTCATGCCGGGAAAAGTATTAAACAGAATCACCCTAAGAGAGATTATTAAAAGAGTCCATAGACAACAAGCAACTGAGAGATGAACAAGCAGGTTTTCGACAAAACAGATCCTGTACAGACCAGATAGTCACACTGAGGATAGTAGTTGAACAAAGTCTGGAATGGAATTCACCGCTTTACATCGGATTCGTGGAGTATGAAAAGACATTTGACAGTGTAGACCGAGAATAACTTTGGAAATTGCTGAGGCGTTATGGAGTTCCCATGAAGATCATTAACTTAATAAGAAAGACCTATGAAGACATGACATGCAGAGTTCTTCATGAAAGACAACTTACAGAACCGTTTAGGATTAGCACGGGAGTGAGATAGGGATGCCTCTTGTCTCCATTTATTTTCTTACCTGCAATAGATTGGGTTATGAAAACATCGAGATCACACAACAGAAATGGAATTCAGTGGAATCTGACTAAACAGCTTCATGATCTGGATTTTGCAGATGACTTGGCTCTTCTGTCCCATAACCATAATCAGATGCAAGAGAAAACGAAAATTATCGATGAGAGGTCACAACCAGTGGGCCTGAAAATATACAGGGAAAAGACAAAGATTATGAGAATAAATGCAAGAAATGATAACACGGTTGAACTTGAAGAAACACCACTAAAGAATGTAGAATCATACACATATCTTGGCAGTAATATAGACAAAGTTGGAGGGACAGACAATGATATCAAAATAAGAATAGAAAAAAGCATGAGGAGCTTTCATTGCATCGGGAAAGATATGGAGAACAAGAGAAATCAAGTCCAACACGAAAATAAGAATCTTCAACTCAAATGTCAAGTCAGTCCTATTGTATGGTTCTGAGACATGGAGAGCAACCAAAAACAACAACAAAAAAGCTACAGACTTTTATAAACGGGTGCTTGCGTAGAAAAGAAGGACTGAAATGGTATGACAAAGTCACAAATGTGGAATTGATGACAAGAACCAGACAAGTGCCAGTGGAACAAGAGAAGAGAAGAACACGCTGGCGAAGGATAGGACACACATTGAGGAAACCTGTTGATAGCATTACAAGGCAGTCGTTGTTCTGGAATCTACAGGGAAAGAGATGCAGAGGTAGACCATAAAACACACGGAGAAGAGAGCTGGATACAGAGGTGAAAATGATGAGGAAACCATGGAAAGAACTTGAGCGGATGACACAGGACAGGAAGACTTGGCATGTGTTTGTTGAAGGCCTATGCTCCTCAGAGAGCTAAAGGGTATGGATTGATTGATAGTTAGTTGTCGCTTTATCTATTTTATTGACAATGTCGGTCTCAGTAAAGCTGGTAGCGTATTCATATATCATTTTCCTTTTTCGCTTCTTATGGAGCAGGGAAGCTCCATTACAATTGCTCCTTTTGCAGAAAACCGGCATATAGTATTTACATGCTCTTCCAGCGGTGTTTTGTGTAGACATTTTTTTTTTACATGACGATGTTGCCAGAGACCCCGGGAACGACACGGGCTATCCTAAATTATAAACCCTCAAAATCCCATGTCACCGACGTACTGTATTTGTTTTCCTAAACTTGTCCTTACTTTTATTGTACTGGTAGTTTGCTGAACTAATATTTCCATTTCGAAGTTTAGGTTTGTCAGCTTTAATCTAGTCTTTATCCATCGACTTGTCCATAGGGAGAATCTTTTTCCAGTAGCTGTTAATGGTTTCAAGAAAATCTAATTACATGCACCAAAAAAGGAGGCAGAGAGTTTATGGCTTGGACAAGATTCCTAGCTATGTTTTTTGTTTACTGTTCACAGGACTCGAGTTTCTTTCTTAATTTATTTTTATGTTCACGAATTTGTTACCATAAAAGCCTACCAGCTGTGCTGTACTGCTCTTGTTTGTAAATAGTTTACTAGAAAACAAATAAATATGTTGCTGTAAAACTGATAACGTAGTTGTAGTGAAATTGACAGAGATACAACGGTAAAATATCTCCAAAGATAACACTTAAGGATAAAAACATAATGCGTAGGCTGCGAATAGTACATGATCGCCTAGACCGCGGGTCATCATCCTCCATAATAATTGACTTGCTAGACAGGAGGGGAACGGCGGATCAAAAAGGAAAAAAATATGACTGGAAAGATTGCGTGAGACTAGAAAGGCTAAGGAGACGCAATTGGGGGGGGGGGGGGGGGGGGAACGGAGAAAAGTCGCGTTTCCCAAGTTGACATAAAAAGTAAGCAACTCGACAGAAGGGACCATAGATATGTTACGCCACAGTCATTTATTGGACGCTTTTGCAATACCAAGCCCTTGATTTGAATTCAGCGGCTAAAACGCAGATGTTTGGAATATTACAAAATTTAAAAAGTACTTTTTTCTTAATATTAATGTTAGGAATATAAAAATTAGCTGGCCGGATGGCCTATTCTGAGCAGTGAACTAATATGTTCTTAATTTTACAGACGGATAGATAATATTGAAGATAATGATAAAAGACAGTGTTGTTCACATCATCGACAGACTGTATTGAATCTAAAAGTGTCGCTAATTGCACAAAAAACACGACCTCGAAACGCAGGTGTTCAAATTTACTTAGTATGGAGGAGAGGGTTTTTGGGTGGTAGCTGTGTCTAAATATAACTTTTAACGACAAAATTTTGGAGGGGAGAGAAAGGTTGGTTCAAAAATCAAGTACATTTTGTAGAAACACAAGTAGAGACGGACAGACTAACAGATAACCATCCATACTTGACTGAAGCATGACTGAAATGACTTTATGGTAGGAAATTTGAATTTAAAATAAACCTAGGCAGTGATTGGCCACAGACAATCATATCATTAGCGCTCAGACGCGAAAGTGGGGCCATTCTTCAATAGTTGTTCAGTGATAGACACAGATTTTAAAGTGTGGTGATTTCCATATGAAAGAAAGTGTAATAAATTTAGGGACGCCATACTATAGCCAGCAGCTCAGCTGAGTTTTGCTAGCAATTCTGTGTTATTTATTCATAATCTGGTAAGATTGAAATTATTTCCTTATATATTTTGAATATTGTTTCATGTTCGAGTGATTTGATACTGCCATATCGAAATCTAGCCTTACAAACAAGTAGGGATTTGCTCTAGACCCCCCGCCCTAGTCAGGGTCTAGGGACCAACAATGTACATAAACTCCAGCAAGGGTTAGGCAAGACAGATCAAGTGTTGAGAATAATGAAACATATTACCTATCCTCTTTTAGGGCAGACAACTAATAAATATTTTTCAGAATCTATAGTCTGGGAGGATCTATTTGATGTAAAACCACCATGGTAAATGTGCTGTTTGGTCAGAGAGATCTGACCTGTCTGTATGATGTGGTTGTTGTGTCAGTGTTGTGTCCAGACGTGGGTAGAGAATAGATTTTGACACATGGCCCATACTTTGATTGCAGAGCTGCGAGTTTCTGTTGTCAACAAAGCAGTGACTATTCAGTTGGTGACTTTACTCGAGTGTATCTGTGCAGTACTTGTGACAGAGACCACCATTATTGCCCGCCAGCACGGAGAGGTGGGACCACCTGATTTCAGCACCAGAGCTACAACGACAAGATGAGTGAGCCTCTGGTCTGCTGGACATTCACCAACCCCGTTTAATTACTAATACCCTCATAAAAATTCCCACCATTTTCTGGACACTGTGTAGTCAATATAGACAGGTGTGATGAGGCCACCCCAACAGCACAAACATTAACTATCCTCCCAAGTAGATGACTACTAGAACATTTTAATAAAACTACTAATATAGTACATATATATGTACACTATTGCATTTATGATATAATATTCCATGCATTTCTTTCATAATCTCTAAATCCTTTTAAGTTCTGGTCAACCTAAAAAATTGATCCAGAACAAAATAAATGTAATATAATTTTATCAAAAATTTTACACACGTGAGTTAGTTCAGTGTATTTTAACATTTATTAATATTATTAGTCTTGTTAAATATCTGTGGGTATATCTATAACCTATTACACCACACTACATATCATAACCCTAGACACTTTACGTAGCCACATTCATTAAAAAAAAATTAAGTGTGAGGTCGTAGTGGTAGCAAGAAAGGCCTTCTGACAATTCTCAACTACATTTTATCTCAGGAGCCTTCACAGCTGGCCTCATACAATTACATTTAGTAATATCAACATCATACAATACCATCAACACCACTACAGTAGTATATCTGTTATTGCCTGTTTGTGGCTGACGAAGGGTGAATATGTGTACGTTAATTTGTAAAGCTGGTTCCATACCATTTTATTGTTAAATATATGTATTATATAATTTACTAGGCACATTACGGTCTCTATCCTGCGTAATCTGCCCTTTACTGGTGAGTAGAGATGTTATAAAAGTAAGTGCATGTATAAATTGTCGGGGTCGTTTCCATGTTCTCTGTTCCAAAGTTGCGAGGAGTGGTTGTTAAAATGACCGTTGTCCACGAAACACTATAGTTGAGGTGCTAAGCTGGCAATGTGGTTTGTCACGATTCATTCTCGTTGCGAGGCAATCTCACCGTTCTGATGGTCTTTGGTTTGATTCCTCGGTAAACCTATCACTTGTTTTATTTTTATCTGGCTTACGTTTTTACTTCTTAATTTCTTACGAGTGCCTTCAACGTTCCCATTTATGACCTGTTATTTAATGTAGACAGGCCTCGGGTTTTCCATCTTAGGTGATTTCTATGTTCATAATTTAAAAATAGTTTATTGTATTGTCCAAATGCCTGATTAGAGAGGCTGTGGTCATCATTGCTTGCGGTGTATGTGTACACACGTGATCTTCTGTTTCTTACTGCGATCTTTTGTTCCGTTTTTAATCTGCCAATTTAGAATGGTTTTAAATAATACATTTTGGTAGTACTTGTCTCTGTCTAGAGACGAGTGACGGGGACTGGAATTACAACATGGGCTGTTAAAGCTATACTATAAAGAGTAATATCTCATAAAACGGGAGCAGTAATTAGTGCACTTGCCTCACGCCGGCCGCCTTAACCTTCCCAGTGTTGCTCTGGTACCCAATTCATGAGGCTGGGTCGACCCCGGAGCCGTTTGCGATCTACAAAATCCCACCTCAACTGGGGATCGAACCATGGACCACCGAGTTTTGATCTTTTGTTGCATATACAATTCTCCGTGTATTTTCGTTTCTCCCCCTTTTTAATTTACCGTAAGGATTCCAGAAAAAGCGCTACCTCGTGCTACCATCGGGTTTTCTCAGAGTGTGTTCCACCCAGGGTCTTTTTCCTTATTTCATGGTTCACTAGTATTTGTATGGTGTTTCCCACTGTTGAGAGTTGCGCACGATCATTGAAGACTTCGGTTTTTCCCGATAGAGTGTTCCTTCAATTATCGTTGCTCATGCTTTAAAAAAAAAAATGAAATAAAATGCGGTGTGAGGGATGACGTCAGAGTGAAAGTGTGACGTCAGAGGGCGATCGAACGTTGGTTGGGCCGGTGGAAAGACAACGTGTCCATTTGATGTGTACATTATTCATATAGTTTAAGGTGTTTGGAATTCCGAAGCATGCTGGCCTCTCAGGTATCTGTGGGGATAAATATTTAAATCTCAGGCAATGATATTGTATCTGTAGTTTCACTTAATCCGGGCCCGACCGTATAAATATGTGCAGTACATATGGCACCCATCAAATCCATATTGGTAATCTTGTTATATAATTTCAGTCCTTCTATTCTGCGAGGGTACACAATTATGAAAATCTGTAACTTCTTGTTTATTTTTCTTGTTTAACTAGGACTGCTGAGCTTCTCGCTCTATTGCAGTCAACAGCAAGTTGAAGATTCCTTGCTATTATCCACACTGTTGATCTAGGCTTTTTCTGTGGCTTTTATGCTATTCCGAAACATGTTGAGTTGAAATCACGAGCTCACGTTTCTCCAGCTTGGTTTGCTATTAAAGGATCATCATATCTGGTCCCAAGCTAGGAGGAAGAAGCGCGTGGTATACTGTGCATTCGACGTCATCCAAGGGGGCTCTACAAATATGAAGAGCTAAAATACTGTGCTCGGGTTTTGGGCTGTTCAAAGGAATTGTCACGTCCTGCACAAAGCCACTTCTCAGCTTCCCTGCCTATTATGGGTCAATAGTGAGATGCTCCTGCATGCAGTCAACCAGGTAAACTCCAGAGTTACGTCTGAGGTCAAATGACTTCTCCAAACAGTGTGCAATGCTGGGTTCCCGGCATGTTTCACCACAGGGGGGAATCACTGGAAGTGTGTGGATAATTTCAAGAATCAGTGAGGGTATAATTATTCTCACAGACATAGGTTGACTTCCACATCTGTATACTGTAGCTCTGTGCTTATCTGATGGTCGTATAAAGATGACTTCATATATGCCTACAAGTATAACTTCTTGGTTGTCATTTTTATTGCTGTTGGTGTCTCAAAGCAATGCACTAGAACTTTCTTGTCATTTTAGCAAAATTGTATGTAAATTGATTTATTTTTAATTTCAGAAAGTCCTAATGTAGACAACTTCCTCTTGCCTTCTGTATCCTTATTTCGATACCACTGCTCGTTCCTCCAACTGTGTCCATCAGTCTGACAAGATATATATATATATATATATATATATATATATATATATATATATATATATATATATATATATATATATATATTGTTACAGTTGTTTCTGGGGGTGCTGTGCTTTAGTGCTACTGACTGGGTTGATGTCAGCAATGTCGGGCTTACAGTAGTGGCCGACAGGTGTGTAATATATATATATATATAATAATAATAGCCCCTTCAGTCATAACTGACTATGGGAATGCGCCCCTGAGGTGACAGCCCTCAACTGCTTATTTTCCTGGTGCTCCTTTCGACGTTTTCTCCTCACCTCTGCTTCTTGTGTGAGCCTCTCTTCGCCCAATCTGAGGTGGTGCCGTAAATAGCATCGCCACTTAGTGCGATCGGCAGCTTCATCCTCCCATGTTGCTGGATCCATGTCCAGTGCCCTCATATCTCTCTTGCACACATCTTTGAACCTCAGCTGTGGTCGCCCAACTGTTCTCTTGCCATCTGCTAATTGTCCGTAGAAGATATCTTTTGGGATGCGACCATCTTCCATGCAGCGAACATGGCCAAGCCAGCGAAGTCTGCGCTGTCTAAGCAGCGTATACATACTTTGAAGGCCAGCACGTGACAACACCTCGACAATTGTCACTTTATCTTTCCACGAGATGCCGAGGATGCGGCGTAGACACCGCAAATGGAAGGTATTGAGCCTTCTTTCTTGCTTAGCATAGGTCGTCCAGGTCTCGCTGCCATATAGGAGTGTGCTGGTGACGCAGGCATTATATACCGCAGCTTTGGTCTTCATTGTGAGTTTAGAGTTTCCCCAAACACGCGATGTGAGGCGGGCAAAGGTAGCTGCAGCTTTGCCAATGCGGCTGTCGATTTCTGTATCCAGTGAGAGTTTGTCATTGATGGTAGACCCTAGGTATGTGAAGTGGTGCACCACTGCCAATTCATAGTTATCGATAGTGATAACTGGTGCAGAACCCACATCCTGACTCAGCACATTCGTTTTCTTTAGACTTATTGTGAGGCCAAAGTCCTTGCATGCTTTAGTGAAGCGATTCATCAAGCTCTGAAGCTCCTGTTGGCTTTGAGTGACGACTGCAGCATCATCAGCGAACAACAAGTCTCTTATAGTGACCCTTCTGATTTTTGTTTTTGCCTTCAGCCTTGAAAGATTAAACAGACGGCCATCTGACCTAGTGTGAAGGCATATTCCTTCAGTTGCATCTCTGAATGCATGTTTCAAGAGTAAGGCAAAGAAGATTCCGAAGAGGGTCGGAGCCAGAACACAGCCTTGTTTAACGCCACTTCGTATATCAAAGGGCTGTGACGTGCTTCCAGCATATTGGACTGTTCCCTTCATGTCGTCATGGAATGACTTTATCATTTCCAGCATTTTAGAAGGGCAGCCTATTTTCAGGAGGATTTTAAAGAGTCCATCCCTACTAACCAGGTAGAATGCTTTTGTGAGGTCTATAAAGGCGATATATAATGGTCTTTTCTGCTCTCTTGATTTTTCCTGAAGCTGGCGGAGAGAGAAGATCATGTCTGTTGTTGATCTGCCAGCTCGGAATCCACACTGTGCCTCTGGATATATGCGCTCAGCTAACTTGTGTAGTCGCATTAAGATGACTTTGGCAAAAACCTTACCAACAATACTAAGAAGAGAGGTGCCTCTGTAGTTATTGCAATCACTTCTGTCTCCTTTATTTTTATACAGTGTTACAATCTTGGCATCTCGCATGTCTTGAGGAATAGTTGTCTCTTCCCAGCACTGGCACAGCATCCTATGCAGGGGATGTAATAGCGTGCTCTTACAGCATTTGATTAAATCAGGAGGAATCCCATCACTGCCTGGTGCTTTGCCAGAGGCCAAGCTATCAATGGCCTTACCGAGTTCCTCTAATGTTGGTTCGGCATCCAGCTCCTCCATAGTTGGCAGACTATTGACAGCATCAAGGGCTGCAGGCGTAACGGTATTGTCTCTAGCGTAAAGCTCAGAGTAGTGCTCGACCCATCTCTCCATCTGCTTACCCTTATCGGTTAGCTTCTCTCCGCTGATGGTTTTTAGCGGTGCCGTCTTACTTTTATGGGGGCCAAGTGCTTTCTTTATACCGTCATACATTTGTCTAATGTTGCCTGTTTGCGCTGCGATCTGGATGCTCTCACTGAGCTGGAGCCAATAGTCATTTGCACAGCGTCGAGCAGTTTGTTGAACTTTGCTTCTCGTAGCCCTCAGGATCTGTAGGGTTCTGGCACTCGGTGAACGTTTGTATTCATTCATAGCACTGCGCTTAGCTTCAATAACAGGTGCCATCACATCTGATGAAGCGTCAAACCAGTCATTTGACTTTGCTGTTTTCTTACCAAAGGTGGCAAGTGCAGTACTTTGAATGGTGTTCCGTAGATGCTCCCATTTCTCTGTAATAGTATCACCACGCTGAGGGCTACTGAGCACTTTCTTGAAGGTCGCAGTGAATTGAGCGATCATGAAAGGGTCTGACATCTTGCTGGTATCAATGCGTGGTTTCCCTTCATGTCTGACACGATAGAGTTTTCTTGGTTGTGCTCTGATTTTGCAGCAAACCAAGGAGTGATCTGTGTCACAGTCTGCACTATGGTACGAGCGCGTGGAGAGCACAGACCTGAGGAGTGGCCTTCTGACGAGAATCAGGTCAAGTTGGTGCCATTGCTTGGATCGTGGGTGTCTCCATGACACCTTATGCTGGGGTTTTGTCTCAAAGTAGGTGTTGGTCACGCAGAGATCATGGTGGACGCACAACTCTAAGAGCCGTTGTCCATTTTCATTCATCTTGCCAATACCAAACCTGCCCAGACATGAAGGCCATGAAACATTATTGGTACCCACTCTAGCGTTAAAGTCACCAAGGAGAACAAGCTGTTCTTGCCTAGGTATGCTTTTGATTACTGCTGCTAGATTCTCGTAGAACTCATCTTTAGCTTCTGAGGCAGAGTACAGAGTAGGAGCATACACACTGACAAGGGTGATGGGACCTGTGCTAGTTTGCAGGCGGAGCGTTAACAGGCGTTCTGATCCATTCTCGCCTGGTTCAACCATGTTAGTTAGCGATTTTTTTTGACCGCAAAACCTACTCCGTGTTCTCTAGCTTTATTAAGATCTTTCCCTTGCCAATAAAATGTGTAGTCCTTCTCGCTCACCGTTCCAGAGCCCGCCAGGCGCGTTTCCTGAAGTGCAGCTATATCCACCTGAAGTCGTTTAAGCTCATCATTAATAATGGCTATCTTCCTTACATCGTTTACATCCTGTAGGTTTTCAGATAGTCCAGTCAACATAGTCCGGACGTTCCAGCATCCCAATCTGAGAGTTTGCTTATTTCTATTTTTTCGATAATTGCTTGGTGCAAAATTTTCTGTCCGCAGTTCGGGTTTGACCCTAATCCCCATGCACCCGGTCAATATATATATATAGGCGAATGTCGTGAGTTCCTTAGGTTTGTTTACTTCTGATACCACCCACACAACAGTAACGTTAGGTCAGGAAATAGACCAACGGGTAAGACGAATCAGTTTCCAACTCATACACAGTTTATTGACCACAGCAACATTGACATCATGAACAGTAAATCGTTACAAAGTTATAATGGCAAAATATATGCCCGTTGATGCTAATAATCCATATTGAATTTGCTTGCACGAACAGCAAGGCGTTACAAAGTTATGATGGCAAAACCTATGCCCGCTGATGCTAATAATCCATATTGAATTTGACCGGGCTCACTCATAAACGGTGAAAGCTTTACCGTGACGGAATCTTATATCCTTCGATTCTTCATTATCAAGATTATTGAATAAAATATGGAATGTTTTCCATGAAGAGAATAATCCGTTCTTCTTCATACAATCCCGGAACAAAAAACCAACAGCCAACTGGACACACTAGCGGCACCCCATAATTCCCGTGCCGAAGCCCTGCCAGATACCTAATGACCGAGATTATTGTTTCTCAAATCAACTCAGTACATTTTCACTCAAACGTGAACTAACAGCTTGACATGTGAGCTCAGTGTCGTGAATTATTCTAATCCCCATATATAAATTAAAACGTAAATGTAAAGCCTAACAAATAAATTTAATAAAAGGAAAGAAGAATGGTAAAGAACAGTGCTGTCACAATGACTGTACTCGAAATCCCCCTTGTTTTCTACTTCGTCTGCAAATTGTAACGCTTTCACGTTGATAGTAAAAGCCTACTGTATTATTACCCGCTTTCTTCAATGAAACGTGTACTGTATTTCTTTGAAAAACCTTGAGATACGCAAGCTGATCAATGACCTAGATTTAATATTTCATTCATCCCATACACGGCGTAACTAAAAGACAGATAAAGCAGGAGAGAGAGAGGGACGAATGAAGGCAGGAAGCATGCAACACTACACGCGTCGCGCGATTAATAGTAACGCAAATCCCACGTGTAAGGCCACTAGCAATAACTTTTTTTCATATAGTCAGTGAAAAAGAAACACTATTACTACAAGAATAAAGTATGGGAAACTCGGACAGGACCTTGGATATGTTACGCAGGTTTAAAAATATGAAAAATGCTTAGTAGGAAATATGAAATTCTACTGATTTACATCTAAGCTAATATGTTCTTTAATTTTATGACGGATAGATAATATTGAAGATAATGACAAAAGACAGTGTTTTCACATCAGCGACAGACATAAACAGTGTCGCTATTTGCACAAAAAAACACGACCTCGCAGGTGATCTACAGGTGGACGGTCTGTGTCTAAATAACTTTTAACGACAAAAACGAAAAGTTGGAATAAAGAAAAAAATATACTAACGACTATCTTTGGAAAACACATAGGAAATTTTGAACGCAGCCACTTAGCTCTTTTAAATTTGTATATTTGGGTTCCGCCATACTATAGGGCTTGCTGACAAAGAATATGTAAAACGTTACGCAAATAGTCTAGGAATTACCAAATTATAACCAAAATAAAATAGTGGGGGTGCCTGACAGCATGAAATCATTTCTGCTCACTAATAAAAATTCTATAGTCTGGGAGGACCTATCTGATGTAAAACCACCATGGTAAATTTATAACGTGTTTGAAAAAACATTACGTTACAGAAATAGCCTACCATGTTAACTCCTATTTGATTGGAGCGCAACAAATATAAGACTAAACACGATTGGTCGGGCTATAAATACTATCTTGTGTTGTCAGGGGAAACGTGAAAAGGAGTACTTTTTTGAAAAGATGTGTAGACATGGTTTGATTGGGTAGAGCTGCGAATATACTCAATTCAGAGCGTCTGTTCATTGCCACATCTTGTAATACCATCAAACCCCTACAACTAAGAAAAAGCAGTGCGTTCTAAGCACCAGTGTATAAAGAACAAATTTTTTTATAAAATAAAGCTCTGGGACATCGGCAGATCGGAGTTGTGCTATATTCATTGCCAGTCAACGAAACTGTTTATTATTTCTATGAATTGTGGTAAGCTTGAAATATTCAATATCTTTTAATGAAAATTGAATGTAAATTGATAATTTATGTCTGTATATATATGTGTAGTTCAGTAGCGAACATGATGTAAAGCCTATGGTACTCCAGCCTGAACAGAAGGTGTCGGAGGAAAGTAAAACTGCATGGAATGGCCAAACAGTACACTGACACCTAGATTATTGACTAGAAAGAAATAATGCTGGAATTGCAGAGGCGTAGTAACCATTAGGGAGGAAAATACTGGTATAAAGTATTTCAGATGAAGCTGACAGTTGGCCTAACGCTCTGAACTCAATGTTTGTGACGTATTGTGCTCAGTGTAGAACTAGAGGATAAATTGGTTATGAAGTAGGAGGTACAACCTTCTTGTTTCAGGGACCGTGGTCTTAAAGTTATTGAGCAGCACCTGGTCAGAGCTTTGCTGAAGCCAGAGGCGGACAGCATACTCCTTGGTCCATATAGCAACCAGTGGGGTGGCTCCAGAACTCATTAAAGTAATCGAGCAGAGGAGTCTTTTACTGCAGTCATCACGAAAGATAAGAGAGTGTGGCCATGGAGCTCAACATTATGTACCCCCATCTTAAAATGACACTGTAAAATAAAATTAAGAGGGGAATTTAATTGTTTTAATGCCAGGAACTGAGAACATCTCCAATACTAGTTCCAACAAAGACAAACTATTGAAGTCATGATGACAAATACCAACAGAGCTTGAACAAAACAAAACCAGTATTACCTCAGATTACTACTACACAACTGACACACATAGGATACTATTAATAATATATGTCACTACAAGATTCATATTGATAAATTCTGTACATATAACTTGTAATTAAAATTGATTGTGATTCCTGGTTCCCTTTGTATTTGAATCAGGACACATATACATTCATGACAGCACTGAATACATATTGTTATTTGAAAAGTTATCAGTGACTCCTTTAAGATATCCTTGTAGAGTGTTTTATGTATGTGAGTGTCACTGTGTTGTCAAGTGTGGTGGAATAAATTAAATTGTTTAGCTGTCTGTTGTTGTTATGACTTACACTTCATCATACACATACCCTAGACATATAACGTAGTCATCACACTATTCCAGAATAATTCTGACTGAGGTATACATATGTGGCAGCAAGTAAGGTTATCTATAATACACTACTCTTATTAGATATAGATACCTTCACAGCTGATCTCAGTCAGTACACTAAGTCCCCTATAAATATTTATAACATCCCACTTCACCACATATATTGGGGTCTCGCTCTCGGGATTTTGAATCATTCCCTATTACAAATATTGGGGGTAATTCACTTCAGGGAATAATAAGAATTAAAAGGTATCCTTGGGTGAAAATAAATAAGGTTGAGCTCACAGTGCCTGTGTTGTCCTAAGTTAATTAGTCATAGATAAAATTGTTTAGTTAAATAATTTAGACATTTATCTGTTAGACAATGGCCGACCTGGCAAAATTTCGATCTGCTGCTGTACAGACTGCGAAAGAGTTAGGAATGGACGGGCAAATTATGATTTCTTATGTCACTGCTGAATGTGACAAATATATTGAACGAGAAGAAAGAAGATTAGAAAAAGAGGCCGAAAGAAAATTAGAATCTGAAAGATTGGCCGAAGATAAGAGAATAGAGGCTGAAAAGGAAATTAAGAGGTTGCAGATTGAGGCTGAGGCTAAGAGGTTGCAGATTGAGGCTGACAAAGAGGCTAAAGCATTGGAAGCCGAGGAAAGAAGACAGGCTGCAGAAAGAGAAGAGAAGAAATTAGCTGCAGAAAGGGAAGCAGAAGAAAGAAGATTGACTGCAGAGAGGGAAGCAGAAAAGGAGGAGAAGAGATTACAAAGGGAACATGAGTTACGACTAAGGGAGTTTGAGTTTCAGGGCCATGCTCCTGAAAATGGTGCCAGTCCCTTTGCCTCTGATGCCACTGCTAGCCAAGGAGCCTCAACCTCAGCTATGAATTTTCATTTAGATCATTTTGTTGAGAAAGACGATGATATAGAGAGCTATCTAAATAGGTATGAACTATTAGCTACCACGTATGGGTTAGAGAGAGAAAGGTGGAGCTTAAAGTTATCTCAAGGACTTCGTGGGGCAGCTTATGAAGTTTTTGCAAAAATGAGCAGAAGTGATCAGGAAAATTATGACATGCTAAAGCAGGCTCTTTTGTTAAGATATGAAAAGAATGCAGAATTTTATAGGAAAAAATTTAGGAATGCTAAACTACTGTCAGGTGAAACCTATCACCAGTTCTCTGCACGAATAGAGACATACTTGGAGAAATGGACTTCTCTGGGGAAAACCCAAGATCTTAAGGAAATGGTCCTTATAGAGCAATTAAGAGAGTCCATGGCTCCAGACCTGAGAAAGTTTCTCATGGAACAAGGTGCAGAGAGGCTGGGTGAGTTGCTAAATGTTGCTGAAAGGTATCAAGCAGCTCAAGCAGAGGTAACAGGTAATAAAAAGAAACAAGTGGATAACTTTAGGGCACCACAGAACTTTAATAAATTTGATCATAGGGATCAAAACAAAGGTAAGCACCAGTTTGATAGGTCACGGTATGAAAATAAAAATAAATTCCCACAATTCGATGAAAGGAAATATGATGAAAGAAAATCTTTCAACCAAGGAAAAAGGTGGTGTAAAAATTGTCAGATGGACAATCATGACACTGACCGTTGTAGAAGGAAACCTGTGTATATGGCCACCCTTCAGGTCAGGTCGACCTCAAGACAGGAGGAGGATATTATGTTAGATACCACTCCAGAAGAGAAGAGGAAAGCACAGGCTGGGGATAAAACCCTCAAGCCTTGTTTCAGGAAATTGTCAACTTGTCATACAACTCCAGGCAAGGGAGATTTTTACATGAAAAACAAGTTGATATATAGGAAGGCCGGAACTAGATCCCATGGTCACGGACAGCTGGTTCTTCCAAAGAGATATAGGACAGAATTAATAAGGAGCCTACATGTGAAACCAGATGGGGACCATGAGAAGATAGGTACCATCATTCAAAAGGTGGCTCACAATTATTATTGGCCCAAAGCAAGATGGGACATTGAGAATTTTGTAGAAAGGTGTAGCATAGCACATGAGGGAACACCCACAAGTGGGAACATTGATCAGGACCTGGACACGCCACGGGGCAAAATTAGGCCTGATAATAAAAAGAAAAATAGATTTGATAAAGTGGACCAAATGGAATGGGAAGCCCCTTTTCACGGACAAGCTTCACTTAACTGTTTTACAATGGCCACTATGCGGAGAGTGCAAAAAGATGTCTTACCCCAGGATAAGCCGAAAATCCCTCAATCGGACTTAAACAAACTGGAGGAAGAAGATGTAGAGAGGAAATCTCTCATCAAGAATTTTAAGTGGGGAGAAAGCCCCAGGAAAAGAATTGGTAGCGGTCGTTTTGTGAATGATAATTCTGGGAGGAAAAATCATCACTATAGAGCTTCTAGTGGAAGAGACCATACCGGTGCATGGACAAATAGGTCCACACAATTAAAGGTCCATATGTAGCTTTGTTAAGAACGTGGACTGATGAAAAGGCAGAGGAAAACATTACATCTTCATACCAATATGTGAATGAGCTGACCACTCGTTTAAAAGCTGGCTGCAAACTTGCCAATGAAAATTTGAAACAAGCCAGGAAGAAACATGCTGCCTATTATAACAGGAAGGCGAAAGACAGAGATTTGGCTGTGGGAGAGAAGGTACTGCTTCTTCTCCCCGGGAGTCAGAATAAGTTACAAATTGGATGGCAGGGTCCATATACAGTTTTAGAGAAGGTGTCTAGAACAAATTATAAGATAGATAAGAAGGGGAAAGAAAAAATCTATCATGTGAATCTCCTGAAGAAATATTTGGAAAGAGAACATCAGGAAGAGACACACTTGTTGACCTTGTCCATCGCCATGGAGATGAAAAAGGAACCACTTTCATCATTTGAATATCCATTACACCCCTGTGAGACAGCAGCACAGGTGAAAATCAGTACACATTTAACGAAAACTCAGAAAGAGAGAGTGCAACAGGTTCTAAATAATCATGCAGAGGTGTTAACAGACCGACCGGGGCATACAAACCTATTGGAATATGATATGAAACTGATAGACCCCACACCTGTCTGTATGAAACCATATTCGATTCCGTTTGCTAAGGAGAAAGCTTTGAAGGAAGAGATAGACTATCTGTTGAAGGAAGGAATTATTTCGCACAGTGAATCTTCGTATAGTTCCGGTGTTGTACTCTTAAGGAAGCCCTCTGGAGAACATAGACTCTGTATAGATTACAGGAGACTGAATGCTATTACAGAAGGACAGGTGGATCCACTGCCGGATACAAATCAGCTGTTTGCCAGACTAAATAAAGCTAAATATTTCTCAAAAGTGGATCTGAGTAAAGGATACTATCAGATTCCAGTAAAGCCTGAGGTTAGACCATACCTAGCTTTTAGTACCTCAGAAGGACACTATGAGTTTAATAGATTGCCATTTGGATTGAAGAATGCGCCTAGTGTCTTCTCTAGAATGATGAGAAAATTATTGGACCCTCTGAATAATCCATATATAACAAATTTCATGGATGATATCCTTATAGCAACAGAAACATTTGAGGAACACATTGACTCTCTGAACATGCTGTTTCATCGACTTAGGGAAGCAAATTTAACAGCCCGACCAACCAAATATTGCGTTGGATGTAAAGAATTGGAATTTTTGGGACACACAGTTTATCAGGGAAACATGACCCCTGACCCAAAGAATTTAGAGAAACTAAGGAAAGCCCCGAGACCACAAACCAAGAAGGACGTGAGATCCTTTGTCTCATTATGTGGTTTCTACCAGAAGTATATCAAAAACTTTAATTCCATATGTGCACCGTTAACTGATTTGACACGTAAAGGACATCCAGATCGCATTACATGGACACCACAATGTGAAATGGCTTACCAAGAATTGAAGGAAAAGCTCACAAGTAAACCTATTTTGAAATTACCTGACTTAAGTCAAGAATTCATAGTAAGGACGGATGCCAGTAATATTGGGTTAGGTGCAACTCTACTACAGAAATCAGATGCATTGGATGGGGAATTAAGCCCAGTGGCATATGCTAGCAGAAAGTTGAATAAAGCTGAAATCAACTACTCAACTAGCGAAAAAGAATGTCTTGCAGTAATATGGGCAATAAAGAAATTCAATATTTATCTGTATGGGAAGGCATTTAAGTTGCAAACGGATCACAAACCTTTATCGTTTCTAGCACAGGCTAGGCATGAGAACTCTAGGTTACTCCGATGGTCCTTACTTTTGGCTCCATATAATTTTAGCATTGAGTATATATCTGGAAAAACCAATTTGGGAGCGGATTTTTTAAGCCGCCATCCGTGTGATGAGAATCACCGTAAACCCCAGAAATAATAATAAATTTCTCTATGTGTATATAGAATAAAGGACTGACATATAATGTCTGTTTTAAGAGGGGAGATGTCGTGAATTATTCTAATCCCCATATATAAATTAAAACGTAAACGCAAAGCCTAACAAATAAATTTAATAAAAGGAAAGAAGAATGGTAAAGAACAGTGCTGTCACAATGACTGTACTCGAAATCCCCCTTGTTTTCTACTTCGTCTGCAAATTGTAACGCTTTCACGTTGATAGTAAAAGCCTACTGTATTATTACCCGCTTTCTTCAGTGAAACGTGTACTGTATTTCTTGGAAAAACCTTGAGACACGCAAGCTGATCAATGACCTAGATTTAATATTTCATTCATCCCATACACGGCGTAACTAAAAGACAGATAAAGCAGGAGAGAGAGAGAGAGGGACGAATGAAGGCAGGAAGCATGCAACACTACACGCGTCGCGCGATTAATAGTAACGCAAATCCCACGTGTAAGGCCACTAGCAATAACTTTTTTTCATATAGTCAGTGAAAAAAAAAACACTATTACTACAAGAATCAGGTTTAAAAATATGAAAAATGCTTAGTAGGAAATATGAAATTCTACTGATTTACATCTAAGCTCCTGACTTTAGTATGACATAACAGTGGAAAAGGCAGGACAGGTGGCGGTTCTAAACAACGAAAAGGAATAAAGAACAAATATACGACTATCTTTGGAAAACACATGTTTTGAACGCAGCCACTTAGCTCTTTTAAATTTGTATATTTGGGTTCCTTAGGGCTTGCTGACAAAGAATATGTAAAACGTTACGCAAATAGTCTAGGAATTACCAAATTATAACCAAAATAAAATAGTGGGGGTGCCTGACAGCATGAAATCATTTCTGCTCATAAATTTTTTTTTTATAACGTGTTTGAAAAAACATTACGTTACAGAAATAGCCTACCATGTTAACTCCTATTTGATTGGAGCGCCACAAATGTAAGACTAAACACGATTGGTCGGGCTATAAATACTATCTTGTGTTGTCAGGGGAAACGTGAAAAGGAGTATTTTTTTTTTGAAAAGATGTGTAGACATGGTTTGATTGGGTAGAGCTGCGAATATACTCAATTCAGAGCGTCTGTTCATTGCCACATCTTGTAATAAACCTACTAAGAAGCAGTGCGTTGAGCACCAGTGTATATTTTTTTATAAAATAAAGCCTGGGACATCGGCAGATCGGAGTTGTGCTATATTCATTGCCAGTCAACGAAACTGTTTATTATTTCTATGAATTGTGGTAAGCTTGAAATATTCAATATCTTTTAATGAAAATTGAATGTAAATTGATAATTTATGTCTGTATATATGTGTAGTTCAGTAGCGAACATGATGTAAAGCCTATGGTACTCCAGCCTGAACAGAAGGTGTCGGAGGAAAGTAAAACTGCATGGAATGGCCAAACAGTACACTGACACCTAGATTATTGACTAGAAAGAAATAATGCTGGAATTGCAGAGGCGTAGTAACCATTAGGGAGGAAAATACTGGTATAAAGTATTTCAGATGAAGCTGACAGTTGGCCAAACGCTCTGAACTCAATGTTTGTGACGTATTGTGCTCAGTGTAGAACTAGAGGATAAATTGGTTATGAAGTAGGAGGTACAACCTTCTTGTTTCAGGGACCGTGGTCTTAAAGTTATTGAGCAGCACCTGGTCAGAGCTTTGCTGAAGCCAGAGGCGGACAGCATACTCCTTGGTCCATATAGCAACCAGTGGGGTGGCTCCAGAACTCATTAAAGTAATCGAGCAGAGGAGTCTTTTACTGCAGTCATCACGAAAGATAAGAGAGTGTGGCCATGGAGCTCAACATTATGTACCCCCATCTTAAAATGACACTGTAAAATAAAATTAAGAGGGGAATTTAATTGTTTTAATGCCAGGAACTGAGAACATCTCCAATACTAGTTCCAACAAAGACAAACTATTGAAGTCATGATGACAAATACCAACAGAGCTTGAACAAAACAAAACCAGTATTACCTCAGATTAC
Source organism: Oreohelix idahoensis (assembly GCA_024509875.1). Classification (NCBI taxonomy): domain Eukaryota; kingdom Metazoa; phylum Mollusca; class Gastropoda; order Stylommatophora; family Oreohelicidae; genus Oreohelix; species Oreohelix idahoensis. The sequence continues at coordinate 88,493 of JAMPIV010001491.1, forward strand.
TACTACACAACTGACACACATAGGATACTATTAATAATATATGTCACTACAAGATTCATATTGATAAATTCTGTACATATAACTTGTAATTAAAATTGATTGTGATTCCTGGTTCCCTTTGTATTTGAATCAGGACACATATACATTCATGACAGCACTGAATACATATTGTTATTTGAAAAGTTATCAGTGACTCCTTTAAGATATCCTTGTAGAGTGTTTTATGTATGTGAGTGTCACTGTGTTGTCAAGTGTGGTGGAATAAATTAAATTGTTTAGCTGTCTGTTGTTGTTATGACTTACACTTCATCATACACATACCCTAGACATATAACGTAGTCATCACACTATTCCAGAATAATTCTGACTGAGGTATACATATGTGGCAGCAAGTAAGGTTATCTATAATACACTACTCTTTTTAGATATAGATACCTTCACAGCTGATCTCAGTCAGTACACTAAGTCCCCTATAAATATTTATAACATCCCACTTCACCACACTCAGCTCACCTGTTTGTCTCCCCCAACTTCAACTCAGTACATTTGAACTCTTTCTTTTTTAATAAATAACACATACCCAGCTGAGCTATGTTAAAAAAATATAGTGTACAAAGGCACCCAAATAATAAACCATCTCATAACTTTAAACGTACTTACAAGCGTGTCTATAAAAAATTAGACCCGTACGTAAAAATCCCAAACACTTAACACCCAAGCGAAAACATGACTTAACATATATATATATATATATATATATATATATATATATATATATATATATATATATATGTGTGTGTGTGTGTGTGTGTGTGTGCGTGTGTACGTGCGTGCGTGTGTGCTTGTGCGTGTGTAAGTGTTCCCATCTCATAGAAGTTTTCACGTCTTGTAGGGTGCGTTTCTCCTTCCCCGTGCAATCCTGATATACTTTGTCCCATTCATTCTTTGTGTTTTTTCCCACTGTGGATATTTAGACCCGGTTGCTGTGAACTGCCATCCAGTCTTCTCATTTTGTCTTCTCTCTGATCCCGGTTTTCGAACAGGACAAAACAGTCATCTATGATATCTAGATCGCGAGGTTGTTATGCCAGAGTCAAGTAAACTCCAATTTTGGTCGTTTATGTTGTTTCCTTAAATAATGGACAAAATATCCTCGCCAACTAATAATTAATTAACTAAGGTGTTATAACCCCTAATTGTATTGTATGCAGTTGATACATTATCAGTTGCATTATAATGATACAAAGCAATATTGTATCATCATACGGTTTTAGTATGTCGTGTCAGTAACAGTAACTAATTTATTCAACTGCTGCCATTTTCTTACTTCCAACCTGCTTGTCCAATTACACTGGCTAACAAAAAAAATTTTTTTTTTCTTTCTCTAACATTTCTATGTTTTTCTGGTCAATTTTAATGCGCTGTTTTTAGCATACAGTATTACAACATCATTTGTACAAGAAGTATAACAGTTATGTAGGCTTGAATTTCTTTGCAGTCGACTTTCGTCGGTGAATGGCATGTGGTACATCGCGATGAAGCATCCAACAATAATCGGCAAGCATGGTCACACTCCACCGTCCTTATGTTGTTTGATGGAATCGTTCTCCATGTACATCGCTGACTTCGCCAAGGTTGTCAGGGAAAAAGTCAAGATGCGCATCGAGCAAATGGATTTTGAGGGACATGTTACAGATAATTCCATCGCTTTATTAGTCCAGAATTTCCCAGAAAGTTATCTGGACGATAATCCTTGCGTAACATGTAACAAGTTCTCGGAATTGTTTGTCTATAACCTATAATTGATACCTTCCTTTATTGTAAGCATGTGAAATTTTGCTCATTTTTCTAATGCTTTTACGAAATTCTTATGAGCCCCAACTTTTGCATTACGGTGTTAAAATGATGCTGTCTTTGTTAACTAATGGCTCGTGTATTACATTTTTATGCCCGAGCTGCATACGATCCCTGATAGGCCACACCTTTCTTGCATAATGTCTGTTGCGGCTGTCCCAAATGGAAGCAACAAATTTAGTATGTCTGTCGTGAGAATTGCAAGTAACCAGTTAGGTTCTCCACAAATGTAGTCAACATTTTTTGCCATTCGTCATAAGTTTCTTTCAATATGAACAGTGTAGGCGACTGGAACAATAGCAAATGTCAACATCCTCAAAGGATTGAACAAGTTTCTCTTGTATGACGAAATTTAGATATCAAATTATTTAATTCCAGTCTGTGTTCGCGAACCGAGTTAAAACTTGTCTTTTGGTATTTATCTGAAAGGTTAATTAAAACCATCATTCACCGGTATATTAATCCGAGTCAGAAATTAGTTTCTGAAGCAGGTAAACTATCATCTGATGGTTCATTGACGTCCAACGGAATTGTTCTGGTGGAACTGGGATCGGACACGTGATTGGTCACGAGACACTGCAGTTTCGCAAACCGCAATATTTGGATAAACACAGACTTTCTAGTTTTAAAAAGTGAACCATGGATATTTGTCAAGCAGAAGTAACAATCAGTAGCGTGATTTGTCTTGTTCATTGCCTATGGCACCTCCAAAAGGCATCGAAATGCTTCGGCCGATTTTCGTAACCAACTGCCAATGTATTTGCACAAAGTCGAAAAAACGGCATTTGGCTTCCAAGATTTATTTGCATCAACTTTCGAATCGAAATAAAGTTCATATGCTTTCTTTAGTAATGGTGTAAAGTTTTTCTGGTGAACACGATCGGTAAAATATCCGCACACGTAACAGAACAGATCAGCTGAATTTCTACACTTTCTAGAAGCCATATTTCGCTCAGACTTATTTCAAAATGTAACTATTGGCAAAAAATAGCGTGTGTCATGCATCAGAGCAGATAAAAAGGTGGTAGTAAAAATCGGAGCAGCGGTTTAAACAATTCTTAAAAACCTGAGTGTTAGAGATAAACGGATTTAGCGATAAGAACAATGTCAGTGTTATTTATTATTGTGGGAAGTTAGTTCTATAGTAGTTACTGTCGTATTGGCTCTAGCTCAGTGAGAACATCCAAATCGCAGCGCAAACAGGCAACACGAGACAATTGTAAGACGGTATAAAGATATCCCTTGGTTCCCAAAAAAGTAAGACGGCACCGCTAAAAACCATCAGCGGAGAGAAGCTAACCGATAAGGGTAAGCAGATGGAGAGGTGGGTCGAGCACAATTCTGAGTTTTACGCTAGAGAAAATACCGTCACGCCTGCAGCCCTTGATGCTGTCAAATGTCTGCCAACAATGGAGGAGCTGGATGCTGAACCAACATTAGAAGAACGCAGCAAGGCCATTGATAGCTTGGCATCTATCAAAGCACCAGGCAGTGGTGGGATTTCTCCCTATTTATTCAAATGCTGTAAGAGCACGATATTACATTCCCTGCATAGGGTGCTGTGCCAGTGCCGGTGTGACCGCATGGCCTACCACGCTAGCAGTATCCCTGCTACTACACTAGCATTTATACGTGCTATAATGCTACATATAGGAATGACAGACATTAAAAGCAGAAACGGTGTTTTCGCACAAAACGCAGTATCATAAAAATTTCAGTTAGCAGTCACGACTCTGAGATGGCAAATGTAGGGCGGTCCCAGAAAATAATAATGAATGGGTGTTATGCGCGGAAAGTGTGAAGTGAGAGTTGTGATCATGGGTTTTTTCCTATTGTTACGGTGGAAAAGAGAGGCGTGTGAAAAATGTCGAAATAACAGAAAGACGTGTGCAAAAGGTCGAAAACAGAGAGACGTGTGTAAAATTAGCGAGACGTGTGGAAAATGGCGGGAAAAAGAAGTAGCTGTATAAAAGGTGGAAAAATGCGAGAAAGAAGAGAGATTTGCTAGGAATTTATTGTGTTCTGTTAGGCAAGCTGGATTCGAGTTTCGTCTTGGAGATTATGAAGATCAGTAGTTTATTTCTTTTGAATATAACTCACTATTTTGTTTATTCGTAAGTAGACGATCATGTCATTGTGAAAATACCAGTGCTTGTCCAATGACGTTAAATAAACTTCTGGTTGAATTTACTGCATTGCTGTTTTTGGAACGTTACAGTTTTTCATATGGATATAACTTGTCATTTTGGGACCGTTTTGCTTATCACTAATCCTAAAAGGGAAGAATGAACCTGGAAAGGAAAATTAGCAAAAGTCAAGAATCTCCATCTCAGGCCTGTAGCACTTGAACAACAACAACATATAAAGGATTAGCTCCGATTGAAAATAAAATCAATATAACTACTTGCGCATTTAACTGACACGGGCACACTGGGAAGAGACAACTATTCCTCAAGACATGTGAGATGCCAAGATTGTAACATGGTCTAAAAATAAAGGAGACAGAAGTGATTGCAATAACTACAGAGGCATCTCTCTTCTTGGTATTGTTGGTAAGGTTTTTGCCAGAGTCATCTTAATGCGACTACACAAGTTAGATGAGCGCATATATCAAGAGTCACAGTGTGGATTCCGAGCTGGTAGATCAACAACAGACATGATCTTTTCTCTCCGCCATCTTCAGATAAAATCAAGAAAGCAGAAAAGACCTTTATATATCGCCTTTATTGACCTCACAAAGGCATTGGACCTAGTTAGTAGGGATGGACTCTTCAAAATCCTCCTGAAAATAGGCTGCCCTGCAAAATGTCTGGAAATGATAAAGTCATTCCATGAGGACATGAGCCCAATGGGCTGATCACCCGTTGGCTTGTCACACCGATTACGGAAACAACGGCAGATGGATCTATTTGTTGTTGCCCTAAAGACGCCGCTAGGCGTGATGGGAAACTACAACAGAGAAAATCAATCTGCTGTTGCCCTTAAGACGCCACAAGGCGTGATGGCCTCTGACTGCTTGGTCGGTCTTTGGCTAAGGACGGAAGAAGAAGAAGAAGAATGAGGACATGAAGGGAATAGTCCAGTATGCTGGATGCACATCACAGCCCTTTGATACACGCTGTGGCGTTAAACAAGGCTGCGTTCTGGCTCCAACCCTCTTCGGGATCCTCTTTGCCTTATTCTTGAAACATACATTCACAGATGCAACTGAAGTAAAATGCTTTTACAGAAGGTCAGATGGCCGCCTCTTTAATCTCGCAAGGCTGAAGGCAAAAACAAAAATCAGAAGGGTCACTATAAGAGACTTGTTATTCGCTGATGACGCTGCAGTCGTCACTCAAAGCAAACAGCAGCTTCAGAGCTTGATGAATCGCTTCACCCAAGCATACAAGGACTTTGGCCTCACAATAAGTCTAAAGAAAACAGATGTGCTGAGTCCGGATGTGGGTGCTGCACCAGTTATTACTATCGATAACTATGAATTGGCAGTGGTGCACCACTTCACATACCTGGGGTCTACCATCAATGACAAAATCTCTCTGGACAAAGAAATTGACAGCCGCATTGGCAAAGCTGCAGCAACCTTTGCCCGCCTCACATCGCATGTTTGGGAAACTCAAAACTCACAACGAAGACCAAAGCTGAGGTAAATAACGCCTGCGTCACCAGCACACTTCTATATGGTAGTGAGACATGGACAACCTATGATAAGCAAGAAAGAAGGCTCAATACCTTTCATCTATGGTATCTACGCCACATCCTTGGCATTTCGTGGAAAGATAAAGGGACAAATGTCGAGGTGTTGTCACGTGCTGGGCTTCAAAGCATGTATACACTGCTTAAACAGCGCAGACTACGCTTGCTTGGCCATGTCCGCCGCATGGAAGATGGTTGTATCCCGAAAGATATCTTCTACGGACAACTGGCAGACGGCTAACGAACAGTTGGGCGACCGCAGCTCAGATTTAAAGATGCGTGCAAGAGAGACATGAGGGCACTGGACATAAATCCAGTAGCCTGGGAGGATGAAGCTGCCGATCGCACCAAGTGGCGATGCTATCTGCGGCGCCACCTCAGATTGGACGAAAAGAAGCTCACACAACAAGCAGAAGAGGGGATAAAACGTCGAAAAGAACACCAGGAAAATAAGCAGCTGAGGGCTGTTACCTCTGGGGCGCATTCGCGTAGTCAGTTATGAATGAAGAAGCTATTATTATTATTACTACCGTAGGAGAGTCATGTTTTCTAGACTTCACTATACTAAGTCCAGCTTAAAGGCGGGGTGACCAGATCACTTCCTCGCTGCGTTTACCTTCCTTAACTTAAGAGCAATGATTGAGCTAACCGTGCCATTTGAATCCAGAGTGGACGAGCAATACTCGTTCAAAGTGGCCAAGTATAATTATCTGGCCGCGGACTTGAGACGCGATGGTTTCACTGCAAGGGTCGGGGCTGTTGAGGTGGGTGCAAGAGGTCTCGTGGTTGCCTCAGTGTATGATCTACTGAAACTGTTGGGGTTGAGGGGATAGTCAAGAACAAGGGCACTAAAGAGGCTCAGCGAAACTGTGGGAAAAGGTGGCTACGGAACAGCCACAACGGGCTATGGAACTCGGGACAGCAATTTGTTTTCAACTTAGGGGTTACTTTCACAATTGCCTCCATCTGGCAGAAAATAGGAGTGAATTTTAAAGCTGCAACAAAGGTGGATTGGGTTCAGTTCTCTGAACTAGACAACAGGAGGATGACACTTGGGAGTCATGACGTAAGTGGGCCCGCCCCCTTAGAGTGTAAAGTAGATTAAGGGGCCGAAACACTTGATCGACGGGGGACCACTTCTGATGATCAGGTTGCCTCCTGTTGTATCGCTCTGTATATGATTTCCTATCAGAGTCCTGTACTAATTTACAGCTGGGTAGACTGAAGCGTGAAGCTAACAGGTTTCTATCCTGTAACCCGGTCATATTTCCGCGAGAGGCAAGCGCTCGAGCCGCAAATCTAATCAGAGAATTTTTCATATTATTGTGACGTATGAAAATTGAGCAATCTCGATCAGCCGCTTTAATCTCACGGCACCCCTCAGTCTTGATAAATATAACTGCTCAACGTGGTCTCTCACAGACTTCCTAATTAACATGCAAAAGGGTTATCGCGTACAGCAATGCATTTCGCCATCTGTTTTAATTTCTAGTTTAGCCACGCCTACCTGTCTTTGTTTCAAGCACTATTGATACAGCTACTCATATCTCTAACTGTCGTTCCTTCAAAAAAGGACGGAAGAAGGGAGTCTTTTTGGCTGTCAGGTACGTAATTTCGTCAGCGCCTTGTCTTTGAAAACGGGGAGAGGGCGAGGCTAACAAGTTTGTAGTCTCTAAAAGATAGAACAGGTCGTAAGCACAGAACGTAGAAAGGGCGTTAACAATTTTACCGTCTTTAATTCTTTTGATCGCGGCCAGGAAAAGTAAAAGCTAACAGCGGAGACGAGACTTTAAAGGCGTCAAGCGCTGGCATAATGGATCTTCGGGTGGCGAAGGCGCTAAAATGAGCCTTCATTCGCGATTTGAACGAAGAAAGTCCCAAGAAACGAGCAGGGGTGTGAAAAATAACATGGAGCTATTAATTTCCAGTCATTTAAGATATATTCGCACCTCTTAAAATTCAGTTATCAGTTGGCTATCAGGATTTTCTTGAACGGTCTAGCGCGCATGTGAGAGCCTTATTTTCATTTCTGGATCTTTAATAATACGTGGAGATTTAATTCAGTTCCCTGATTTGCGGTAATAATATATTAGATTTTGTGTGTTTTAATTGTTAAAGTGTTCCATTATATTTCACGAGGTTTGGTCTGTGTTAATTAAATGACGTATAGCAAAGTTTACCAGCTATAGATCTAAAATTAATCACGCTATTTCCTCAGTAAGAGATGCTTTAAATTAATTATAGACGCTAGGCGGTGGATATTTAGAGAACGCGAGTTATTTTCTATCCCATCTGGTGTAATAATTATTACGACTAGTGTTCATATCTCATATTAAGTGCGACGAGATTAGCTAGATTTTGTGGAGTTTAAATTTAATATCAGAGTGATTTATAAGTCTTACCTAACGCGTGTGTTAGGAATGATTATAACATGATCTATGTTTATCTTCCTAATAATCCAGGCTGTTAAAACCCTGCAATCCAGCATTTCTTTGATCTGATGTTCCTACCAGCATATCTATAATTATTGTTATGATGTGATAAAATTACATTGATACACCGATAACATTATTATTTGTAAGTATAAAGTTAAGATAAGGTAGGGATAAAAATAGTTAGGCTGTGACGCGTCTTCTTCCCCCACGCCAGTCGTCGCGCTAATTTTAGCAGGACAGAAACGTAGTGTAAGGGTACTATAGTTTGCCAGTGACCTTGGAACTATTGGTAACAATTTTGACAGAATAAGCCTTGTTTCGGACCAAAAGGAGGAGATAGGAAAATGTTTTTTTAGACTGCGCCTTTTGACACTGGTTGATTGAAACACAGACTTGTAGGAAACGCGAGCGATATTGTTAGCGGCGATGGAAAAATACGCCCTAACACCAAATATTTGTTCGTTCCATAGTCATGCAGTTGGCATGTAACCACACAAGCAGCCCTCCTTTCTTGCAAAATGGTACATTTTATGACGTCACAGACTTGTTGTTTGATTTGAAAAACGCAAAAGCGGGAAAGGGATGGCGTGTTTATGTAATAGTCGAGATTGAAACTCAAGATGGAAAATATATGGAATTCTTTAATTCCAGATAGAGGGCCATAAAACTTAGTTAGTTTGATAGCTTATCTTCTCCTGAGAAATAATATGTTTAAAAATACAAAATCCCCCAGATAATAAGAAAGTTATTGACAAAATACTGTATTGGTTAGTGCACACAGACAAACAGACGCTCGTCCCTGCATTCACTAACGGTTACTTTTTGGACGCGTTAGGGGAAATGAGACAAGCAATGGTACATGTAATCTGATTGAGGGAGGGGGGTAAAAAGAGGGAGAGATATTATGGGATGGCAATAAAACTGAATATATTTAGCAGTGGAAAGTCTAGAAGTGAGTTAGGCCAAAAAGCAAGTCTATTTTTAACTTTTAATGCCAAAATGTGACCGACGTACATTTGAAATTAGGCTGTAATTTTGACTTTATTTTCAAATTCAAATTGAAAAGCTTAGTAGTCCGATCTCATTGGCCAACGCATTTTATAATATGAAAAAACTTAGCAGGCTTGACGCTATTTGCCTAAGAAACTGTCCAGTGTCAGGACGATGTACGAGTGTGAAGTTGAATAAATACTAAAGTAAATATATTAAGACGATTCATAGTCACGTATGCAGCAGTGCTGAATCTGTGCCAGTCATCGTTCCTGTGTTTATTCTGTGAATCTGTATTAAGATAGACATTATTAACAATTATTTATATTATTAATTGTGTTGTTTGAATTGGGAAATGAAGATATTCTACGACTGTAAGTGAATAAGTCATTAGTAGACTTATGAAAAGCCTATGTGGTGCTCCATCATATTATCAAACTACATGAGGTGTAGAACCAAAAGATTTTGTACCTTTATCATCAAGGATCATATCACCTATCCTATTTTGTGGAAAAGATCATGGGAAATTGTAGAGATGGTGTAGCCAGTAGAGGAGAGGAAATTGAAAACTGGTACAAACTGTTACATTATTGATGTGGATGTGCTGGGTCGGTCAGAAAGAGCTGACCCGAGTCTTTTAAATTTTGAATGCCTTATTAATTGAAAATTGGTGGATTTGATATTATGTTCAGACAAGCCTCAATTTTCATGTTACAGGGTTATTACTGGCACTATGCTAGTGCCGCATAAAAAATCAGATCCCAACAATAACTAGTGAATTATACTTCATAGAATGTTGTGTAGACAGGTTGTCCTTTTGGTTAATTGATCTTGTTTATATATATATATATATATATATATATATATATATATATATATATATATATATATATATATATATATATATATATATATATATATATATATGTATATGTATATGTATATGTATATGTATATGTATATGTATATGTATATGTATGTATATATATATATATATATATATATATATATATATATATATATATATATATATATATATATATATATATATATATATATATATATCCATAAATTGATTACCTTTTGAAATTTACCGTCCTGAACAAAAGAATATCTAGTTCAGGACTAAATAAATTGTAAAAAAAGTTATCACTACAAAAATTTTAACCCAAGTGTTAGTTCAGTTGATCATAGAATTTAAATATTTGTGTGTGTGTGTGTGTTTAAATATTGAATTAATATCACACCACATGTTCATAACCCTAGACATTAGACGTAGCTATCAGACATACTAGTCAAGAATAAGTCTTAGTGAGATCGTATGGTGGTAGCAGAAAGGTTCCCTGTTAACTAACTGACCTTAGATATTTAGGGACCTTCACAGCTGACCTCACTCAGTACAATATTAAATGATATAATAACAACATTGTAACATCAAAACCACCACATATGACCAGCTTCATGTTGTGACCTCCTGCGCGGTCCACTTCTTTATTTATAATGAGAAGCAAAAGCAAGGACAAAAAAAAAACAAAACAATAATAGATAAAATATTTAAACTGGTATTGAACATTCCCAGAATCCATTTTTTTTTCTGACATCAAAATATATTTAACATTCGGCTGAAGCCGTAAGTCAGTACTTTTCATCTGACCACTGACCGTAGTTTTTGTGTTCCTTCATCGGATTTATTTAAGAGAACTCAATGTTCGTATTCGGTTCCCACGTCAACGAACAGTAGATTTTTTATCAGTTAACATTTTTTCCCATCACGTCAGTGAGTGTCATAGTCAACTGAGACTAGACCCCACTGGAACAATATTTTAACATATAACTTCCCAGGACAGTGCCACCACAATAGAAACACTTATCCAAAGAAAATACCTGCAGTGAAAAGAAATAATAAACAGGCACAAATACTAACGCCTCAATTGCTACGACTTCCCCGGAAAAATAGCAGTCAGCTCATCGGAGAGTCTGGGGTGGCCATTGAACACTGAATATGACTGATTAGTTTAATAACTGCTTGTGTTTAAATTTCGAGGAGAGTATGCAGAGTCACCATTTGGTAAGCATAACTGTGAGTGGGCCACTGTACTGTCTGTGTGAGTGAACGGATAGGAGATACTAATATTTTTTGTTATTTACTAACCGACCTTCCTTCTCTTATTTATCTCTCACTAACTCTATCCTCTCGGGATAGGTAAAAAAATTAAGGACTTAGTTTTATTCGTCCTGACCATTCCCTATTCCCATTGGTAATTAATTTGATTGTTTTCTTCTTTGGGTTAATCACCTCTGTCGTAATCTTTCCTAGTTTTCCCAGTCAAGAGGGAGACCTATTAGATTATATTTTCATTTCTTGTATGCAAACTATAATTCATTGATGTAATGATAATGCTTTCTTTCTAAATGTTGTGATATTTCTAGCGTTAATAAACATAATAAAAGTTAAGAAATAGTGTTGGTCAAACCCCTGTCTTTTTATATGTTATCCATAGTTTGTTTTCACGACTGTACGTATTTCTTTAACCGTACTGTGTGTACGTGAGTGTTGTGTAACTTGTATTTGATACAAGGAGAGGGAGTGCGTCTGTAGTAAATATTGTCGTAACAGATAGGCTGGATTAACGCAATTGCTAAATCCAAGACTGTGTTTTCTCTTACACTTCACCACCTTGTGAAACCTTAACTATTTCTTACACCTTCCTTTCACATAGCTGTCACTATCACCTTTGCTTTAAATGGGACCATAATTACCTCAGTCCTATCTTCAAAAAATTACGACAATTATACATCAGTGAATTAGAAATTATCATTAAAGTTTTTTTAAATTGGTAAATGCTCGCACATACAGTGCTATATAGATAAAATACATATAGAAGACGGAAGATTGTGTGTATATGTATGTATGCACGCACGAGTGCAGAGAGAAATGTATCACAGTTCTATATTATATTTTTATTATTTTTATTTCACAACTTCTGATGAAATTAAAATAAAAGATATTTTATACAATAATTCTTTTTCAATGGAAGTAAGAAAGAGAGTTCTTCAACGTGTTATAGACCCAATCGTGACATATGACAGTGAGTCATGAACAATTCAAACACTAGGAAAAGCAATAGAGGTGGGTTTTTTTTTAACAGAAGAATGTTAAAAATATCATAGACAGCTAAAAACAGTGAAGTGGATGTCTTGAAAGAGACCAATGTGCAAAGTAAACTTGTTTGTCAGGTTAAAAGGAAGCATTAAACTTTCTTTGGATCTGTTATGAGTAGCAGAAAAGTAGATATATTGTGATAACAGAAAAGATTGAAGGAAAACGAGTCAGGTGACGACAAAGAAAAATGATACTGGACAATTTGACATCATGCCATGAAAAGAATCACTAACAAGAGGTGATAAACCGTACCGGAAACAGGAAGCTGTGGAGAGCCATGATTACATACGCCACCAGCATGGTACTAGAAGAAGAAAAACTTCTGATAAATAACATTATTATTTTTTTCTTTTTTATAATCTATTACTTAGTCTTTTTTATTTTTGCTCTACTTAATTTTCTCATTTATTTTCTCATAATTTATTTCAGATCATATTAGTTTAAATTTATCGACCATATGATGACAAAACTGAGACAGGAGTGATCTCTGCTGCATTCCAGTTCTTATCTTAGTGTGTTTCTTGTCCTTGAGCAGAACTCTGCATATCAAATCTTCGAATATTTTCAATGTCAGATAAACGGACTTGTTGGGAATTAATGTGTCTCTCGTTTGTTTCCAGATTGATTTTATGTCTAAACTGACAGAAGACTCAACTTAATCCACAAATCTAAAGTAATGTGGTGAATTTAATCTCAGGTTCTGTTCTACTTTTAATCGCAGCGTGGTCGGTTTGTGTTGTCCATGACATGCATTTGCCAACATTAATTCTCTTTGGCTTGTCGTAAACTCTAAAGCATAATGCTGTTTAACATTTAATATTTTCATGTCCCTCATTTAAAAAAAAAGTAATATCATTCATCTTTAATTGTGCACATCTGCACATATATCCTCCAGGTCTGCTGGTACTTCTTCTTTCTCCTAGACTTTACCTAGTATCTTAGAAACTCCGTAGCGTTTCGCTGGGCTACACAAAGGCAAAGGACTAGATTTTTTTTTTCCTTTTCCTTAACCAGCGGCACTTGGGCTTTCAGCCCTTCGGCCCAATGACATGTCATTGCTAGGCTGGGGAACCTGAGGACTTTCCTTCCAACCCGGTCAGGAGCTTCGCTCCTTCCCATCCACAGAGGGTTTATCTTAGGAGCCGTTCAGGTTATTTAGTCAAAATCCCGGTCGATGACACTTCTACAAATGCCCGCGCCCAGGCTTGAACCTTGAAAACCTGGTCTCTAGTACAACGTTGTAACCATTACACCAGCGCGGCTCCCAAGGACTAGATTTAAGTTGCCCCTTATATGCGGTACAGAGAAAGCGCATATGGCCGACGCCAGTTCCTTTCGTGGAAAAGCTTTATGGGGATTCCAATAGCCTTAAAATGACTACTGCTTTCTTTGAGAACATTCAAGTTTACGTCTGAGAGTGTACGAAGTAGAAGAAGAAGATTGTATGGGAATAGTGCGGCTGTCATAAAATGGACATACATACGCCGCAGCAAATGTTTGTAAATAGAATGTGTCTATCATAAAAGTGATATAACGATAGATACTGCAGCAAGCACTAGAAAATTGAAAACTTCTATCACAAAAGCGATATATCGATAGATGCTGCAGCAAGTACTAACAAATATAACATTCCTATCACAAAAGTGATATATCGATAGATGCTGCAGCAAGTACTAACAAATATAACATTCCTATCACAAAAGTGATATATCGATAGATGCTGCAGCAAGTACTAACAAATATAACATTCCTATCATAAAAGTGATATATCGATAGATGCTGCAGCAAGTACTAACAAATATAACATTCCTTTCACAAAAGTGATATATCGATAGATGCTGCAGCAAGTACTAACAAATATAACATTCCTTTCACAAAAGTGATATATCGATAGATGCTGCAGCAAGTACTAACAAATATAACATTCCTTTCACAAAAGTGATATATCGATAGATGCTGCAGCAAGTACTAACAAATATAACATTCCTTTCACAAAAGTGATATACCCCATTGTACAATTCGCATTAAAAATAGCATGAGTTTTCGCGAGTGAAAAGAGCAAAATTAAGAATTAACCTTAAAAAATGTTTTGCGTTAGGTACAAAACACGAGAAAACAATAAAAACGTAAAATAACTAAATAAGTAAATATAAAAAAGTATAAAAAATAAATAAATATAAAATATAGAAGACACATAAATCTAACATATTTTAGTGTGTTTTTGTTTGCCCTTACGGTCTTTCATGAAGACTTTTGTGGCTGATACACAAGAACTTTTGCCCTTTTGATTTAGTAAATTGGCTACTTATATTTTCGTTTAGACTAGAACGGGATGTAACAAAATTATTGATTGGATACACTTCCTGATATCCAAGCTATCATCAACGGCCAGTCTTTAGGACAGGAAACGGGAAATTACTGCTGTCACAAGTTTATTACCATCTATCAAGTGATACTCGCACAGACCTGGTCTTGGTATAATGTCTCGATTAGTCAAGATTCATTCCCGTAGCGAGGCGGCGGTGTGCCGTTCAGATGGTCAAGGATTCGAGTTCCCGGTAAGCCTATCACTTCTGTTGTTTTTCTGTTGTCTAGTTTTCTATTTCTTTTTGTTTTACGCATGCCTGAAACATACCAGTTTGTGTGTGTTATTTATTTACTGGTCTTAGGCGTGACGTTTTCCTGGAACTAGGAAGGGGACGTTCCTGTCATGCGGAGAAAACAAAAGAAAAACCACACGTTACTGTATTAAAAAACTATATAGTCTGGCTGGCCTCTGTCGCTGTAGAACTAAGTGAACGCTACTTCTGTTTAAGAATGCTTAGCTTGTTATATCGACAACTTACATCGATAAATTAATTCAACAGTCTGTACGTTTTTCACTGCCTGGTATTGAGCGGTAGAGGTTGACTGGCCCAGTCTGCTATCTTTCAATTGTGTTGACGTCTAATCAGAGTAAGCATCTATGAGCAGTCTCTGAGTACAGCTAGTAGTAGCCACGTCATAACATCCATTACGTGAAAGTGTTTCACCATCAGCAGTAAAATCACTACCACTAACGCAAGCTTGAGAACCGCCGTAGTTGGAGGCAAAACATAACCCGCAACATCACCATCGCCATATCTGTAGTGGTTTTTGATGGTATTGTATGGTGGTGATGTTACCTAGTGTAATGTATGAGGTCAGCTGTGAAGGCTCCTGAGATAAATGTAGATGAGAATTACAGAAGGCCCTTCTTACTACCACTTACGACCTCAAACATATCTCTTTTACTATTATGAATGTAGCTACGTTAAAAAGTCTAGGGTACTGAAATGTAATGTGTTGTAGTAGAATATACAAACACACACAGATAATTAATAAGTCTAATAATATTAATAAGACCTATAACACACTGAACTAACTCAGACTGTTTTAGTTTCAATATTAAAATTTTCTTTAAATTTATTTGTTCTGAACCAATGTTTTATTTTGGTCAGAACATATGAAATGTTATGGAGTTATAAATGGAATGCATAAATATATGGCATAATAAAAATGGAATGTGTGTACATAAGTATTTTATAAGACTGGTTAATATTAATTATATTTATAGTGTCTCTGGGAAACTATTACTGGATGTGCAGTTGGGGTGGTGTCATCACACCCACTCTGTGACTAGAACAAGCTTTGTCCATTTCTTATAAACTTTAATAAATGTTATATTTCCCAAAATTCAGTATATTTGTGCTGGGGAAATATTTATAAATCTCTAGGAGTATGGTGAATCCTCAGCAGGCCACTAATCACTCATCTTGTCTGCGAAGATCTGATGCTGGATTCAGGTGGCCCACTCCTCTCGGTAGCTAGAATACAATGGTAGACTGCACCGACACACTGTTTGGCTGCACACACATCTGCTTGTGTAACCTTGATGACTTATGTGGCACTACATTAGTGCCACAACAGAAACTCACAATTCTGAAACAAAATTTGTGCGCTGTGTCAGTAATCTATTTACTGCACCACCCTTACACACAGCACAACACATCAACAATACACAGAATGGGTCAGATCTCTCTGACCACACAGCACATCTTACCCAGTTGTTTTCATATCGTACTAGTTCCCCAAGACTGCATTGCATCTGAGATATGTTCAATAGTTTCCTTTTATTCAATAAGATAGGTGATATGTTCCCACTGATCTCAATAATAGATCCGCCTTCCATAGTCTTAGTTAGGCGTCCATGTATTTTGTTTGTCTCTAGACCCTGAACTTGGGCTGGGGACCTAGAGCGAACACTTACTTGTCGTAATCATTTTATATGATATGGCAGTATCAATCACTCGAAATATTAAAATGTACAAAATAAATACTTTCATTCTTACCAGAATTCAGAATTGAGAACACAGTTATTTGCTAGCAAAACTCAGCTGAGCTGCTGGCTGTATGATGGCGTCCCACTAAATGTATGTAATATCTTCTGGGAAAAACACCACAGGCAATAACCAACTGTATCCCTGGACAGAATTGTATCAAATGGCAAAAATGCGCATCTCTGTCCTACCAATATGATTACATTTGACCAATCACAGACTTCCCCCCTAACTTTTTCAAATCTACAACCAAAAGTCAAATTTCAGTCAGATCTCAGTGATACTGCTATGGGGATTAATGTCAGTGTGTTGTGTCATGTGGGGCGATGAAGAGTGCGTGTATCTGGAACAGACACTCACCACAGGTACACACATCAGAAGCAGTCATTGAATCGTGTAAACGCCTGGTGACATTTAATGACGATTTATTAAGTCACGGCACGATCACGTTCACATCAATATACATGTTTGCATCACAACACGAACACGTAGGCATTAATATAAAGTTCACAGTGAAAAATACACGCTATCCCCAGCGCTCAACAGACTGCACTCCTGGCAGTTAATAATATCTTGGCCTATAATAGCTTCATAACAGCTTCACAAATACATAATATGGCCTGTCCCAATCCTGGACTCATAATAGCTTCATCAAAGCTTCATAAATACATAATATGGCCTGTCCCAATCCTGGACTCATAATAGCTTTCACCACAGCTTCATAAATACTTAATATGGCCTGTCCCAATCCTGGACTCATAATAGCTTTCACCACAGCTTCATAAATACTTTATATGGCCTGTCCCAATCCTGGACTCATAATAGCTTTCACCACAGCTTCATAAATACTTAATATGGCCTGTCCCAATCCTGGACTCATAATAGCTTTCACCACAGCTTCATAAATACATAATATGGCCTGTCCCAATCCTGGACTCATAATAGCTTTCACCACAGCTTCATAAATACTTAATATGGCCTGTCCCAATCCTGGACTCATAATAGCTTTCACCACAGCTTCATAAATACTTAATATGGCCTGTCCCAATCCTGGACTCATAATAGCTTTCACCACAGCTTCATAAATACATAATATGGCCTGTCCCAATCCTGGACTCATAGTAGCTTCATCACAGCTTCATAAATACATAATATGGCCTATCCACACAGCAAAAACATTAAGTCGACATTATTCAAAGCACTACGTAGGCATACATCATCGGAAAACACACACAGACAGCGTTGACCACTCCCGGTCCAACGCTCCGAATCCCTACTCTCCTCTCCGGGATCACACACTCTAGTCCCGCCAAAAAACCCAAAACGAGACTCCGCTGTTTTTGAACACAGCTCAAAAACAGTACAGAATAAATACATCTCAGCATTTGAGATAAAAGCGTTCACACGCTTTTCTGTACTCTGTCACTCAAAATAGAAGGATATGTTTCTATTATAAAGTTAAACAAACCTCAGCTTAATCAGGTATACAAGTATTGTAACTCATAATCTACTTTGATCAAAAACATATTCCGAATTACTGCCCCTCTCATAGGATCACTCGTTACAGTTTCCCACACACCCAGGGGAAAAAAAAAATAAATGATTCTATCATTTCTTTTTTTTTTAAATTAACTCCCAAAACGAGAAAAAAAAAAAATTTAACGAAGTTCTAACATATGTTTTTACAAAAGTCATCTTATGATAAGTCAGAAATATCTACAAAATATTAGCAGTAAATGTAAATAACAATCATCCAAAATTAATCTATTACAGAGCTGAATTAAACAAATAGAATAATTATCAAACACGCAACAAACAATAATAGTAGAAATGACGATATCAAACTAACGAAGTATAATTCGTAAAGAAGTAAAATATGAAATCATCATATGAAAAACAACAAATAATATCACAATGTCAAATCATGTAAAGCAAATACAACTATCCCTGATCTAAAGTTACCTCAATACTTGAACAATACAAAGAATGAAAGTCTAAGTAGCGTAACAGAAAAAAGTATACACGAAGCATAAAATGAGACAAAGATGAAAGACAGAAGTATAAACAAAATATCAGATCATGCTGAAAAGACAACAGAAAAGATGTAAAGAGATGACGAATAGTCAACAAAGACAGATGAAAAGTAAAGATGCACATGTAGAGAAAGTTGTACCAATACCTTACAATAACTATTTAAATCACACATCATATAGTATAAATTAATACAATTACGATCAAAAATTATAACACAAAATGACAAAGTATATCTATACTAACAACACAAAGTAAAACTTATGACAAAAAGAATAGTAAGTAATTTAACCAAATTATAAAACTTATGCATAACTAATAATAAATTATACAAGATATCGCACAAACAAAAAATAAAACGCTATCAAAAAGATTTGCACTGACTCAGTCACGCGCTAAATACAGAAAATACATCAAACATTAAAAACAATTGCAAGGAACTAATGACACTACACATTACTAACCATAATATACAGATTAACATTGGCACAGAAAAAAATATTACACCGTTCAAAAAATACATTTTCAAAAAAAAAAATACAAAAAAGTTTCGTAGCACTAAGTTGCATAAAAAATATTTCCTTTACAACCAATTCAAAGCTATAATAAATAAACTAACAATGAAATTGACTCTAAGAAAATGAAGGACATATAAACAATCTATCTCTAAATAGACACACATTAACAAATGTAAGTTTTTTTTTTAAAAAAAAATATACATCACATAAAACATATGAGAAAAAATTCAAGTGCTCATGAATTATCTAGAAGTAATTATTGCACCATTACAACTAATGAGTTTTGTGCATAGGGCTTGCAAACTCAACATGTACAAAAAGTTATCCTAACAAAACTGCTACAAAAACAACAAACCAAAACAAACCACTGCAAGTTCAACAATGGAATATAGCTAACAATAAAAACAAAAAATCATGGCAATCAAATGATGCATTAAATATTTCAAACGAAATTACATGTTATTGCAAATCAAGAACATATCATTTATTATACTAACAAATACAAAATAAAATATTTACTGTTTACATAAGTAAAAAAAAAAAAAAAAAGATGGAAATCTCTCGCTTTCCTGTCAACATGTCCTGACCCTGAGCAAGCAAAACATCAGATGTTTAGTGGGACGCAGAACAAGTTACGCTTGAACGCACACACGGATGCTGAGTTGACCCACTTTTCTCACTACTAATATGACACAGGAGCCTTGACTGTTATCGTAAAGTCGCTTCTGTCAAAATATATGAATGAAAATTTCCATTTTAATGAATGGTACAATCTAATGAGAAAAAAACGTAGAAGTCAAATTACAATTACCCATTATTTTGATCCTTATAAAGTAATGGTCGTTTCAAAATGCCCTCAGCTCTTCTTTTACAATCTCTAGACATCACAGAAGACATTACTGCCGTAGGCTGAAACAAAATGTTACATTCACAACACCGAGACACTTTCTCGTGCTGAACAACATTATCAGACATAGTATTTAAAACACCAGTGTTATTGTTACCTTGTTTACCTCTATTACAACTGACTATGGGCTCATGTTGAGCAAAGTTAGCATACTTGCGCTTGTTATTTGTTACATGATGAAGATACTTATCACTACAGTTGCTTTGTTTATAAACAATGACTCTAGTCTTTTGCTGAGTCAAGTTACCCTGGTGATGTAGAGAAATATGTGGATAGCTATTATCTCTCTTTATATTATTGTCAAGTCCTCTATTATGACAAATGTTATGTCTCTCATCCAAGTTAGCATTGTTGATGTTAATATATCTTCCTTGACAACAATGTCCACTAGACAGGACTTGCTTTCTAGTAGCAAAATCATTACCAGATTGATAGTTTTTCTTACAGTTATTTCTACTATAACTTATAGAATTCTTCGGATCAAAATGTTGAAATCCGCTAAATTGTTTACAATTCCTTGGAGAATCAAAATTACCCCTTGATAAACTCCCTTGGTACTGTCTAATCTTGTGATTATATCTCTTACCACAACTGTTATCCTTTTCATCTTTAGGAATATGTTTACCAATCCCGTCAAACTGGCTGTGCTGAGTTTGACAAGTAACTGGACCTTTAGAATGCTTATTTTCCTGGACATAGTGGGTTTCATTCCTGGAAAAAATAGTACTACGTCTATTCCCTGTTACAAGTTTATCAGAATCTGCACCAGCAAACACCTGGTTGATCTTAGGAGCTCTAACCTGCCCTTTCTCACATTTGTTCTCATGATTAACAGAACTGGCTGAAATACAAGAATCTTTACTAGTCTGACGCCAAGAACTATCAATAGAGTTACTAATATCACTAGTACTGTTAAAGTTGTATTTCCCTCGAAACGATCTATGTTTACTCTGTATGGACTCTTTATGAGCAAAAAGTGTATGGTGCTGGCTTTTCGCAACTTTCTGTCTATTACTGTCAACATAGACAGAAGACCACATTTTTTTATCCAGACGATGTCAAGTAAACCATCCACTCGTTTCCTGACCTGAGCAACCTCAACATTTCTATGTGAGATCTGTTCATTAAGTTTCTTATTTAAATTCTCAAACCTAGCCACCTTCTCTTTCTCAGCCGTTAACTCTACCAATGCCTCTTTCTCGCACTGTTCTTTATTTGCTCTCAACTGAGTTAACTCTAGTTGTAGAGACTGAATCTTAATATAATCATTGCTATTATCAAGCTCATTAATCTTCTCTGGAATCGTCGTATTCTTTTCTTCCTGATGAAGACCAAGATTCGCAATATCATCCATCAAATCCATAAGTGTCTCTGTATAAGTCCTATCTCGTTGATTGGTCTCAACTTTTAATTTCTTATACATTTCTATATTACGTTGGGCCTCTTGTGTAATATTTTCCACCTCAACATTCTTATCTTTTATCTGGACCTCCAATTGCTTTATTTTCAATTGTGAAGAATCCAAACTTGCTTGTACTCTAGCAAGTTCCAGGTTTGATCTGTTCAAATCACTTGTAAGTTTAGCTAACTTTTCCTTAAGTTTACTCTCTTCAGCTTTATCCTTCAAGTAATCTTTTCTCTCCTGTTTGTTTACTCTTACTTTCTCATCTTCTAGCTTCTTTTTATCAGAAATGTCACAATGAATTATGTTGTGTATACTCTTCAATATATTGTCGTGTTCAACATGAATATTCTTATACACAAATACACGAAGGTCGAGCAGCAGCAACCTTGCTAAATTCCTAGCCATTCTTAAATGAGGGATTGACTTAAATCTATCCTCAGCAAAATCCCTTAGTGCTCTCGACGCACTGACCAACAATTCGTCCATCACGTGTGCTTCCAGTTCTGGTCCTTTTAATCTCTGAAAATTTTTACCCTCTTGAAATAAATATTCCAATAAAGGCCACATATTATCAGGATCCATTTCATCATCCATAGTTACTTACTTAATGAGATCACTATATATGTATTAATGATCTTTCTACTCCTGACAGCTAAATCATCATACAATAAACTGCAACCATTGCGAATTACTGTCAAATCAATTTCTGTATAAAGAACCTTTATATGGTCATATCCATATCATGGAAGACAACATATGTTAATAGCCATAAATTACTTATGCATTAAATTCTACTTATATGTCACTATAGACATAACAACAACAACAACAGAATACAAAATGCATAGAATTCAGAAGGCCTGACGACATATGTGAAACAACACACTTTACAGAACAAAAATCACTCATCTGTTAATATTCCATTGCCCTCCGTCACGACTTTAAATATCACATAATTCTGACGCTAAAACAGTCTACTGCCGAAAGGTACTGGAACTAGACTCTTCCCTTCAGGTCCTCGCTTCAGTAAGGTATGTGCTCGAGTACTGCATAGGAGCACATGATGATCGTAACAGGAACACAGGCAAACCCTCTTTTGCCTTGAGGTATACTTGCAAAATGACTGGTACAACTGCACATATCCTCGATCTTGAACACGCTATTCTTCCGACGTTGGATCACTTCATAAACTGCTGATAATTTCGCTGCACATCTGACAGAAATGTAGACCACAGAGGTTGTTGTTTTCCACAGCCACGACACAGGACGTCAACCGACAGTGCTATAAAGCTGATTGTTACCACGAATAAGGCGTTTCCCAAATGCGTTACACAGGTATCCTACAAACTAGGTCACGGTTTGAAGCACATGAGATTCAGGTCACGTATGAAGTGCTCTCAAAACGACTGTTGCGGGTGTCAGAACCCGAAAACAAATCTATCAAATGATCCAGATATGTGGACTGTATCGATAACAATATTATCCTTCAGTCTGTTAAATAATCTCTCAAGTTAGTTTCTGGTTAATTCCGGGCAAAGCGATACTGAGTACTGAGTATTGATACTGAGTAATGTGATATTGTCCAACTGTTGTTGTACGAGCCATGTACAACAGAACAAGCCACGCCCACAAAGGGCTAATTATAATAAAGTTAAGTTCACCCAAACTCTTGTCACGCGAATTGTCAAATGAGTTCGTTCCAAATTGTACTGGAAACCACCACTGATACTACAATGGGGATTAATGTCAGTGTGTTGTGTCATGTGGGGCGATGAAGAGTGCGTGTATCTGGAACAGACACTCACCACAGGTACACACATCAGAAGCAGTCATTGAATCGTGTAAACGCCTGGTGACATTTAATGACGATTTATTAAGTCACGGCACGATCACGTTCACATCAATATACATGTTTGCATCACAACACGAACACGTAGGCATTAATATAAAGTTCACAGTGAAAAATACACGCTATCCCCAGCGCTCAACAGACTGCACTCCTGGCAGTTAATAATATCTTGGCCTATAATAGCTTCATAACAGCTTCACAAATACATAATATGGCCTGTCCCAATCCTGGACTCATAATAGCTTCATCAAAGCTTCATAAATACATAATATGGCCTGTCCCAATCCTGGACTCATAATAGCTTTCACCACAGCTTCATAAATACTTAATATGGCCTGTCCCAATCCTGGACTCATAATAGCTTTCACCACAGCTTCATAAATACTTTATATGGCCTGTCCCAATCCTGGACTCATAATAGCTTTCACCACAGCTTCATAAATACTTAATATGGCCTGTCCCAATCCTGGACTCATAATAGCTTTCACCACAGCTTCATAAATACATAATATGGCCTGTCCCAATCCTGGACTCATAATAGCTTTCACCACAGCTTCACAAATACTTAATATGGCCTGTCCCAATCCTGGACTCATAATAGCTTTCACCACAGCTTCATAAATACTTAATATGGCCTGTCCCAATCCTGGACTCATAATAGCTTTCACCACAGCTTCATAAATACATAATATGGCCTGTCCCAATCCTGGACTCATAATAGCTTCATCAAAGCTTCATAAATACATAATATGGCCTATCCACACAGCAAAAACATTAAGTCGACATTATTCAAAGCACTACGTAGGCATACATCCCCGAAAAACACACACAGACAGCGTTGACCACTCCCCGGTCCAACGCTCCGAATCCCTACTCTCCTCTCCGGGATCACACACTCTAGTCCCGCCAAAAAACCCAAAACGAGACTCCGCTGTTTTTGAACACAGCTCAAAAACAGTACAGAATAAATACATCTCAGCATTTGAGATAAAAGCGTTCGCACGCTTTTCTGTACTCTGTCACTCAAAATAGAAGGATATGTTTCTATTATAAAGTTAAACAAACCTCAGCTTAATCAGGTATACAAGTATTGTAACTCATAATCTACTTTGATCAAAAACATATTCCGAATTACTGCCCCTCTCATAGGATCACTCGTTACACTCAGTCAAGTATGCATTATTGTCTGTTGGTACAATTCTCCACCTTCCCCCTCTCTTCCATTACAGCTTGATTTTTGCATTTGCTTGTCTCAAGGACGAAAATTTGAAACTTTAGTGACCGTATGAACAGTACAGTCGCTAGTCTGATATGAACAATACAGTCTTTTGTCAATATCTTCCTTGTTATCTATCCGTCTGTATAATTTAAAGTATATTAGTTCTCTGCTTAAGATGGGCTATCAACCTAGCTAGGTTTTATATTCATAACTCTATTATTAAGAAAAAACATATTTTTCTCAAGTTTATTTTTTTTTTTTTTGAAATTTGTTCGAGAACCTTCTCTACGGCGTTTGCCGCTGAATTCAAATAAAACGACCAAGTATCGAAAAACGTCCAAGAAATGACTGTTTCGAATAAGAGCCAAGGTCCTTTTTGTCCATTTCCTTACATTGTGTCAACTAGTGACGTGATATTTTTTTTTTCTTTTACTACCAATTGCGTCTTTTTGCCGTTCTAGATTCAAACACGTGTTCAGTCATATTTTTCCTTTTTTGATCTCCGTTTCCCTCCCGTCTACAAAGGGTAAACGTTTCGTCTGCACGTCTAACTAGTTAGTTTGAATGGCGGTAGGAAATGCGGGCATGGGCGAGCATGTCTCCTAGTATCTTACGCATTATTTTTATCCCTACATTTTATCTTTATATTTGGAGATATTTTAACGTTGTATCACGGTAAATTCATCACACATCTCCCCACCTGAGAACATGCATTACGGCAAGTTCCAAAACCAGTGATACACATAGATAAAATTACTCCTCACGCCTGCCACTACTCTAATTTTGATCACAGGGGTGCCGACTGAGGAAATCTGGACCGACATTCAATGACCCTGGGATATACTCTATACTAAACTAATAAGGTTGCAATAATAAAGACCATCTCAACAATCTAGCATTTTCATGCTTAGCCTGAGATAAGAACACCAGGGGCTGATGATCCGTCTGGACCACAAAAGTCCTACCATACAGATAGATTTGAAACTTTTTTATTGCCCAGATTAACGCTAAACATTCTTTTTCGCTTGTGGAATATCCTTGCTCCGCTTTATTCAATTTGCGGCTTGCATAAGCGACTGGGTTCAGTTCCCCATCGGGTGAAGATGACCTTTGCAACAAAGCCGCCCCGAAGTCTACATTACTTGCATCTGTTCTCACCACAAAGTCCTGTGTCAAATCAGGCAATTTGAGAATAGGCTTGCTAGTGAGTTTTTCCTTTAACTCTTGAAAAGCCAATTCACATTGCGCAGTCCAAACTATTTTATCTGGATGTCCCTTGCGAGTCAGATCAGTCAGAGGAGCACAAATAGAGTTAAAATTTTTGATATATTTTTGGTAAAATCTACATAACGACACGAATGATCGCACGTCCTTTTTTGTTTGTGGTCTAGGTGCTCTCTGCAGTTTTTCCAAGTTCTTGGGGTCAGGGGTCATGTTACCCTGATATACAGTGTGTCCCAAGAATTCCAACTCTTTGCATCCAATACAACATTTTGTTGGCCTAGCAGTTAAATTCGCCTCCCTAAGCCTATCAAATAACATTTTTAGAGAGTTAATGTGTTCTTCAAATGTCTCTGTGGCGACGAGAATATCATCCATGAAATTCGTGATACATGGGTTATTCAGGGGATCCAACAATTTGCGCATCATCCTTGAAAATACACTCGGAGCATTTTTCAATCCGAATGGTAGCATGTTGAATTCATAATGTCCTTCCGAGGTGCTAAAAGCTAAATAAGGTCTCACTTCAGGCTTCACTGGACTCTGGTAATAGCCTTTACTAACATCCACCTTTGAAAAGTATTTTGCCTTGTTTAATCTGGCAAATAACTGTTTTGTGTCTGGTAATGGATCCACTTGTCCTTCTGTGACAGCATTCAGTTTCCTGTAATCTATGCACAGTCTGTGTTCCCCAGACGGTTTCCTCAACAGAACTACACTGGAGCTAAAAGATGATTCACTGTGTGAAATAATCCCCTCCTTGAGCAAATAATCTATTTCTTCCTTCAATGCCTTCTCCTTCGCGAACGGAATAGAATAGGCTCTCATACAGATTGGGTTTGAGTCTACCAGTTTCATGTCATACTGTAGCAAATTTGTATGTCCTGGTTTATCTGTTAATACATCTGTATGTTCCTCCAGAACCTGTTGAACTCTCTCCCTCTGATTTTTAGTCAGGTGCTTACTGACTTTTACCTGTGCGGCTGTTTCACAAGGATGTAATGGGTATTCATGTGAGGTGAGTGGTTCCTTTTGCATTTGAGTTGCGATAGCCAAGGTCAGTAAGGGGGTGCTTTCCTGGAGTGGTCTGTCCAGATACTTCTTTAAAAGGTTTACATGATAAACTTTCTCCTTCCCCTTTTTGTCAATTTTATAGTTTGTTCTAGACACCTTCTCTAGAACCGTATATGGACCTTGCCATCCAATGTGTAATTTATTCTGGCTGCCGGGTAGTAGAAGAAGCACCTTCTCTCCCACAGCTAGTTCTCTGTCCTTTGCCTTCCTATTAAAATATGCTGCATGTTTCTTCCTGGCTTGTCTCAAATTATCATTTGCCAGTTTCCATCCAGCTTTCAGACGAGTGGTCAGTTCGTTCACATATTGATACGATGAGGTAACAGTCTCTTCTGCCTTCTCATCTGTCCAGGTCCTTAATAATCTACATCTGGACTTTTAATTTTCCATACTTATTTTTCATGGCACCCGACGGGTCCCTTCCATTGGAAGCATTATAATGAGGACTTTTCTTCCTAGAATCATCACTCACAAATCGACCACTACCAATTTTTCTCTTGGGTTTGTCACCCCACTTTATATTGCTGATGAGAGATCTTCGCTCTCTTTTCTTTTCCTCCAGTTAATATAAGGCTGACCGAGGGATTGTCAGCTTATTCTGGGTTAAATTTACTCTTTGTACTCGTCGCATAGTGGCCATGTTAATCCATTCAAGTGAAGACTGGGCGTGAAAAGGGGGCTCCCATTCCACTTTGTCTACCTGATTATAATTATTTTTCCTTCCAGGCCTAAGTTTGCCCCGTGGCGTTTCTAGGTCCTGCACATATTTTCCCTTTGTGGGTGTTCCCTCATGAAATACGCCATATGCTTCTACAAAGTTTTCAATATCGACATTTACGTCGGGCCAATAGTATTTTCGAGCAACTTTTTGGCAAATGGTACCTACTTTCTCATGGTCACCATCTTTTCCAACATGTAAGCTCCTTATTAAATTTGCCCTATATACCTTGGGAAGAACCAACTGTCCGTGACCAGTGGATCTAGTTCCTGTCTTCCTGTATAGCAATCTGTCCTTCATAAAATACTCTCCCATGCTTGGAGGTGTGTGGCATTTGGGCAACTTTTTAAAACATGGCTTGAGTGTCCTATCCTCAGCCTGCGCCTTTCTCATCTCCTCTGGATGAGCATTTATAGGTTCACCTTCTTCCTCCTTTTTCTGTGACCTGGTCTGCACTGTCGCCATGATCACAGGTCTCTCGGGATTCCCCAAGAAGACGTACCTACACCCCAATATCAGAGGGTAGATTGGTTCATCTATCACTGCTGCTCTGATTTCTCCTTCCACATAGCGAGTTTTCACCGTCATCCTTGCGATGGGAAGTGTCATGAGTGGTATGTCCTTAGTCGCCCCTTGTATTTCCACTGTTTCTGTGGTATACTGACTTGGGTCCACTAGGCTAGACTTCACAACTGAATCATAATCCAAACCTGTATCATAAAGGCACCTTATGGTGACCCCATTACAAATAACATCCTCACAAACTGGGGGGTGATAAGGTTCCTGCTGTCCATTAGGATTAACCTTTAATCTGTGAGTCCCCGACTTCATTGCAGCAATGTTTGAAGGTTTCCTTCTTTAAAATTCGGTGTTATGGTTGTCTTTCTTACACTATTTGCACCATCTTTTTCCTTGGTTAAACGGTTTTCTTTCATTATATTTTTGGTCATTGAACTGTGAGTTTCTGTCACGATAGTCATTTCTTGGCCGTTCAAAGTTTGTCCTGCCTTTATTACCCTGTTCTCTATTATCAAATTTATTAAATTGCTGTGGAGCTTTAAAATTGTCTATGTGCTTCTTTTTAGTGCCACTTACCTCTGCCTGGGCTGCCTGATACCTCTCAGCGACATTTAAAACCTCCCCCAACCTCTCTGCACCTTGTTCCATGAGAAATTTTCTCAAGTCTGGAGCCATGGACTCTCGTAATTGCTCTATCATGATCATCTCTTTAGGATCTTGGGTCTTCCCCAGAGCAGTCCATTTCTCCAAATAGGTTTCCAGTCTGGCAGAGAATTGGTGGTATGTCTCCCCAGACAACAGTTTGGCATTTCTAAATTTCTTACGATAAAATTCACCATTTTTTTCGTATCTCAATAACAAAGCCTGCTTTAGCATGTCATAATTGTCTTGGTCTTCTCTATTCATTTTAGCAAAGACTTCATAAGAAGTACCCCTCAGTCCCTGTGATAACTTTAGACTCCACCTCTCTCTCTCTCTAACCCATATGTAGTAGCTAATAATTCAAATCTACTGAGGTATCCTCGATGTCATCGTCTTTCTCAACAAAATGGTCTAGATGAAACCCCATAGCTGATGTTGAGGCTCCCTGACTAGGCGTAGCATCTGAGGCAAAAGGGCTGGCACCATTTTCAGGAGCATGGCCTTGTAATTCCAGCTCCCTTAGTCGTAATTCGTGCTCCCTTTGTAACCTTCTATCTTCTGCTTCCCTTTCGGCCTTTTTTCTTCTGCCTCCCTTTGCTGTCGTTTTTCTTCTGCCTCTAATGCTTTTGCCTCTTTGTCAGCCTCAATCTGCAACCTCTTAAGTTCTTTATCAGCCTCAATTTGTAACCTCTTCTCTTCAGCTAACCTCCTATCTTCACTTTCAATATACTTGTCACATTCTGCAGTTACATACTGAATTAAAACGTGACCCTCCATATTCATTTCCTTCGCCGTTAGCACAGCAGCCGATCTAAATTTTGCCAGGTCAGCCATCATACAAAATAACAATGACCAAGGTAAATCTAATTAATTAATGGCCAAGGTAATTCTAATTAAATAATCAATTAACCAATTACCACTGGCTGTGAAGATTCACCAACTTTTATTTTCCCCTTTTTATTTTAAGGGACACTTTTTAAATTTATACAATCTGTCCCCACTGGTTTAATTCTCCCACCAGGAGATCCTAATATTTATGATAAACTCATTATCCCTGGACAAGACCCCAATATTTGTAGTGGTGTTTGATGGTATTGTATGTTGGTGATGTTACCTAGTGTAATGTATGAGGTCAGCTGTGAAGGCTCCTGAGATAAATGTAGATGAGAATTACAGAAGGCCCTTCTTACTACCACTTACGACCTCAAACATATCTCTTTTACTATTATGAATGTAGCTACGTTAAAAAGTCTAGGGTACTGAAATGTAATGGGCTGTAGTAGAATATACAAACACACACAGATAATTAATAAGTCTAATAATATTAATCAAATTTATAACACACTGAACTAACTCAGACTGTTTTAGTTTCAATATTAAAATTTTCTTTAAATTTATTTGTTCTGAACCAATGTTTTATTTTGGTCAGAACATATGAAATGTTATGGAGTTATAAATGGAATGCATAAATATATGGCATAATAAAAATGGAATGTGTGTACATAAGTATTTTATAAGACTGGTTAATATTAATTATATTTATAGTGTCTCTGGAAAACTATTACTGGATATGCAGTTGGGGTGGTGTCATCACACCCACTCTGTGACTAGAACAAGCTTTGTCCATTTTCTTATTAACTTTAATAAATGTTATATTTCCCAAAATTCAGTATATTTGTGCTGGGGAAATATTTATAAATCTCTAGGAGTATGGTGAATCCTCAGCAGGCCACTAATCACTCATCTTGTCTGCGAAGATCTGATGCTGGATTCAGGTGGCCCACTCCTCTCGGTAGCTAGAATACAATGGTAGACTGCACCGACACACTGTTTGGCTGCACACACATCTGCTTGTGTAACCTTGATGACTTATGTGGCCCTACATTAGTGCCACAACAGAAACTCACAATTCTGAAACAAAATTTGTGCGCTGTGTCAGTAATCTATTTACTGCACCACCCTTACACACAGCACAACACATCAACAATACACAGAATGGGTCAGATCTCTCTGACCACACAGCACATCTTACCCAGTTGTTTTCATATCGTACTAGTTCCCCAAGACTGCATTGCATCTGAGATATGTTCAATAGTTTCCTTTTATTCAATAAGATAGGTGATATGTTCCCACTGATCTCAATAATAGATCCGCCTTCCATAGTCTTAGTTAGGCGTCCATATATTTTGTTTGTCTCTAGACCCTGAACTTGGGCTGGGGACCTAGAGCGAACACTTACTTGTCGTAATCATTTTATATGATATGGCAATATCAATCACTCGAAATATTAAAATGTACAAAATAAATACTTTCATTCTTACCAGAATTCAGAATTGAGAACACAGTTATTTGCTAGCAAAACTCAGCTGAGCTGCTGGCTATATGATGGCGTCCCACTAAATGTATGTAATATCTTGTGGGAAAAACACCACAGGCAATAACCAACTGTGTCCCTGGACAGAATTGTATCAAATGGCAAAAATGCGCATCTCTGTCCTACCAATATGATTACATTTGACCAATCACAGACTTCCCCCCCCCCCCTAACTTTTTCAAATCTACAACCAAAAGTCAAATTTCAGTCAGATCTCAGTCAAGTATGCATTATTGTCTGTTGGTCCGTCTGTCTCTAATTGGTTTTTCAGAAAAACACACTTGGTTCTACCTACATGCAATACCTTACACAAATCTGCCTCCTAAGTTATTTTTAGCCACAATTCTCCACCTTCCCCCTCTCTTCCATTACAGCTTGATTTTTGCATTTGCGTGTCTCAAGGACGAAAATTTGAAACTTTAGTGACCGTATGAACAGTACAGTCGCTAGTCTGATATGAACAATACAGTCTTTTGTCAATATCTTCCTTGTTATCTATCCGTCTGTATAATTTAAAGTATATTAGTTCTCTGCTTAAGATGGGCTATCAAACTAGCTAGGTTTTATATTCATAACTCTATTATTAAGAAAAAACATATTTTTCTGAAGTTTAGTTTTTTTTTGAAATTTGTTCGAGAACCTTCTCTACGGCGTTTGCCGTTGAATTCAAATAAAACGACCAAGTATCGAAAAACGTCCAAGAAATGACTGTTTCGAATAAGAGCCAAGGTCCTTTTTGTCCATTTCCTTACATTGTGTCAACTAGTGACGTGAATTTTTTTTTCTTTTACTACCAATTGCGTCTTTTTGCCGTTCTAGATTCAAACACGTGTTCAGTCATATTTTTCCTTTTTTGATCTCCGTTTCCCTCCCGTCTACAAAGGGTAAACGTTTCGTCTGCACGTCTAACTAGTTAGTTTGAATGGCGGTAGGAAATGCGGGCATGGGCGAGCATGTCTCCTAGTATCTTACGCATTATTTTTATCCCTACATTTTATCTTTATATTTGGAGATATTTTAACGTTGTATCACGGTAAATTCATCACAATATCATTCATCGACTACTTGACAATGACACAGGAACCTCAGCCCAGTCCAAAGTATTACTTCTATCATCATCATCATCGTCGTCATCATCATCATCAACATCACCACCAACGCCACCGCTGCCGCCGTCATCATCATCATCATCATCATCATCAACATCATTATCATAGTTATCAACGTCATCTTCATCATCATCGTCTTTGTCGTCATCATCATCGTCATCACCACCACCATCACCGCCGCCATCGCCGTCATCATCATCATGATCATCATCGTCTTTGTCGTCACCGTCATCATCATCATTATCAACGTCATCTTCATCATTGTCATCCTCATTCACGTCATCATCATCATCATCATCATGATCATCACCGTTGTAATCATTTTCATCACCATTACAAGGAGAGGCAGCATAGAGAGTCAGTTCTTTGACCTTCACTCTGAAGGTAGTATTTTGAGTGGATAAAACCAGTTCATAGTATTACCAGACAATCCAGGAAATTCTGAAATGTCCAGCCAGATAGAAATATAGGACAAGATACAAAAACACACAAACATGTTCACGAGAACTAGAGATAATCAATAACGTGATGATAGAAAACGTAGAAAAACCTTGAAAGGATGGTACACGACAAAGCGACCTGGCATATCTTTTTGACGACCTGTACCTTCACGTGGAACTAACCTGTATTGATAATGATGTTGATCTCGAGTCACCAGCACAACGACTTCTTTGGCGCTGTCTACACTTTCTTGTGGCAGATGGTACAAAGGTGTAATTGTGCCTTTACAAAAATTGTAAACGTTTTTCTATACCAGTACTTATAGCCCTGTAGCAGCTTCCAACCAGGCTGTGTTCCCCAGATCGATTGGACGATCGTTCTTGCTTAAGTTTCACGTTGCGGGAAACGATGTAATTCTTGACATTATAGTTCCAAAGGGTTTGTTAAGTACAATGATTAGATCGACCGCTTGCTTGTATACGTAGCTTTTATTATTACATACCGTATGTGCCTGCGAATTTCAGTATGTTTTATACGGAATCTGTTCGTGTAATCTACTCGTGAAGAAACTGTGAGGAACCAGCATGGAAGCAGCGGGGAACGAAGCCTAGAGGAAGGTTAAGTAAAAATGGGGAAAGAGACATTATGGCGGAACAAAAGAATATAGCCCCCCTCCCCCAGTGTAACTCCCAGGGGTCTGTGAAGAATAAATAATAGGACTACTTCTCCCACAAAGACGATGATGATGAAGTACAAGGCGATTAATATAAAAAAAGGAAAATGATGATGATGATGATGATAAGGATGTAGCGACTAAGGAGGGTTGGACATGGAACATGCTCATACTTTACAAATGTTAGCCTAAAAAAAACTAGAAACATAAATAAGTTTAAACAAAGCTAGTAATTAAACATCATGTAAGAATGTCAATCAAGAAAACCTCAATTATTGAGTGTGTGGTCCAGAATCGACATCATTGCACTTCAGGCAAACTAATAGGTTGCTCAGTCTCCTTCAGCAAATGTTTGAAGGGAATGAATGCTGACTGTTGCTGTTACACACTGGTTGTTTACAAACATGACCCATTCTCACATTCATCCATTCATAAATAACACAGAACTACTTAGGTAATATTTAACTGAATAATTAAGCTGGATGATCAGAAACTAGCTAATATATCTTTATCTTCATAGAAGGGGCGGGCAGATTTAAAGTTCATAATAGCCTTGATAAATTCAGCGTTGTGCCTGATTTCTGAAATTTCCCACGAAGACTCTCTAAAATAAAGCACGATCCTTCTTTGTTTGGTTTACGTTTGATGTCAAATTCTAACAGTCTGGGTCGTGTTGATTCATCTACTGCAGAGTCGGTCTCCAACAGACGATAGTTTATTGTCATTATCATTTCTCCCTTATCATATCTAATGTCCCCCCCCCCCCGCCACTATGGGTGCTCTCGAGGTTTGTCTCAACTCTCTCATTGCTGCGTACTCCTGCATAACCAAGATAGTAGATCCACACCAGTTCCTGAAGGGTTGGGGCCTCCATGTATGCTCTCGATTTCATGTCGTAGCGATCCTTAATTATCTTCTTCTTCTTCAAGCACTCTCAGACGTCAACTTGAATATGTTCACATAAAGCAGTGGTCAGCTTGAGGCTACTGTCGTAGATTTTTGATAGGGAAATTAAGACTTGGGTTGGTCCCTTCTGAATAGGTTAGAATGATTGATAGCCTCAATGAGATGTGATAATAGAAATAGAGTTCCACGAGTGAGATGGTAGAAATTTATAGAGGCTGTCCCGGAAAAGAATCTCTCTCTCTTTCCGCCTATCTTCTACAACAGATCCAAAGGAGTCAGACAGTCTATAAAAAAGTATATATATTAATATATATCTATCCACTCACGTGCCCGCACATACAATGGACGACAGTTAGACACACAGACGTGGGAAAAACTATAACAATGATTATATAGATATTATGGGAACGAACTGACCACCACACTGAAATAAATGTAGGTATAGTTTAATTATCATAGTAAACTTACATCACAACATATAAAATACATCAAAAGCATATACAAATAGTCATTAGGAATCAAGGAATGCTACAATAGTGATAGACCCGTTTGTATGGTCCTCCCCTGGATATATAGCTCACAGTCCCGTTGGAAGAAAGTGATATCCCCAAAGAGCTACAGTTACATATGATTGAGTCTATGGTTCCCCCCTTTTAAGGTATGGAAAGACTTGATACTCTTCTTTATTCTAGGGGTAAATATTGTTAGCAATAACTTGCATAAAGGAAGTTACAACGTGGGTGACTCAAACAAAGAACATCCTTCAGTCTACTTTCACTCGGTTCTTTCATCAGGGCCCTGATATACTTACAATCGTGCTGTGGTTCGCCGTCTGGCGCAAACTTTGGGACACACACACTTTTTATCTGTTACTGTCGTTAAATGAAGCGGATCCCAGCTCTGCAGATTTGTTTGTTTGTTTCATCGAAATGGATCCGGGGAGCGTCTGCTTCATGCGATAGTTATTTCAGACTAAAGTTAGTGTCACTTGACTCACGAGGTAAGAATTAGGTTTAAACGAGCACACAATGTCAGAACACGGTTTCCCTTAATTAGGAAGATGACCGGTGGACAACTTCTCTCAACAAATAATCTTGGTTCACCACACACTTGTCAACAATGTCGGAAAGTTAATGTTTTAGATTTCTGTAATTTTTCTTGCCACAAGGCAGCATGTACATTAGAGTTAGTGTAGAAATATGCACTGGCTCAAAGGCCCAGTATAAGCATTTATTAGGTATGTCTCTGTACAAAACGCCGGCAAAGTTTGGGTTACCCCAGTATTCACTGAATAAAGAAAAAACACATATGAAATATGTTACATATTATGTACTCAATATAACTTACGTTTTTAAAATGCAAGCGTACAGCTTGACTTATCATTTAAAACTTCCCGTGCAATAAGTTATATATTTAAAAATCATCAATCCTCATGAATTAGGAATACATACGTATTCCGTCAACACTCATGAGGCATCTAGCATTTATAAGTTAGTTTAGAAAAATTGTTCCCGTCTGATTATTTAGCAGTTAAATTAAATTCTTTTTAGCTACATTGTTGTTTAAGCTAGAAATTATAATTTATTCTGCTTTCCACTGAAACACGTCACTAGAAAATAATACAGACTATATAAATTAAGCACTCTGCACCAAATCTAACTAGTGAAATATGAAATAAGCGATTATCACTTTAAACACTTCACAAAATATTAGATAATTATTATAATATATACCTCAACACACAGAACTACAGGTAATCGCACACTTTAGAATTATACGCTGATATATTTATTTGAAGTCACCTCACGCTGACCAGGCCTACAGTGAGTGCCTTGTCAGCTAGGATTTCCAGACAAATAACTCAAACTGCGCCGAGGAGATGTCGGCTATCGCGCCTCACTGAGCGCTCAGCCGATGCAACTCTTTATGGCAGGTGAAAATGCAGACAAATTTGTCGCCTATAGGTCTGGCGAAAGCGAATATTCACAGTGTATTTCGTCTGGTGCAGGGAATGCTGTAGACATATGTCTGCTCCTATGTCTGGCCAGACGAATATATTCACAGTTTCGTCCACTGACACCTAATGCAATAGAATGCATTTAACGCTCTCTCTCTCTCTGACACGTTATGTCATAAATGCGTTTACCAGTATGAGAAAGAAACCGGTAAAGTTGAGAATGGGAAAGAAAATATTTTTCGCAAACGACTGGATGCGAAACATACAGGAAAAAGGTAAAGAGTGGTAATAAAATAGAGGATACGGGTGAAAGAAAAAGAAGAGGATATAGGCAATTTATGATCAATAAACTCTCTGTGACAGCTACTTATATTTTCATAGAGCTTTTCCAGGAATGGTACTTTTGACGGCCATATGTGCTTTCTCTGTTCCTCATAAGTTGGGCATCTTTCAAGCAGATGTTCAGCAGCCATGTATTTTGGACACTCCGAAGCATGGACGGAGAGTCAGAGACAATAACTTCCATGGTTAATGTTGTTTAAGACAGCCATCTAAGGGGCTCAGTAACTTGCTCCATGTCCATTCTCATGCTGGAGGTCGTTGTCGTAGATCAATAAGTCTTTTGTATTGGGACCGCCGCCTTCAACATAACCCATGGACGTTGTGTATAGATTGAACAGCCCGTCTCGCAAAAAAAAAAAAGAAGAAAAGAAAATCAGCCCCGCTTTGTTCCGCGACGATCCTGCACCTTACTCCACTCTTCAGTGAGAAATATGAACGTGTTGAATGTGACAAACAATTAGGAAACCTGCTGATAGCATTACAAATCGGTCCTTATTCCGGAATCCGTACAGCAAAGGACAGAGATGAGTATCTAAAACGCATGGAGAAACGAAATGATGACACCACTTATAAAGGATAAGGAAGTCACGGAAAGAACTTGTACTGTAAGACAGGACAGCTTTGGGAGACCTGACTGAAAAACCTATGCTCCACAGGCATCTAAAGGGCAATTACAAAGGTTTGGTTTGTTTTGGTTTTAAGGACAATCTTCATTGCTCACGGACAACTTCATCGGTGCTCTGACCTCATCCATTAGATCACACAAGGAGGATCTCAGCACAGTGCACGGACTCCGTAGACACCGGCGAGGATCCCCATGTGTGTATGCAGGAATCACACTATAAATATTTTTGTGGTGCGTGCGTAGGTTTCCTAATTTTAAATTTTTAAATGCGGGAGCATGGATGGATAGTCTGTAGCCTATGTGGAGAAAGCAGAATTGATGATTTGATGTGCGTAGTAAACCTTAATGTCATTATAAATAAATAAATAAATATATATATAACAATATATATATATATATATATATATATATATATATATATATATATATATATATATATATATATATATATATATATATATATATAGATATATATATATATATATATATATATATATATATATATATATATATATAAAGAAAAGGGCCAGGATTGATTTTAAACGTCTGAATAGATTAATCGAGTGTCTTTAAACGAAGATTAATAGATCAGTTTCGAACAATTTGATAAATTATTTAAAAAATCATTAAGACTTTATTTATCTTACTTGTTATAAGGCAACATCGCATGAAAATATGATGAAAATACTAAAAAGTTATAACCAATCAATTTATTATTATTGACCATGCTTGGCAAATTCCAATATCACGAACCTGTAACATAACAAATGTTCCCGCATTTCAGCAAAAAAAAACATAAACATTGCTAACAAAGGAATAATGGATTAAAATTTGTGTTATCAATTAATCGATGCAACAAATTTTAACCGATTAATTAAACGTTAAAGATATATATATATATACTTACTTAGTCGTTCCCCTTCTACCGTGAGGTGTAGAGGTAAAAGGTAAAGGAACCCGTTACACGCCCGTTGAGGCATACTGGGACTATGGTGTTAGGCCCATATTATCTTGACCGTCAGCACACTAGGGGTGATGTGGTCGGCATGACGCCGGCCGCCTTAACCTTCTCAGAGTCGCTCTGGTACTCATTTGGGGCTGGGTCGACCCAGGAGCCGTTTGTGGCCTCAAAAAACCCGTCTCATCTGGGGATCGAACCATAGACCACTGCGCTAGGCAAGAGAGCCAGAGGGCACTGGACTGGACCAGCTATGCTACCGCGGCTCCCTATATATATATATATACCTCAGATTGGGCGAAGAGATACATAGAAGCATATATATATAAATATATATATATAAGCAGCTAGGGCTGATGCCTTAATAGGGGCGCATTCCCATAGTCAGTATATGATGAAGGGGCTATTATATATATATATATATATATATATATATATATATATATATATATATATATATATATAATAATAATAATATACGATCAAAATTATCCATTTGATAAAAACGAACCATATTATTAAAATGCAGTTGATCAGAAATTAACCCAGTGTTATCCAAACGAACCATGTGATCAACATAAACCACGTTATCAATGCGAGTCCAATTATCAAAATAAACATTGCAGTTAAAGAGGATTCCTGTAATTAGGTGTAATGCAAGATTATGTTAAAAATTGTATTTAAATAGTGCAGTGAGTTAGTCAGTTTTTCTTTCTGACTGTATTTATGAATCAATCTTGCATATATTTATATATACCTATTTCAAATGTAGTTTTCCCGTAGAAGTAGAATGTCCCGTTAATTTTACGTGTCTTAGCTTGTCTGTCCATGAACCAGGTTGGGTTTTTCTTGAGAGTCCACAAAACATCATAAGTTAGAGGGCTAAACATAAGTGGAGATCAGTGCGATTAGCGGTATCACGCTATAACTCCCCCCCCTCTCTCTCCCTCTCTTTTTCTCTCACTCTTTCTCTCTCTTTCTCTCTCTCTCGCTCTCTCTCTTTCTTTCTCTTACTCTTTCTCTCTTCTCTCTCTTTCTCTGTCACTCTTTCTCTCTGTGTCTTTTTCTCTCTCTTTCTCTCTGTGTTTTCTTTTCCCAGTTTGCTACTTATGGAGCATTCACCCACCACTTCTGCTGATCCGAGTTTTTAGAAGCCCTCATCAAAGCATTTATGTGCTCATACAAAGGTAATTTATGTAGACATTTCTTGTTTACACGATGACGTTGCCAGGCCCCTGTACAGCCTCATATTAATCACCTCTTACAACACGCCTGAGCGTTTGGCCAAAGGATGGCCGCCGACCGAGCAAAGTGGAATCAATTTGTTGTTGCCCTACAAGACGCCACCAGGCGTAATGGCCACTGACTGCTTTGACGTTCGGCGGCTGAGGATCAAAGAAGAAGACAACACGCCTGAGGGAACAGTCAAGCCTATTCTATCGTTGTCTCTTTACAGACCCCCGGGCACTAAACAAGACCACGTGATATCTGACCAGCTAAAACTGAACCACGGTCGTTTACCACAGATGCTGTTAGATATCGTTATCATTTTTTCTTTTCGCTCCTTACAGAGCATAGAAACAATACTGCAACTGGTTCCCTTGCAGGAAGCCTGCATTTCCATACACGTGCTCTTGTAGTGTAGGTTTTTGTGGCAATTTCTTTTTACATGATGAGGGTTGGAAACCCCGTGCACAACCTTAAAGTAGTCGCCTTTTACGACACGCCTGCGAGAACAGCTATCCCGTTCTTTCTGTGCCTCCTTCACGGGGGCCACCTGCTATCTGACCAGCTAAAATTGAACCACGGACATTTATCACAGATGCTGTTAAACATGCTCGGAACCATTTCGCCGGATGACCATCTGAGCTTTGACAAATCTCGGCAAACGTTTGTCGCCGGAAAGCAAGCCACTGTTTTCATTCCCGGGCTGGAAGTGAATCGATCACAAGAGAAACCGCACGTGCATTCTTAAAGTGAGAGAGTTGCTCGCCGATTGACGAGTGGCGCCTTGGCAGACGAGCCTTCACACTCACTCATTCTCTCTGTTACTCTCAGACTTTTATTCAAACCGTGATTCACGCTCTCCATCATTGCCAGCTTAATGTCTTAGAAAGACTTCTGCGTGTTTCAGAAGACAAGTACTACCGCTGTTGGTAGTGCTTGACTATAGCTAAGTTGTCATTAGACGCGTGCGCACATTGGACAAGTTATGTCACTTAGATACGTGCTTCTTGTCAAAGATATTAAGATCGGCGTGAGCAGTGTAGTGTTTCTTTGGAGTAACAATAGCCTGACATCAGAAATGTTGACCTCTTAGTCGCAGAGCTACCAAAATTGGCAATTTGACGAACTCTTTGTTAGAAGAAAATGTGAGATATTTTTTTAGAACAACTACGCCAAGCTGAAATAGATTTATTGTTAGCGAAAGTTCTTATTTCTCTGCTGTTATAAACACGAACACGAAGATGGTTTACAACACATAAACTTTAGGGATGTTCGTTTTGCAGTGATATTACCCGTGTGCGCAATGTATACAAACTCCTAATTACTAAATTTAGTACGACATTATTAAGTTACTGTATATTTTTTATTTGCTTTCCGTTTAAGGTGACTATTTTAAGAATCAGTGACATAGTAATGCATGCTGTGTTCTTAATTTGAAACAAAATGGAAGAACAAGACTGCGTCTTTGCGACAGCACAAAGCATGCCGATCTTCTCGTTCGCCAGACTTCGGCGTTGCGTGACGCTAGACAATGAAGAAAAGTCAAAGTCCAATGACCAGAAGACCACCTCTTCGTCGTCCATGTCATCTATACACAATAGCACTATAAACAGTGCTGTGTTCAGTAATCATCGCCACATGAACGGTAAAGACGTGAATCATTCCTCTGCTCCATTCTCCCAAACCAGTGCCTCACGCTCAATGATCGGATCAACATCCCCGTCTGACAGACACCGTGACGAACCATTAGAACCGGTCCAGTCCAAGTGTGCACGGAAACCGCCAGTAGATCCCAAACATAGGAGTACCCCCAAGGCTAGACCTTCTTCAACATCCTCCTCTGCCTCATCTCATTCCTCCTCTCCAAAGAGCACTCCAACCACAACTCCTACAGCCACGGCTGTTATAAATAAATTCTTCCCCATGAACCCCGTACGTCCTCGACCTCTAAACAAAACAACACAATCGGCCTTAACCTTTAACTCAAGCCAAATGGAAAAACCAGTTTTCAGACGTTACCTATCTCTTATCGTTTTTCCTTCCAGTCTCAAACAGATTCCGTTCACAGTACCCACCTCACCACACGGGCCTGCTTGCAGAAGCGGCTTCAGGAGAGGAGAACACCGTTCTTTGGAAGACGCTCCTACCAGCGGAAAATCCGAGCCAACCTCTCCAGCGGGTAAACGGCCTTCTGTGGAAATTCCTGGTAAGTGACAGTTCCTTCTGTTTGATAATATTCCCAGTGGAGATTCTGGTTAAGTGAAAAAAAGTCGGTCTGTTTGTACATACCCCAAGGAGAACTGGTCATTATTGATTCGATTTTGTTGTTTCCAGTTCTGCTGCCTGCCTGTTCTGTTTTGCTATCCTTCGAGGTTTTTCTCTATAGGAATCGAAAAGATTTATAATTTACAGGTAATGTAGTCATCTAATAGCTACTTTCCGTGACCAGGGCATTCTTAAACCTGTATTGTAACTCAACGTCTGTTAATTGATTTCCGTCTCTGTTATCCATTTAAGTCATCATTATTATCATTGGTTATACAAATCACTAGTATTATCTATTCTCTTGTATGGGTGTGAG
The DNA here is from genome assembly GCA_024509875.1 of Oreohelix idahoensis. Taxonomy (NCBI): domain Eukaryota; kingdom Metazoa; phylum Mollusca; class Gastropoda; order Stylommatophora; family Oreohelicidae; genus Oreohelix; species Oreohelix idahoensis. The sequence goes on from JAMPIV010001491.1 coordinate 130,285, forward strand.
GGCTGGACACTCACTGCAGATACGGAGCGACGGATTCAGGCTTTCGAGTATAAATGTTATAGAAGAATTTTGCACAGTTGCTATAAAGAGCACAAAACAAATGTCTATGTTAGAGAGAAAATAAACACGTATGCAGGCCACGAAGAACCACTTTTGTCCGTAGTGAAACGTCGAAAGCTTGCCTGATTTTGGCATGTAACTCGTCATGACTCCCTTTCGAAAACGATCCTCCAGGGAACAGTCGAAGGTAGACGGAGAAGAGGAAGGCAAAGAAAATCCTGGGCTCATAACATCAAAGAATGGGCATGGCACGGTTTTTCCACACTTGTACGCATTACTGAGGATAGAGAGCAGTGGAGGACCCTGTCTGCTGAGGCTTCCACCATGGCACCACTACGACCCATGACGGGTTACGGGTTGAGATGATGATGATTATCATTTTGCTTCCTACGGAGCACGCCCTTCGACAAATTCATATCAAGTTCTACTGTCCTGTGACGTCTGCTTAAGGTCTTTCTATGTCTTCTATGTCGCATTCATTTGTTTATCCAGTTCTCTTCTCCGTGGAGTTTTCCCATCTCACTTTACTCTCTTACTCTGAAGATTCCAGAACAAAGACTGCCTTGCAATGCTATCAACTAATTTCCTCAGTGTTGTCCTATACTGACAGCATCTTCTTCGCATCTCCTTTTCTTCCACAGGCACTTGTCTGGTTCTTGTCGTCAGTTCCACATTGGTGACTTTGTCATGCCATAGAAGTCCTTCTATTTTACACAAGCACCGATTTGTAAGAATCTAACGTCTTGGTTGTTGTTTTTTTTTTTTTTTGTTATTGTTTGCTCTTCATGTTTCAGAGCCATAAAATAGGATTGACTTCACATTAGAGTGAAAAGTGAAGATTATTATTTTTATATTGTACCTGATTTCTTATGATCTCCATTTATTTCCCAGTGCAATAAACACTTCTCTTATCTTTTGTTCCTGGTCTTGTGCTGTATGAACATGTGCATATAGTGATTAACTAGACCAGTGTTTCTTAACATTTTTGAGGCCCCGGATCCCTTTACCGCATCTAAAGAAGCCTCGCACCCCTTTACAGCATCTAAAGACCCTCGCACCCCTTTACAGCATCTAAAGAAGCCTCGCACCCCTTTAAAGCATTTTAAGAAACCTCGCACCCTTTACAGAATCTTAAGAAGCCTCACACCCCTTTAAAGCATCTTAAGAAGCCTCACACCCCTTTAAAGCATTTTAAGAAGCCTCGCACCGCTTTACAACATCTAAAGAAGCTTCGCACCCCTTTAAAGCATTTTAAGAAGCCTCGCACCCCATTACAACATCTAAAGAAGCCACGCACCCCATTACAACATCTAAAGAAGCCTCACACCCCTTTAAAGCATTTTAAGAAGCCTCGCACCCCATTACAACATCTAAAGAAGCCTCACACCCCTTTAAAGCATTTTAAGAAGCCACGCACTCCTTTGCATCATCTTAAGAAGCTTCACACTCCATTATCTTCTAGCTACAAAATATGTCAAATAATGAGAAAAAGATATACTTTTAAAGAAAATGTTATTTACTAAATGTGGCTTAGATTCAGTATTGAATTCACTTTGCCAGTGTTCTATTTTGTATAAATAAATTGGAGTTCTGTGTATTATATTATGTTAATGATGATTCGCCTTCTAAAATAACTGGCATGTTTCGCATCCCTTGAAGATAGGTCTCGCCCCCCCCCCCCCCCCCCCCGCGGGAGTACATACTAAGAACCACTGCACTAGACGATAGTTTTCTTCTCCTTTCTCTGCTTCTAAGTCCTCATCATCTTCTCCATCGTTACGATTAATTTTTCTTTATCATTTTACACTACCTACCTCTACTCTTCCACAACCACTACTCTTTACACTTGTACTATTACACCTTCTATTCTATCACGTATTTCTCCTGCACTTCCATTTTTCTTCGTCATCATTATCATTATGATCATCAACAACATCATTATTTCTGCATTTTCATTATCATCATGATCATTTTCGTCGCCATCAACATCATCATCGTAAGACGGCGTTCTATTCTCCTCGCTTCCACGATACGATCACAATAATCTTTTACTTTAACAGATGACATTTTAACCTATCTTTAACGTCGACCTGGATTTGATCTTGTTGTCATAAGTAGTTGTTTAGTTGTAATTGTTTTCGCTCTAACTGTAGAGCTAAGCCACTTATGGTTAACGTTTACGTATTCTTGCAAAAGATGTTTGACTTCCAGCAAGTATCTGTCCATTTTCTTCAATGAAAGTGTTAGTACGAATGAACTCACCTGTTTCATCAGAGTAAAGAAATATGTATTTTCGCCCGTTGTTATTTCTGCCCTGCAATAATACAGTTTAACTGTCTATTCATATTACCATCGGACGTCACATTGTTCCGAAACTGCATCTTCGACGACCAAATGTTTATAATAGCAAGCCATGCATTTGTTTATATATATTTGATTATATGTACACACACGCACACACGCACGCACGCACGCACGCACGCACGCACGCACCCACGCAAGCACACACACACACACACATATGTGCAAGAACTACAGAACCATTAGCCTTATTAGTCATCCAAGTAAGGTGATGTTAAGGATACTTTTGAACAGAATAAAACAGAAATCAGAAGAAATCTTGTCAGAGGAACAGGCTGGCTTTAGACCAAAAAGAAGTACCTCAGAACAAATCTTCAATATTAGATTACTTATCGAAAAACATCTCCAACATCAACACGATTTATACCATAACTTCATCGATTTCACAAAAGCCTTCGATCGAGTCTGGCATGAAGGCTTATGGCAAGTAATGAGAAAATTCAATTTTGATACCAACATCATAGATATCATTGAAGCACTATACAAGGACGCAAGCAGTGCTGTTTTTGCAAGCAACGACATTGGAGAATTTTTCAAAACAACTGTAGGAGTTCGGCAGGGATGTATCCTGTCCCCAGTGCTCTTTAATATTTATCTAGAACATATTATGCGGGAGGCTCTCTACGATTATAAATCAACCATATCGATTGGAGGCCGACCTCTGTGCAACCTACGTTTTGCTGATGATATTGATCTGATAGCTGGATCAGAATCAGAACTTCAAGACCTTACCTCTAGACTGGAGAAAGTAACAAGAACGTATGGGATGGAAATTAATATAGAAAAAAGCAAGATATTGGTGAATAGCCATAAGAAACATGTTCCGACCAACATTACGTTAAATGGGCAAACGTTAGAAGAAGTTAACACCTTTAAATATCTCGGGTCCACTATATGCAGTGATGGAAGATCAATTAAAGAAATCAAGACAAGACTTGAGATGGCCTCAGCTGCCATGACAAGGTTGAATGTGATCTGGAAAAGTAACATCAGTTTTCCTGTGAAGATCAAATTATACAAATCACTTGTATTATCTATTCTCTTGTATGGGTGTGAGAGCTGGACACTCACTGCAGATACGGAGCGAAGGATTCAGGCTTTCGAGCATAAATGTTATAGAAGAATTTTGAGCATTTGCTATAAAGAGCACAAAACAAATGTCTATGTTAGAGAGAAGATAAACACCTATGCAGGCCACCAAGAACCACTTTTGTCAACAGTGAAACGTCGAAAGCTTGCCTGGTTTGGGCATGTAACTCGTCATGACTCCCTTTCGAAAACGATCCTTCAGGGAACAGTCGAAGGTAAACGGAGAAGAGGAAGGCAGAGAAAATCCTGGGCTGATAACATCAAAGAATGGGCAGGACACGGTTTTTCCACACTTGTACGCATTGCTGAGGATAGAGAGCAGTGGAGGACCCTGTCTGCTGATGCTTCCACCATGGCACCCCTACGACCCATGACCGGTTACGGGCTGAGATGATGATATATATATATATATATATATATATATATATATATATATATATATATATATATATATATATATATATATATATATATATATATATATATATATATATATATATATACTTACTTACTTACTTAGTCCTTCCTCTTGTACCATGGGGTGGAGAGATTTGCCAGAGAGAACGCCATACTATCTCGGGGTCGTCCTGGAGATCTGAATACCTGGCTCTTAGTTTCCCATATTTGTCATGGTAACCGATCTTCTTCCATTCTGCTTACATGGCCAAACCATCGTAATTGGGGATGTTCCACTGGGGTATGCAGAGGCTGGATTTTGATGCTGTGATGTATCGTCTGGTTGCGAAATAGGTCATTTTTTGTTCAACCACTTTCCTCAGATTCCTCATTTGTGAGATACATGGGATGTAGTCATTGCCCATGACTCGCATCCATATGTCAAGACTGGAGCATTGGTGGGGGTTTGGGATGTCAGGTATTGGTAGTACCTCTGGTTAAGGAGCTGTCATGCCCTTTTCAGGGCAGCTCGGCCACCTTTGGTCCAAACCTGGCATTCAGCTCTCACCTGTGGCTCCTCGTAGCTGTCAGCATGCGACAGCGGCCACCCCCCGGGAAACGGCTTTGACAGGCCGGCTAAACTAGGTGAGGGTAGCCGACTGGTTATAAACCTTCGGTGAGTTAGGGTCTGCCTACCCATGCATGCGAAGACTGGATTCGGTAGACTGCGCGGAAGAAACCACCTGTTGGTTCAACGGGCATGACGGCGATTACCAGCAACGCGCTGTGGAGCGTAAGGAGCATGGCGAGGCACGTAGAAAGCCATGGTCATCCACTGCACCTGACTTCATCTCCAGTCGTCTTGACTTGTCTTGCCACTGGATTAAGATGGACCCAGGCGAGAGAGTGAGGTCGACGAATTGCGCAACTCTTCCTCACTTTAAACCAAATCACTGTGCAAGTCACTCTTTCATCCACTCATCCACTCATCCATCCACTCACAACAAGTCCTGTGGCGATGGGCGAGCGGCGAAGCGGCAGGCGTGGGTGCGCTGGCAGTCGTAGTCGCAGACCTACACACAGGCGGCTCAGGCCATATGGTCGTCTTCCACTGATCGGAGCAGCAGTGGGATTCGGCAGCCCCCTGAGTGACTGAGCAGCCCTCTTTAGGAAAGCACTGCTCACCTCCATGGCATGAGGAAGGGGCTAGAAAAGGTGCCCTAAACATTGCCTGCTCCACCATTACCTAACCAGCTTACCGCGGTTGGTGGGTACCCTACTTCAGAGGGCGACACATAAGAAAAAGAAAGGACAAATTTTTTCCCCCTCATTCTAGGCGCATGGAATGTGCGCCCTCTACTCGACAAAGACTTTAACACAAACAGACCCGAGAGGCGAACTGCCCTGATAGGGAGAGAACTGGCCAGATACAACATTGACATAGCAGCACTGAGTGAAACTCGACTTGCAGGCGAGGGCCAACTTTGCGAAAAGGGTGCAGGTTATACATTCTATTGGAGCGGAAGAGGAACTGAAGAAAGACGAGAAGCAGGGGTTGGATTTGCAATCAAAACAGCAATTATTGGCAAGCTAGCGGAGCCCCCAAAGGGAATAAATGACCGACTCATGACGGTCAAGATCCCGCTGCTTTATGGAAGGAAACATGCCACCATCATTAGCGCGTATGCACCAACTATGACAAACCAGGATGACGTCAAGGATAAGTTTTACGAAGAACTACATGCAGTCATTGCATCAGTTCCCAAAGCAGATAAGCTTATTATTCTTGGTGACTTTAATGCAAGAGTAGGCTCAGATAACATCTCCTGGAATGGCACTATCGGAAAGTACGGCGTGGGTCGCTGTAACAGCAATGGACTTCTTCTCCTCCAGACTTGCGCAGAACATAACCTCCTTGTCACCAACACCATTTTTCGACTTCCTATCTGCAACAGGACCTCCTGGATGCACCCTCGCTCGAAGCATTGGCACCTAATTGACTAAGTAATTGTTAGGAAGAAGGACAGGCAAGATATCCGGGTGATCAAGTCCATGTGTGGTGCCGAATGCTGGACTGATTATCGCCTCATTGTGTCTAAACTTAAAATTCGTATCCAACCTGCCAGGCGCCCTCAGGGAAAGAAAACTCAAAAAAGGCTGGATGTTACCAAACTAAAGAAGACAAAAATTAAACAGTCATTCACTGACACCCTAGAAGACCGTCTCAAATCTATCTCGTTAGACGGCCAAAGTGCGGAAACAAATTGGACAGCCCTAAGCGAGCAGATCTACAACACTGCTACAGAGGTCCTGGGTCCCGCCATCAAGAAACAAAATGACTGGTTTGATGAGAACTCAGATGATATAAAGAAGATGTTGGCTGAGAAACACCATTTCCATAAAGCATATTTAAATGATCCAAAATCTACATCCAAGAAAGACGCTTTCAACAACATGCGTAGAATCGTCCAACATAAACTACGCCAGATGCGGGATTCATGGCTGAGTAATAAAGCAGATGAGCTCCAAGGCTTTGCTGACAGCCATGACTTGAAAAATTTTTACCATGCACTCAAAGCGGTCTATGGTCCAACATCATCAGGATCATTTCCCCTCCTTAATGCAGATGGAAAAACACTAATTACAGACAAGGAAAAAATTCTCCAACGCTGGGTCGAACACTTTAATAATATTCTGAACCAGCCATCATCTATTAATGATGAAGCCATCAACCGACTACCCCAAATTCCTATAAATGAAGCACTAGATAATTACCGACTTTGGAGGAGACTCAAAAAGCGATTCGTAAACTTTCTAGTGGAAAGGCCCCCGGCTCCGATTCAATTCCTGTTGAAGTCTATAAAGATGATGGTACAGTTCTGATAGAGAAACTTCACATGATCTTCCAGCAAATGTGGCAGAGTGAAACCATCCCACACAATCTCAAGGATGCGTCAATTATACATCTTTATAAACGTAAAGGTAATCGCCAAGACTGTAACAATCATCGAGGCATCTCACTACTATCAATCGCTGGGAAGATATTTGCCGGAATCCTTCTTAATCGCCTTACGGCTCATCTTGACAAAGGTCTTCTACCTGAAAGTCAGTGTGGATTCCGGAAAGAACATGGAACCACCGATATGGTGTTCGCTGCAAGACAGCTTCAAGAAAAATGCCAAGAACAGCACTGTGACTTGTACACAGCTTTCATCGACTTGACAAAGGCGTTCGACACGGTCAGTAGAGAGGGTCTATGGAAGATTATGGCAAAATACGGCTGCCCAAAGAAATTTATCTCAATAGTGCAGCAGCTGCATGATGGAATGCAGGCTAGAGTTCAGGAAAACGGTGAGCTATCGGAGCCTTTCCCAGTCTCAAATGGAGTTAAACAAGGGTGTGTACTTGCACCGACTCTTTTCAGTATCATGTTTTCTGCTATGCTGACTGATGCTTTCAGAGACGGGGGCACAGGAATCGACATCAGATATCGTATTGATGGAAAATTGTTTAACCTTAGGAGGCTTCAAGCAAAAACCAAGGTCAAATCACACACCATCAGGGATCTTCTGTTTGCTGACGATTGTGCCCTCAGTGCTGGCTCAGAGGCTGATCTGCAGCGTAGCGTTGATAGATTCTCCGAAGCCTGCTCCAACTTTGGGCTTATCATCAACACGGGGAAAACAGAAATCATGTACCAACCAGCTCCTGGCACAATTTATACTGAGCCAGTCATCAAGGTAAATGGTGAGAAACTGAATGTTGTGAACAGGTTCACATACCATGGTAGTACACTATCCCAGAACATCGTCATTGATGATGAGGTGAACACCAGGATCTCCAAAGCCAGCAGCACATTTGGCAGACTATACACCAACGTTTGGCATCGAAGTGGCATTAGTCTACAGACAAAGCTGAAGTAATACAGAGCTGCGGTGCTTCCAGTGCTGCTTTATGCATGTGAAACATGGACTGTATACAGGCGCCACGTAAAAAAGCTCAATCACTTCCATACAGTCTGTCTCAGGAAGATAATGAACATCAAATGGCAAGACAAGATCCCGGATACCGCCGTTCTTGACAGAGCTGGTATCCCTAGCATCGATACTATTCTGATGCAGTCACAGATTCGCTGGGCAGGTCATGTAGTCCGCATGCCAGACCATCGACTGCCAAAGATACTCTTTTATGGTGAGATGCAGAAGGGTAGACGCTCCCATGGTGGCCAGAAAAAGCGCTTCAAAGACACGCTTAAGGCTTCATTAAAAACCTTTGACATAAACCCAGACACATGGGAAGCTGCTGCGCAAGACCGAACTGCCTGGCGCACATCTCTTCGTAAAGGTGCAGCAGCGGAACAGCGGAGACAAGCTAGAAAGGACCGTGTAATAAAACCTTCACATGAAGCAAACATTCCCTGCCCACACTGTCCGAGATCTTTCCAGGCCCGCATCGGGCTCATCAGTCACCTTCGTACTCATAGACTATCCTAACATCCTAATAATTGGATGAACAGAGTGGTCTTCATCACCTGTGATGGACGAACAACATGCACACACACTAGCAGATATACCCAGCATTGGCCGAGTAAAAAAAGTAACTGAACTTTTAATATATCACCTGGTTGCGGTACTTCTGAGCAACTAGGACCAACTCTCCACAGTTAATTCTCGAATTAACCCAATGACAGCTATACTTCTCACCTCCAGCATATCTATTCCAATCATGTTCTCCATTGTACCTCTCATGACCACATCTAATTCAACAATGTCTTCCACCATACTTCTCACCTCCAACACATCTACTCCAATCATGTCCTTCACCTTACCTTCAACCTCCAGCACATATACTCCAATCATTTCCTCCACTTTACCGTCTTCAGTTCTGTTAGTTTGAGGGTGACCAAGAGTATGCCGTTCCACGCCTTTCCATAAAAATAACCTTTACATCTATGGCAATTAAAACTGTATTGTAAATTTCATCACTGTAACCCATTTCCACTTCAGGGTATATTAACTGAGCCTGATGTTTAAAAGTTTCTGTAAGATCATCTCTGTATTTCATCCTTCACCAACTCCACAGGGTTTAATTAGAATGCCATCTGACGTTTCTTGCTGTGTACGACAATGAAGACTCTAAAAGTAGAAGAACCAAAAAAGTTGCGACACCTGATCTAGTTAAATCCTTTTTTTTTTTTTTAAAAAAGGGAAATCCATTGATATATTGACCCAAATTTAATGTTAAGGAAAAAATACAATTAACTTCTAACAACCATTACCAAATAAAAAAGAAAACAAGTTGCGTCCCCTGTTTCTTTAGAGGACAAACCGACAGACGTTCATCTATATATATATATATATATATATATATATATATATATATATATATATATATATATATATATATATATATATATATATATATATATATATATATATATATACACACACGAGGGAAGGTCAAAAAGTAATGCCTCCTATTTTTTATGTATGTAAATACTGCATCGGTGTGCAATTTGTAAATTTAGCAGGATTCCTCAAACACTCTTCTGCACTGTATAGCATTACCAACCTGTTTCAGTAACATGTGGCACCACTGTAACAGTTTAAAAATGGCTTCCAAAGACGTTCGGTTAAAACAACGTTATGTCATAGAATTCCTCAATGCTGAAGGCAAGACCCCAATTCGCATCCACGAACGTTTGAAGAATGTTTATGGAGATTCAACAGTGGATGTTAGCACTGTCCGACGTTGGGTAAATCGTTGTGACGAAGCTGAAATAGGTCAATCCTCAATGGCTGACGCAAAGCGGACTGGCCGTCCGTCTACCGCAGTGACTCCACACAACATTCATCGAGTTGATGGCATCATTCGTGGTGACCGTCAGGTAACACTGGATGAACTTTCTTCCATGTTGTCCATTAGTAAAGGCAGTGTCCAGAACATCATTAAAGACCTGGGTTATTCAAAAGTTTGTGCACGGTGGTACCCAGAATGTTGACAGACAGACAACATCGCCGACAAGAAAGAAGTTCAAAAGTTCAGCATCTGTAGGGAAAGTTATGGCCTCCTTGTTTTGGGATGAGAAGGGTGTGATTCTTCTCGACTTCTTGGAACAGGGAAACACGGTGAATGCAGACCGTTACATTGAAACTTTGAAGAAGCTTAGAGGTCGTCTTCGGCGACTTTACCCATTAAAAGATCAGAAAACTGCACTACTGTTGCACGATAATGCCACGCCACACACCGCTAAACGCACCATTGATGCGATTGCAGAATTTGGCTGGATATTATTACCACATCTCCCTTATAGTCCCGATCTTGCACCTTCTGACTTCCATCTGTTTGGACCACTGAAAGAAGATCTTCGCGGACATAACTGTGAGGACACCGAGACCCTTAAACGCGCCGTACACCAGTGTTGCGCACATATTCTTTTGTGTGGCGCACAGATTACGATTGTTACGCATACAAATGGAAAATGTAATTATTTGTCTGATAAAAATATATTTATCTTTGAATTTACGATTTCTAGTCTAAGCTATATCACTCATGTTTTATTGATACTTTTGTTATATGGGTTATCTCTCTTGTATATCGAATTTGGCGTAGGAATCTAGATTTCGTTGGTCTGTTCCTTGTTGAGCCAGAAACGGATTGTTCTTGCTTAGGTTTAGGCAGGAATGTTTATGGTCCGAGTCTAGGTTTATTCCTTGTCTATTTAAGGCGAGTTAGTCTTTGGTCTTTATATCTTTTCATGTCTAGGTCGGACTATATTCTTTAAGCTGAACACTGAGGTGAGGGATTGTGTGTTCTGCGCATGCGTCGAGGGAGACGAAAAAACGAAGCCGTGTGTCATGTCGTCCTGATGAATGGTATACCGGACTGAAGTCCGAAGATTTATCTCTGTGTTAGTTGGGGAACGAGATAGTCTATTTGTACTTATCTTGTATTAGGTTTCTCCCCAGTGTTTATTCTTATTGCCAAGGAATGGCAGGTGCTTGTGCTAGGGTGATTTTCGATGACAAGGTAAAGTCGCATTTCTTCTGAACTTTTCCTAAGCCATCGTGTGAGAGATGGACAGTCGTATTATCGTACGTCCAGATGATTATTAAACAGATGACGATGACATGTATACCTAGCAGCACTAAATAATATGGTGAAACCAGTATTATTGATGGAAGAATATATACAGCTCTATGAGGATATCTATGAACGATCAGCGCTTTGATTTCGCTTCATAGTTTGCATCCTGGGTGAGCGAGAGCTCACTGATGAAGAAGCCATTTTTTGGAATCCTTCTTTTGTCGATTATCAATCAGAGAACAAGGACCCCCCCCCCCCCTTTATTATCAGGTGATGATCAAGAGATTACTGCTGTAAAAGAGTACCCACTACTTGTGGTTTAACATTGTTACCAGAGATATTTGTTGAATTTTACCTAAAGGAATCTTCGCTAGAAGAGGTTCGGTCTAGGAATCATTATTAAACATTATGTCTTCACTGACGCGATTTGTCAGTAAGGCCTGAGAATTATATATGCACTGGAACTCTGGGTGCTGGTCTATTGACATTACATTGTACTTTTATTCAACATGAATGCCCATATAATTTTGTAGACCATTGATCAACTGTGTGATGATTTGTGCCAACCTGTTTACAGTAACTGTACCTGTGCTGTCCGAGTGTGTGTCAAATTAAACTGTACGAAAACGACCACAGTAGTTTATCAACGTCCCTGACTTCCAGCCATGTGTGAGTGAGAATGTTCCTTTGTCAACTCTACAGAACATTGCCATCATTCGCGAACCTTTATATCCTCACTCCAAATCAATACACCACTGCGTAGGTCGAGTTGACCTTTGTTTGTCTTCATTGTACAACAAACCTTACAGCAACAACGGCGAGACCATATATCCAGTCTTATCAACGTAATAAAATGTATTTATCAACTGGTGGCCTCTCCTTCCACTCTTTATCAACCAGTAATTTAGGAAAAAGGACACAAATTTTTACCGTGCGGGGATACATGCCCTTGTGAGAAGATGGACAAAAACTGTAACAAATAACGGAGACTACATTGAGAAATAAATTTTTGAAGTTCAGACATGGGGCTACATTTCAATGTGAATTTTATCTGTTTTCTTGCCTATTGAATGAAATTAAAAATTACGAGGCATTACTTTTTGACCGTCCCTCGTATATATGCGCGCATGTGTGTGTGAATGAGTGGTTACATAGATTGCCTCTCAAGGCAAAGGAACCGGTTGGAAATGCTTTAGTTTAACGAAGTGTAGGACTGGGTTCCTATTCTGCTCTTGAGTTAAGGAACGCTAAGGCAACCAATAAATTAAAGGTCATTCCATTGAATAAAGCTGATACCTAGTACAGGTAAAATAATAAAGCTGATACCTAGTACAGGTAAAATAATAAAGCTGATACCTAGTATAGGTCAAATCTAATACTACCTTTACCTTTTAATGATGTCAACAAATCTTGTTTCAGACGTAAGGGCTTCCTTAATAACAGAGATGCCTCTCAGAAATAAAATGGTTTGCACGTAGGACACAAAAGGGCAAATACGACGTTTAGGGCCAAGACAATGTTTGGTACAATAATGGGTAGATTTGCTGCTTAACAAGCGGCTGTGAGCTAGAATGTCTCTGAAATCCATCTCAACGATATGCCAAGTTAGGGACATCATGGAAGGACCTGTACTGTAGCAGTGTCAGAATGAGGAATATACAAATCACGAAACATTTTCACCACCGTTAAATAGTAGTGATGGAATCTTAAGACAAGTATGAGTCTATATGTAAGGTAAAGGTAAAGGATCCCATTACACGCCAATTGAGTCATATTGGGAATATGGTGTTAGGTCCATTTTTTCGTGACCATCGGCACACTAGGGGTGATGTGGTCAGCATCACGCCGGCCGCCTATAAGTACCTGAGGTTTTATTTTCGCTGAGCGCCATTTGATGAGTGATGCGTGCAATATCTTTATGAACATTTGATAAAACAGAGTCAGGAATATAGATATCAACGAAAGAACTCTAGCATCTCGTGAGCCATTATTTGTACACACTGAATTTATCATTCTATGAAAAGAAATAAGCTGAAATGTATCGCCACAACAGTAAAGACTGAAGGAAAAGGATAGAGGACGACAAAGAGACAAGATAATGGACAGTTTGACAGCATGATATTGAAAGAATTCAACAACAGAACTAATAAATAGTACTGGAGGCAGGACGTCGTACATGTACACAGATGGGTCAAAAGATGAAGATGAAAACTTAGGAGCAGGAACATTAATATCTAAGTCAGTAATTACAACGTTGAAAAGCCAAAATAATACAGACCTGGATGATCTCAGAGTAGTGCTCCACAAACTTTGTCAACGATTCAAAGGTGTTGTGATCCAATGGATCCCATCTCATTGTAACATCGCCGGCAATGAAGAGGCTGACAGAATGGCAAAAGAAGGTTCACATCTACCTCAGCCTGATGCATGCATAACTTTTGAGGAGGCAAAGAGTTTTATCAGAATCAGTTACAGAAACAAATGGAATGTAAAACATCCAGGGCACACACAGAATGATGCTTACTACCAGCTCCACAGAAGAGAACAAGTGGTAATCTTCAGACTCCGCACTGGCCACAACAGATTGAGATACCATCTATTCAACAAGCTAAAGATAGGAACTACCAATCAGTGTAACTGTGGCACTGATAAAATGACTGCTGAACATCTGCTTCAAAGTTGCCCCTTATATGTGGTACAGAGAAAGTGCATATGGCCGACGCCAGCTCCTTTCGTGGAAAAGCTTTACGGGGATTCAAATAGCCTCAAACTGACTACTGCTTTCTTTGAGAACATTCAAGTGGACGACGTCTGAGAGTGTACGAAGAAGAAGAAGAAGAATACCTAAATTGAAAATGTACAAAAGATGTAAAGTCACAGGTAATATGTCCTTTTTTACAGCAGAATTAGTGTTAGGTTTAAAAACGTTGTTGTGTGTGGAACCTTAATAAAGAAGACTTATGACGACATGACATGCAGAGTTCTTCATGAAGGACAACTTACGGAACCGTTTGGGGTTAGAACGGGAGTGCGACAGGGATGCCACTTGTCTCCATTTCTTTTCTTACTAGCAAAAGATTGGGATATGAAAACGTCGACATCACACAACAGAAATGGAATCTGGCTAAATAGGTTGATGATCTAGATTGATTTTGCAGATGACTTGGCTCTTCTGACCCATAGCCATAATCAGAAGCAAGACAAAAATGAAAATGATAGGCCACAAAAAGTGGGTCTGAAAATACACCTGGAAAAGACAAAGATAATGAGAATAAATGCAAGAAATGATAACAAGGTTGAACTTGAAGAAACGCCACTAAAAGATGTAGAATCGGACACATATCTTGGCAGCAATATAGACAAAGTTGGAGGGACAGACAATGATATCAAAATAAGAATACAAAAAGCAAGAGGAGCTTTCATTGCATTGGGAAACATGGAGAACAAGAGAAATCAAGTCCAACACGAAAATAAGAATCTTCAACTCAAATGTCAAGTCAGTCCTATTGTATGGCTCTGAAACATGGAGAACAACACAAACAATAACCAAAAATTACAGCCCTTCATAAATGGGTGCTTGCGTAGAATAGAAGCATTGAAATGGTATGACAAAGTCACAAATGTAAAACTGATGACGAGAACCAGACAAGTGCCAGTGGAACAAGAGTTGAGAAGAAGACGCTGGCAATGGATAGGGCATACATTGAGGAAACTTGTTGATAACATTACAAGGCAGTCCTTGTTCTGGAATCCCAAGGGAAAGAGAGTAAGAAGTAGACCAAAAACATATGGAGAAAAGAGCTAGATACAGAAGTTAAAATGATGAGGAAAACATGGAAAGAACTTGAGCGGATGGCACTGACAGGAGGACTTGGCATGTGTTTGTTGAAAGCCTCTGCTCCGTGGGGAGCTAAAGAAGATTGATTGATTAAAAGCTTTAGAAATAGTTACAGAAAACCCACCGAATAAAGTAAACATTCTCACAGATTCTCTTTCATCAGTACTATCAACCAGAAACAACATTGAATGCAGCAGGCCAGATATTATAGAGGAAATACTGCAGGTTAATACATTTATGCATACCGCAGGATGCAGTGTCAGACTACATAGATACAAGCACATGTTGGTATAGCGTGAAATGAGCATGCGGACAGGGAAGCCAAACAAGGAAGAACTAGTTGTAAAAAAGTTGAAGTAGGTCTAGGGAAACTAGAAAATAAGAGCTTAATTGCACAAGCAATAAACTAAGAATGGATAATAGCACGGGACCAAAGTAAAAACAGAAGAAAGCCATATAAAGTCCTGAAAAACCAACCAAAAATGTTAAATACAAGATGAACTAAAAAGACCTTACTTACTTACTTAGTCGTTCGCCTTCTACCGTGAGGTGTAGAGGTTTGGAAGAGAGAGCGCCAGACTATCCTATCGGCTGTCTTCCTCCTGGCCTGGTTCCATTCTAGTCCTCGGTCCTTCTAAGATTATCTAATGTTGTCCTCCCAGCGAACTCTGGGTCGTCCTGGGGGTCTGGATCCCTGGCTCTTTGTTTCCCATGCTTATCGTGGTAGCCGATCTTTTCCCATTCTGCAGACATGGCCAAACCATCTTAGTTGGGACTGTTCTACTTGGGTCTGCAGGGGGTGGGATTTTAGGCCTTGACGTATCGTCTGGTTGCGGACCATGTCTCTTCTTGTTACTTCAACCACCTTCCTCAGATACCTCATTTCTGAGGTTTGGATCTGGCTTTTGTGAGTTGTGGTCATTGCCCATGACTCGCATCCATATGTCAAGACTGGGACATAGGTGGAGCGGTATACAGCCATCTTCGTTTTCTTACCAACCTCTCTCTTGCTGAGGAATCCTCGATTTATGGCCTGAAAAAGTCTCCCAGGCTTGGCCCACCCAGAAAAATACAAATTAACTATAAATACACCTCCAACCAATGTTAAAAGCATACCAGTATAGATACAGCTTTTTTTCTGAACAATACAACAATCTGAACTATAAATAAAATGTAAAAAAGAAATATGATCGAGAGGAATAATACCAGCACTGAGCACACAATTAATACAATCAAGAAAAAATATCACAATAACTGACACGCATCCTTTCATGACCAACTGTTCCATGTATATGGTAGATGGTATGAAACGCATCCTTTCATGACCAACTGTTCCATGTATATGGTAGATGGTATGAAACGCATCCTTTCATGACCAACTGTTCCATGTATATGGTAGATGGTATGAAACGCATCCTTTCATGACCAACTGTTCCATGTATATGGTAGATGGTATGAAACGCATCCTTTCATGACCAACTGTTCCATGTATATGGTAGATGGTATGAAACGCATCCTTTCATGACCAACTGTTCCATGTATATGGTAGATGGTATGAAACGCATCCTTTCATGACCAACTGTTCCATGTATATGGTAGATGGTATGAAACGCATCCTTTCATGACCAACTGTTCCATGTATATGGTAGATGGTATGAAACGCATCCTTTCATGACCAACTGTTCCATGTATATGGTAGATGGTATGAAACGCATCCTTTCATGACCAACTGTTCCATGTATATGGTAGATGGTTGACATGGAGAATAGAATAAGGAAAAGTAGGACACACCTTAATGTTTTTTTAAATTGTGGAGAGTCGTAATCGTCTAAACCATCAGACATGACACTTGAAGCAGAGGAAGAAACATTTTGTGGATAAAGTTGCGGGCATACGTACTTTATGCATATCTACTTTTCAATGCCCTAAAGTGTTGAAGAGCATCATAAATTCTGCTGTCAGAATTCTTGTCCAAGTCTGGTTTCTTTACAAAGTTTCTCTTCTAATATTCTCACAGATTTATGCCAGATAACTTTGTTATTGTGCTTGAACTTGTTCAGTTAACTTGTTCGGTATGCTCGTCGTTAAGTGTTGTTGTTGTTTAACTCGGACTGTTGAGCTTCTCGCATTTTTGCAACCAATACCAAGTTGAAGACTCCTTGGTACTATCTACAATGTAGATCTAGTCTTTTCCCGAGACTTTTCTGCCATTCCGAAACATATTGAGTTAAAAGTTATGAGCTCCATTTTCTCCAGCTTGGCTGGCATTTAAAGGATCATCACATCTGGTTCCAAGCTAGGAAGAAGAAGCACGTGGCACACTGTGCATTCTCCGCTAAGATGACTCTCCAAATATGCAGAGCTAAAATATTGTGCTATGGTTCTGGGATCTCCCAAGAAATTGTCACGTCCTACGCAGAGCCACTTCTCAGCTCCCCCTGCCCATCATGATGGGCCCATAGAGATCCTCCTGCATGCAGCTAACCAGGTAAAAATCCAGAGTTACGTCTGGGGCTCTGACTCCTCCAAACGTAGTGTGCAATTCTGATTTCTCAACATATTTCACCACAGGGGGAATCCCTAGAAAGTGTATGGATGATTTCAAGAGTCAATTAGGGTGTAATTAGCCGCACAGACAGCTTCGGTTCACTTCCACAATTGTGTAAGAATGTGAGATACAATACTGTGACTTTTGTGTGAACCTTTTCGTTACTACAACGTGGTTGTTTAAGCTTGTAGAATACAACAGTGCATTTGTGTAAATGTTTAGGATAAATAACGTCATTGTTGTCAGACTTGTTAGATGCATAAACTATGTTGCACGAGCAACATTAAATATCGCGGGAAATGTAATTATCTTGTGCACGTTCTGCTGCGTGCTCTGATGACAGCACTAATTCTCCTGTGGTCTTTCATCTGGATCTATTTCTTATGAAGCTACGGAGCAACGCGTCACAAATTACATTGGAAAAAGTGAAATAAAATATCCAGTGGACTGAAATTTGACTAATTAATTAACAGCTACTTTAATGCAATCAGTCAATCAAACAATCAATATCCTTTAGCTTCCCAATGAGCATAGGCCTTCAACAAACACACGTCAAGTTCTCCTGTCTCGTGCCATCAGCTCAAGTACTTTCCATGTTTATTAACATCATTTTCACTTCTCTCTCCAGCTCTCTTCTCTATGTGTTTTGTGTGTGTCTACCTCTGCCTCTGTTACCTTGGGAATTTCAGAACACGGACTGCCTTGTAATGCTATGAACAAGTATTTCTTCATTTGTATCCTTTCCATCGCTCGCATTTTCGTCTCATTTCTTGTTCCACTGATACCATTTATGACCTGGCCATACCATTTCAATCTTCTATTCTAAGCACCCATTTATGACAGTATATAGCTATTTGGTTGTTGTTATTGTTGCTCTCCATGTTTCAGAGCCATACAATAGGACTGACTTGACATTTAAGTTGAAGATTCTTATTTTTGTGTTGGACTTGATTTCTCTAGATCTCCATATGTTTCCTAGTGCTGTGAAAGCTCATCTTGCTTTTTTGTATTCTTTAGATAAAAACATTGCAGTGTTCTGCAAATAAGAACTTGTATGCTGCAACGATACTGTGTAAACATAAAGGATACAGCAGTGCAGTTGTACAAGCGTATAGGACACATTAGTGTAGCTGTATTAACGGGTAGGATTAGTAGTTTATCATGTGTGAACTTACAGGAGTTGTTCCTAAAGTTTTCTCTCTGGGCCGCACTCTCGGAATAGAAATTTGCTCGCGCCACAACGAATTTTGTATTCATTCAAAGACGTAAAAATCAACTACTATCAGTGCTTTATTTAAAACATAGAACTCAACTACTTTATAATATGATCATGAGACATCAAGAAAGCATAAAGCGGACTCGCAAAGCGAGTATTTGAGTGCCTATAGTTTTAAAATTACATTATTTTTAACAATTGTTAAAAAATTTGTAATGAAAATATATTTAATAAAAAATAAATTATGTTACTGAATAAAATTCTACCGGTTTCAATACAAGTATTTTCCATATTCCATCACATGTAACAAAGTAAATAAGAAAATACTCTCATTTTCATTTTTGGCAAATGCATTTTTAAAGAAAAATGTCTCTAAATTCTCGATTGTCTTTGAACCTTCCTTCGGTGTGGCACCTACCACCCTCTCGCGCCACACCGTTTGGGAACCACTAACTATACTGTTGTGTAAACCTGTAGGATACAGTATCGTTTTAATATTAACAATATTTACTCATTCCTTTAACAAACATTAGTTCTTAAAGAATGAGGTAGTTTTTCCCTGTTTACCCAAGGACTTTTCTTTTCTGTCACTGAGTTTTTTTTAAGTCTTACTTACTTACTTATTCGTTCCTCTTCTACCGTGGGGTGTAGAGGTTTGTAAGAGAGAGCGCCATAGTATTCTATCGGCTGTCTTCCTCCTGGCCTGGTTCCATTCTAGTCCTTGGTCCTTCAAAGATTGTCTAATGTTATCCTCCCAGCGGACTTTGGGTCGTCCTGGAGGTCTGGATCACTGGCTCTTAGTTTCCCATGCTTGTCGTTGTGGTAAAGTGGGATATTATAAATATTTATAGGGGACTTAGTGTACTGACTGAGATCAGCTGTGAAGGTATCTGTATCTAATAAGGGTAGTGTATTACAGATGACCTTACTTGCTACCACATATTTATACCTCAGTCAGAATTATTCTGGAATATTGTGATGACTACGTTGAATGTCTAGGGTATGTATATGATGAAGTGTAAGTCACAACAACAACAGACAGATAAACAATTTAATTTATTCCACCACACTTGACAACACTGTGACACTCACACACATGTAATACTCTATAAAACTATTCTTAAATGAGGCACTGGTAAATTTTCAAATATAAATATGTATTAATTACTGTCACTAATATATAGGTGTCCTGATTCAATTACAAAGTGAACCAGGAATCACAATCAATTTTAATTACAAGTTATATGTACAGAATTTATCAATATGAATCTTGTAGTGACATATTTTATTAATATTATCCTATGTGTGTCAGTTGTGTAGTAGTAATATGAGGTAATACTGGTTTTGTTTTTTCAAGCTATGTTGTTATTTGTCATCATGACTTCAAGTGTTTGTTTCTGTTGGAACTAGTATTGGAGATGTTCTCAGTTCCGTTCTTTAAAACAATTAATTTCCCCTCTTATTTTTATACAATGTCAGTTTAAGATGGGGTTACATAATGTTGAGCTCCGCTGGCCACATAGGCTTATCTTTCGTTATGGCGGCAGGAAAAGACTCCTCTGCTCGATTGCTCCCCTGTGTTATGGAGACACCTCACTGTTTGCTATATGGACCAAGGAGTATGCTGTCCGCCTCTGGATTCAGCAAAGCTCTGACCAGGTGCTGCTCAATAACTTTAGGACCACAGTCCCTGAAACAAGAAGGTTGTACCTACTATTTCAGAACCAATTTATACTCTATTTCTACACTGAGCACAATACATAACAAACACTGAGTTCAGAGCGGTAGGCCAACTGTCAGCTTCATCTGAAATATTTTTCACCAGTATATTCCTCCCTAATAGTTACCACGCCTCTGCAATTCCAGCATTATTTCTTTCTAGTCAATAATATAGGTGTCAGTGTACTGTTGGGCAATTCAATGTAGTTTTACTATCCTCCGACACCTTCTGTTCAGGCTGGAGCACTATATAGGCTTTACCTCATGTTCGCTACTGAACCACACATATATACAGACATAAATTATCAATTTACATTCAATTTTCATTAAAAAGATATTGAATATATCAAGCTTACCACAATTCATGGAATAATACACAGTTACGTTGAATGGCAATGAATATAGCACAACTTCGATCTGCCGATGTCCCAGGCTTTTATTTAGAAAAATATGCCTTGGCGCTCAACGCACTGGTTCTGTAGTAAGTTTATTTGCAAATGTGGTGCTGACCTGACGCCTCTAATTGACTATATTGGCAGGTCTAACCAATCGTGCCATGTTTACACAGCTTTTCAAAAAAGTACTCCTACTCACGTTTCCCCTGACAACAAAAGATAGTATTTATAGCTCGACTAATCATGTTTAGCCTTACATTTCTTGCGCTCCAATCAAATCGGATTTAACATTGAGACCCATTTCCCGTACAATGGTGGGGTGAAAATCTGCCACTGAGCGATTCTGATTTGGGGGTTGTCTGACATCCCTCACTATTTCTTTTGGCTATAATTTGGTAATTCCTAGACTATTTGCGTAACGTTTAACATATTCTTTGTCAGCAAGTCCTAAGGAACCCAAATATACAAATTTAAAGGAGCGAAGTGGCTGCGTTCAAAATATGCACTTTCTTCTACCTCCTGTTTACTTCGAATACGATGTGGTGTCTGGGTACTGTAATGTTTTCAAACGTAAACCAGTATAATGTCATATTTCCTAATAAGATTTTTCAGGTTTTTAAACACTAACTCTCGTATGGGTAATGTTGTTTATCACTGTCGATTTGAAAAAAGCTAGTGCATGTGGCCTTACACGCGTGATGGCAGCAATTGTGTATCGCGCGACTGTGGTAGTATTGCCTGCGTTCCGGCTTTCAGCCTCTCCCTTTCTTTCTATCTTTAGTCCATCTGTCTTTCGTTTATGGTAACGTAGTGTATAAAATGACATGAATGGAATTTTAAATCTAGGTCATCTTGCGTATCTCAAGGTTTTTCTTAGAAATGGAGTACACATTTTATTGTGTTGGGGAAACGCGTGTATGCTGCAGAAGGCTTTTATTATCAACGTGAAACGTTACAATTTGCAGACGAAGTAGAAAACAAGGGGGATTTCGAGTACGGTCATTGTGACAGCACTGTTCTTTACCATTCTTCTTTCCTTTTATTGAAGTTATTTGTTAGGCTTTACATTTACGTTTTAATTTATATATGTGGATTAGAATATTTCACGACATCTCCCCTCTTAAAACAGACATCTTATGTCAGTCCTTTATTCTATATACACATAGATAAATGTAAGTCAACTTGACTTTACTCTGCTGTTGTGCTATCATGGTTTTATGTAGTTGGGTCCATTCAGAGTAAGCACTACTCATGAAATCTGCCTCAGACCTCTACAACCAATAATATTTTTCGGTTATGTTACTGAACAGCCGCAAGTGTGACTGCTTGTCTTAATGCTGCTTCACAACCCGTATTCACCATTTCTCTTCTCTGAGTCTGCGCAATGACATGTCCAGAGAACATTAGATTTTCCCCAAAATGTACGTTATGAGGAGATAACATATACCTGGTGATAGCAGAGTTTTCGTAGTGGATCCCATAATCTTCTTATTAGCCTGTATGAAACATTCGGAATATCCTCAATCAAAGAGGCAACTCAGGGATTCATTACGTTCCTCCGAATTGTTTACATCCAACAATTTTGTCTGATCTCAGGTTTTACTGGAATCTGATAGTATCCTTTACTCAGATCCACTTTTGAGAAATATTTAGCTTTATTTAGTCTGGCAAACAACTGATTTGTATCCGGCAATGGATCCACCTGTCCTTCTGTAATGGCATTCAGTCTCCTGTAATCTATACAGAGTCTATGTTCTCCAGAGGGTTTTCTTAAGAGTACAACACCGGAACTATACGAAGATTCACTGTGTGAAATAATTCCTTCCTTCAACAAATAGTCTATCTCTTCCTTCAAAGCTTTCTCCTTAGCAAAAGGAATCGAATATGGTTTCATACATACAGGTGTGGGGTCTATCAGTTTCATATCATATTCCAATAAGTTTGTATGCCCAGGTCGGTCTGTTAACACCTCTGTATGAGTATCTAGAACCTGTTGCACTATCTCTTTCTGAGTTTTCGTTAAATGTGTACTGATTTTCACCTGTGCCGCTGTCTCACAGGGGTGTAATGGATATTCAAATGATGAAAGTGGTTCCTTTTTCATCTCCATGGCAATGGACAAGGTCAACAAGTGTGTCTCTTCCTGATGTTCTCTTTCCAAATATTTCTTCAGGAGATTCACATGATAGATTTTTTCTTTCCCCTTCTTATCTATCTTATAATTTGTTCTAGACACCTTCTCTAGAACTGTATATGGACCTTGCCATCCAATTTGTAACTTATTCTGACTACCGGGTAGAAGAAGCAGTACCTTATCTCCCACAGCCAAATCTCTGTCTTTAGCTTTCCTGTTATAATAGGCAGCATGTTTCTTCCTGGCTTGTTTCAAATTTTCATTGGCAAGTTTCCAGCCAGTTTTTAAACGAGTGGTCAGCTCATTCTCATATTGGTATGAGGATGTAATATTTTCCTCTTCTTTTTCATCAGTCCACGTTCTTAACAGCGTTACATATGGATCTTTAATTTTGTGGACCTATTTGTCCATGCACCGGTATGGTCTCTTCCACTAGAAGCGCTATAGTGATGATTTTTCTTCCCAGAATTATCAGTCACAAAACGACCGCTACCAATTCTTTTCTTGGGGCTGTCTCCCCACTTAGAATTCTTGATGAGAGATTTCCTCTCTACATCCTCTTCCTCCAGTTTGTTTAAGTCCGATTGAGGGATTTTCGGCTTATCCTGGGGTAAGACATCTTTTTGCACTCTCCGCATAGTGGCCATTGTAAAACAGTTAAGTGAAGCTTGTCCGTGAAAAGGGGCTTCCCATTCCCTTTGGTCCACTTTATCAAATTTATACTTCTTTTTATTGTCAGGCATAATTTTGCCCCTTGGCGTGTCCAGGTCCTGATCAATGTTCCCACTTGTGGGTGTTCCCTCATGTGCTATGCTACACCTTTCTACAAAATTCTCAATGTCCCACCTTGCCTTGGGCCAATAATAATTGTGAGCCACCTTTTGGATGATGGTACCAATCTTCGCATGGTCCCCATCTGGTTTCACATGTAGGCTCCTTATTAATTCTGCCCTATATCTTTTAGGAAGTACCAGCTGTCCCTGACCTTTGGATCTAGCTCCAGTCTTCCTATACATCAACTTGTTTTTCATGTAAAAATCTCCCTTGCCTGGAGTTATATGACAAGTTGACAATTTCCTGAAACAAGGCTTGAGGGTCTTATCCCCAGCCTGTGCCTTCCTCATCTCTTCTGGAGTGGTATCCAACATAATATCCTCCTCCTGTCTTGAGGTCGACCTGACCTGAAGGGTTGCCATATACACAGGTTTCCTTCTGCAACGGTCAGTGTCATGATTGTCCATCTGACAATTTTTACACCACCTTTTCCCTTGGTTGAAAGATTTTCTTTCATCATATTTCCTTTCATCGAATTGTGGGGTTTTATTTTTATTGTCATACCGTGGCCTATCAAATTGGTGCGTACCTTTGTTTTGATCTCTAGGATCAAATTTATTAAAGTTCTGTGGTGCCCTAAAATTATCCATCTGTTTCTTCTTATTACCTGATACCTCTGCCTGAGCTGCTTGATACCTTTCAGCAACATTTAGCAACTCACCCAGCCTCTCTGCACCTTGTTCCATGAGAAACTTTCTCAGGTCTGGAGCCATGGACTCTCTTAGTTGTTCTATAAGGACCATTTCCTTAAGATCTTGGGTTTTCCCCAGAGAAGTCCATTTCTCCAAGTATGTCTCTAACCGTGCAGAGAACTGGTGATATGTTTCATCTGACAGTAGTTTAGCATTCCTAAATTTTTTCCTATAAAATTCTGCGTTCTTTTCATATCTTAACAAAAGAGCCTGCTTTAGCATGTCATAATTTTCCTGATCACCTCTGCTCATTTTGGCAAAAACTTCATAAGCTGCCCCACGAAGACCTTGAGATAACTTTAAGCTCCACCTTTCTCTCTCTAACCCATATGTGGTAGCTAATAGTTCATATCTATTTAGATAGCTCTCAATATCATCGTCTTTCTCAACGAAATGATCTAAATGAAAATTCATAGCTGAGGTTGAGGCTCCCTGACTAGCAGTGGCATCAGAGGCAAAGGGACTGGCACCATTTTCAGGAGCATGGCCTTGAAACTCAAACTCCCTTAGTCGTAACTAATGTTCCCTTTGTAATCTCTTCTCCTCCTTTTCTGCTTCCCTCTCTGCAGTCAATCTTCTTTCTTCTGCAGCCTGTCTTCTTTCCTCGGCTTCCAATACTTTAGCCTCTTTGTCAGCCTCAATCTGCAACCTCTTAGTCTCAGCCTCAGCCTCAAATTGTAACCACTTAATTTCTTTTTCAGCCTCTATTCTCTTATCTTCGGCCAATCTTTCAGATTCTAATTTTCTTTCGGCCTCTTTTTCTAATCTTCTTTCTTCCCGTTCAATATATTTGTCACATTCAGCAGTGACATAAGCAATCATATTTTGCCCGTCCATTCCTAACTCTTTCGCAGTCTGTACAGCAGCAGATCGAAATTTTGCCAAGTCGGCCATTGTCTAACATGCAATTGTAACAATTCAATCTATCAATAATTATCTAAGGACACTACAGGCACTGAGAGCTCAACGTTATTTATTTCCACCCAAGGATACCTTTTAATTCTTATTATTCCCAATATCTATAACAGGAGAAAGTTCAATATCCCTGGAGCGAGACCCCAATATATGTGGTAAAGTGGGATATTATAAATATTTATAGGGGACTTAGTGTACTGACTGAGATCAGCTGTGAAGGTATCTGTATCTAATAAGGGTAGTGTATTACAGATGACCTTACTTGCTACCACATATTTATACCTCAGTCAGAATTATTCTGGAATATTGTGATGACTACGTTGAATGTCTAGGGTATGTATATGATGAAGTGTAAGTCACAACAACAACAGACAGATAAACAATTTAATTTATTCCACCACACTTGACAACACTGTGACACTCACACACATGTAACACTCTATAAGACTATTCTTAAATGAGGCACTGGTAAATTTTCAAGTATAAATATGTATTAATTACTGTCACTAATATATAGGTGTCCTGATTCAATTACAAAGTGAACCAGGAATCACAATCAATTTTAATTACAAGTTATATGTACAGAATTTATCAATATGAATCTTGTAGTGACATATTTTATTAATATTATCCTATGTGTGTCAGTTGTGTAGTAGTAATATGAGGTAATACTGGTTTTGTTTTTTCAAGCTATGTTGTTATTTGTCATCATGACTTCAAGTGTTTGTTTCTGTTGGAACTAGTATTGGAGATGTTCTCAGTTCCGTTCATTAAAACAATTAATTTTCCCTCTTATTTTTATACAATGTCAGTTTAAGATGGGGTTACATAAGGTTGAGCTCCGCTGGCCACATAGGCTTATCTTTTGTGATGGCGGCAGGAAAAGACTCCTCTGCTCGATTGCTCCCCTGTGTTATGGAGACACCTCACTGTTTGCTATATGGACCAAGGAGTATGCTGTCCGCCTCTGGATTCAGCAAAGCTCTGACCTGGTGCTGCTCAATAACTTTAGGACCACAGTCCCTGAAACAAGAAGGTTGTACCTCCTATTTCAGAACCAATTTATACTCTATTTCTACACTGAGCACAATACATAACAAACACTGAGTTCAGAGCGGTAGGCCAACTGTCAGCTTCATCTGAAATAATTTTCACCAGTATATTCCTCCCTAATGTTTACCACGCCTCTGCAATTCCAGCATTATTTCTTTCTAGTCAATAATATAGGTGTCAGTGTACTTTTTGGCAATTCCATGTAGTTTTACTTTCCTCCGACACCTTCTGTTCAGGCTGGAGCACTATATAGGCTTAACTCATGTTCGCTACTGAACCACACATATATACAGACATAAATTATCAATTTACATTCAATTTTCATTAAAAAGATATTGAATATATCAAGCTTACCACAATTCATGGAATAATACACAGTTACGTTGAATGGCAATGAATATAGCACAACTTCGATCTGCCGATGTCCCAGGCTTTTATTTAGAAAAATATGCACTGGCGCTCAACACACTGGTTCTGTAGTAAGTTTATTTGCAAATGTGGTGCTGACCTGACGCCTCTAATTGACTATATTGGCAGGTCTAACCAATCGTGCCATGTTTACACAGCTTTTCAAAAAAGTACTCCTACTCACGTTTCCCCTGACAACAAAAGATAGTATTTATAGCTCGACTAATCGTGTTTAGCCTTACATTTCTTGCGCTCCAATCAAATCGGATTTAACATGGAGACCCATTTCCCGTACAATTCTTCTTCTTCTTCTTCCGTCCTTAGCCACCGACCGTCGAAGCAGTCAGTGGCCATTACGCCTAGTGGCGTCTTAGGGCAACAGCAGATAGGCTTTCTTTGCCATTGTTTCCCATCACGCCTATTGGCGTCTTTAGGGCTACGGCAAATCAATCCATCTGCTGTTGTTTCCGTAATCAAAGTGACTGGCAAACGCGTGATCAGCCCGTTGGTTCCCGTACAATGGTGGGGTGAAAATCTGCCACTGAGCGATTCTGATTTGGGGGTTGTCTGACATCCCTCACTATTTCTTTTGGCTATAATTTGGTAATTCCTAGACTATTTGCGTAACGTTTAACATATTCTTTGTCAGCAAGTCCTAAGGAACCCAAATATACAAATTTAAAGGAGCGAAGTGGCTGCGTTCAAAATATGCACTTTCTTCTACCTCCTGTTTACTTCGAATACGATGTGGTGTCTGGGTACTGTAATGTTTTCAAACGTAAACCAGTATAATGTCATATTTCCTAATAAGAATTTTCAGGTTTTTAAACACTAACTCTCGTATGGGTAGTGTTGTTTATCACTGTCGATTTGAAAAAAGCTAGTGCATGTGGCCTTACACGCGTGATGGCAGCAATTGTGTACCGCGCGACTGTGGTAGTATTGCCTGCGTTCCGGCTTTCAGCCCCTCCCTTTCTTTCTATCTTTAGTCCATCTGTCTTTCGTTTATGGTAACGTAGTGTATAAAATGACATGAATGGAATTTTAAATCTAGGTCATCTTGCGTATCTCAAGGTTTTTCTTAGAAATGGAGTACACATTTTATTGTGTTGGGGAAACGCGGGTATGCTGCAGAAGGCTTTTATTATCAACGTGAAACGTTACAATTTGCAGACGAAGTAGAAAACAAGGGGGATTTCGAGTACGGTCATTGTGACAGCACTGTTCTTTACCATTCTTCTTTCCTTTTATTGAAGTTATTTGTTAGGCTTTACATTTACGTTTTAATTTATATATGTGGATTAGAATATTTCACGACAGTCGTGGTAACCGATCTTCTCCCATTCTGCAGACATGACCAAACCATCTCAGTTGGGACTGTTCTACTTGGGTCTGCAGGGGATGGGTTTTTAGGCCTTGACGTATCGTCTGGTTGCGGACTATGTCTCTTCTTGTTACTTCAACCACCTTCCTCAGATACCTCATTTCCGAGGTTTGGATCTGGCTTTTGTGTGTTGTAGTCATTGTCCGTGACTCGCATCCATATGTCAAGACTGGGACATAGGTGGAGCGTTATACAGCCATCTTCGTCTTCTTTTCAAGTTCTCTTTTGCTGAGGACTCCTCGATTTATGGCTTGAAAAAGTCTCCCAGCTGCTGCTCTTCGGATAGCCAACTCTTCGTTGATGCCTCCCTTTTTTTTTAGTCGTAAGGTTCGGTTCTTTTCTAATTTTTTTTTGGGTAGGGGGGGGGGGGGAAGGGGGGGGGAGAGAGGAAGCATGGTAATGTTATTTAATAGTGAATTGTTAATCAGAATCAACTCACTGCACTCCTGGCAAATCCATAGTTGCTCAGTCTTCCTCGGCAAAGGTCGAAGAGTATGAATGCTAATTATACCTGTAGGACGCTCGTTGTACATTCGGATGCATTTCTCTCACGTCCAGTTGTATGTTATACATAGTTATAAATATAAATTAAATGAAGATTAATTTTAAAAAAAAATTGGAAGAAAACGAAATACAAGTTAAGTTTAAAAACACTGGAACCGAACACTGGCTTCCTTTCCCGAGCGCCCTCGAAAATCGTCCACCGAACACCAGTCCGTCATCCTTAAGGAGTTAGATCAGAAAACTACAGAAGCGGTAGTGGACGAGGAAAGCACCGAGAGACAAGTTGTTGACTTCGCAGACGCTGTAGTTGCAACGCTGAAGAGCCAAAATAATGCAGACTTGGATGAGCTAAGAGTAGTGCTCCACAAACTATGTCAAAGATTGAAAAGGGTTGTGATGCAATGGATCCAATTTCATTGCAGTATCCCCGGTAAAATAAAGAGCCTGACAGATTGGCAAAGAAAGATGAAAAGCTACCGCAACCTGATACACTCATAACTGTTGTAGAGGCAAAGAGTTTTATCAGAACCAGATACAGAAGTCAATGGGATACATAGCATCCAGGCCACACACAAAATGATGCATATTACCAGCTCAGCAGAAGAGAACAAGTGGTAATCTTCAGACTCCGCAAGGGCCACATCAGAATGGGATATCATCTATTGAACAAGCTGAAGATGGGAATTGCCATTGAGTGTAAATGTGCCACTGATAAAATGACTGCTCAACATCTACGTCAAAGATGCCCAACATATAAGGGACACAGAAAGTACATGTGGCCGTCTGCCATACCATTCCTGGAAAAACTCTATGGAGATGAAAATATCCTCAGACTGACAACGGTTTTGTTTGAAAATATTCAAGTAGACTTCTGAATGTGTACGAAGATCAGAACATCAGAAAAAAAAAAAACAGTTGTGTAACTGTTTTTTTTTCTTCTGATCTTCTGATCTAACGTCATATACTTGACAAATAATTAAAAACAAACATACCACTTTGCCAGGTATTACATAAAATAGAAGAATAATCAACCAGGGCATTACCCTGAGCACCAGCTAAATTCAAGTCAGCTAGCTATAAGCCATGTTGCTATATATGGTCTGCAATCGTTATCCATGTGTGCCCTCAATTTACTAACGTCTGCTAGAAGCTAATCCGTCTCATCCCATTAATCTTCCTTCATAATACAAACCATCGTAAATCAAATTGGAATGATATCCTCAATTTGAATAAAGGTACTTACCGTGTCAGTGCTTTCGGCAGACGTAATACTGTAGGTACAGGGAGATGGGGTAACTGTACATTGTTTCAAATGGTGCTTTTCTGGAAATAAAAAGTTCGTCTGGATTATACCTTCTGAGATATATGCCTTCAACCGGAGTTTTAAGGATAATTTGAAGTTTAACTTTCGATTAGATGTAACGTATTCTTGGAGATACAAACATGAAGATGATTTACAGGGAGGAAAACATTTGAACAAGACTTGAAGGATTCCCCTAGACATATCTGAAAGTAGACTGCATGGATTATGCGGTATGTGAATATCAATATGATTTGTAAAATTCGCGGACAAACGTTGGGAATTTTAGAAATGTAGCTCTCTCTCTCTCTCTCTCTCTCTCTCTCTCTCTCTCTCTCTCTCTCTCTCTCTCTCTCTCTCTCTCTCTCTCTCTCTCTCTCTCTCTCTCTCTCTCTCTCGCTCAATCGATCTCTCGCTCTCTTTCCCGTATCATTTTCGTAGGCTGCCAAATTTCTTCTTTCTTTCGTCCCTAAATAACATGTGGAGTACGGTGGGGATGCGTGTGATTCCTGACCATTTCTCTTTGTGCAGCTGTAACATAATGAGGAGTATTTGACCAAAACTCAAGAGTATCTAATATTGGCTTCTAAGGTATCTACCTGCGCGGAAAATTACTATTGGCAGAGATGCAGATAGAAGATTAATGACACTTCTACCTTAAGGGAGAATTCACAAGATATTTCCAGAAGTACCAAAAATGTTGATTTGGGCTGAACAATTGTTAACGCATTATATCTGGTCCGTCACCTTTTGTGAAGGATTTATGCTATGGTTTAGCCCGTTCAAGCCCCAGTTGGTGTAATCCAACGAAATTTCTCTTATAAGTAATAACTCCATTTAGAGGTGTATATATATATATATATATATATATATATATATATATATATATATATATATATATATATATATATATATATATATATATATATATATATATATATATATATATATATATATATATATATATATATATATATATATATATAATATTCACTATTCTGGCTTATACGTTTGCTTTCATACATATAAAAAACTGAAGCGACTATGATTGTTTAGTTTTAAAACAACATGTAACAAATTTAATAATGAATTAGTCTTTAACAGTTAAAATAAATATGGAAAGATTGGTGGAATTTAGATAAACGTTTTCGTCACGGAGACATAAGTGAGGATTTATCAAAAGTCCATTGCTTTCGCTTATTTTACAAGAAACTTAACTCTAGCTGAGTCCTGCAGCTGTGGTTCATCAAATCTGTGATGACGAAAGCCTTCTCCACACTCTCTTCCACTGCAGACGGTTAGGGTGGATGTTTTTCTCTCACAACAGCGGCGTTAGTACCACAAATCGCCTGATGGCTTGTAACCACGAACTTTAGAAAAATAGAAAAACAAATGCGCTCTGCTAAGTACATTTGTTTGGAGCACTCTAACAGGCTCACGTTCCAGTTGTCCGCCCACCAATCTTAAACTCTCAGAAGAATTTAATTCTCGAGCACGCACAACGTAACTCCGAGTAGATGGTTAAAATTCACCAATATTACTCTGAGGATTAACTGGTAAAATGTGTCTGGACAGTGAGAATATGATGTGTGCCTGAACTAACATTAACAAGTTGAATTAATTGATTGGCAGAGTGAATGTTGGTATTCCACGCACGAGAAAGATCCATAATTTTTTGTTCATGGATGAAAAAAGGCAATTTACAACAGTGAGACTTAATAATTTTCCGCTTCGTTTTCAAGTAAACGTATCGACGAAAGTACTCTGTTTCGAGGCAATTTTCTGCTCGAAGATGTGTACAAGAGAGACATGAAGGCACTTTGCTTAAATCCAGCAACCTGGGAGGATGAAGCTGCCGATCGCAGCATGGGGCGTTGCTCCTTACGGCGCCACCTCAGTCTGGGCGAAAAGATCTCACAACAAGCAGGAGCAAAAAGAACGCGCCGATAGGAACACTATATACAAAAGCAGCTGAGGGTTATCACCTCGAGGGCGCATTCCCATAGTCATTTAGACTGAAGGATGCTACTATCTATTTACAGGTATACCTCGGAGATATTGCGGGTTTGGTTCCAGACCATCGCAATAAAGCGAATATCGCAATAAAGCGGGTCATACCCTTATTTTTGGCTTTCCAGTGCATATAAAAGCTTAAAATCATGTTTACACCTTGTCTATTTAGTGCGCAATAGCGCTAGCTCTCTGCCATCAATGGTACCTATACCTTGTAGCGGTATGGCAGCTTGTGTACCCTGACAATCCCCAGAGCTATGCCAGTGGGAGGTTTACTCCTGGTAGGTTCAACCAAGCTGGACTGGTCTGCGTAGGTAGGGGTCAGACAAAAGCTGGTAATCTGGTCCTCCAGGTTGGGGGTTTTAGCACAGGGCCGACACCTCTGTCTATGTAAAAAATCGCACATGTTACGGAAACAACAATAAATAGAAAAACTTTGCTGCGGGACGGACATCCGGAGTCTCAGGCTCGTATGACTGACAGTGGTGAAAGCCGAAAGGAAGCCACTGGCGTGAAAACGGATGCCCCGGCCGCAAAACACGAAACCAGAATTGGTTTTTGGAACGTCAGAACTATGAATGAGGCAGGAAAGCTGAGACAAATCACAGCAGAGATGAGGAACTACAAAATACATATCCTGGGAATAAGCGAGAGCAGATGGACAGGTAAGGGGAGAATAAAAACAGCTACAGGGGAAACAGTACTTTATTCTAGCAGAGAGGATGGTCAGCACAACGAAGGTGTAGCCATTATCCTGAAGAAAGGAATGGAAAGGTCTTTACTGGAATGGAAACCCATCAACAACAGACTGATAAGAGCAAGACTGAGAGGGAGGTTCACCAACACCACAATTATACAATGCTATGCATCAACAAACGACAGCAATGAAGAGATCAAGGACGAGTTCTATCAACAGGTACAAAAAGACATGGAAACTACACCCAGGTACGATCTCATTATAGTAATCTTCTTTTCTTTCTTCTTTGATCCTTAGCCGCCGACCGTCAAAGCAGTCAGTGGCCATTACGCCTGGTGGCGTCTTGTAGGGCAACAACAAATTGATTCCACTTTGCTCGGTCGGCGGCCATCCTTCGTACAGTGCCCCAACTCTGGTTCATTCTTTGTATCTCAGCCTCCACAGTCCTCCGCCAAGTAGTTTTTGGTCGGCCTCTCTTTCGTTTTCCTTCAGGGGCCATAACATTGCTGTTCTTGTGATGGCATCGGGGGCTCTTCTGAGGACATGGCCAACTCAGCTCCAGCGTCTGCCAGCTATGATGGTGTGCATGTCTTCTTGCTTGCTCCGAGTAAGCAGATCTTGGTTGGTGATGGTATTCGGCCAAAAGATTTGGAGAATTTTTCTTAGGCATGTTGTGTGAAAAGAGGATAATTTCGACATTTCCTACTCTGTAACTCTCCAGCTCTCCGCGCCATAGAGAAGCACAGAAAGCACACAGCTCTGATATAATCCTAATTTTGTGCTCGTGCTGTACTGAGAGGACTTCCAGATGTTGTTTAGACTAAAAAAGGCTGTTCTTGCTTTGTTCATTCTGTTGTTGATGTCTTTGCTTGCTCCGCCGTCTGGTGTTACTACGCATCCTAGGTATGTGAAGGCATCTGTCTGTTCCAGTTGCTGATTCCTTACTGATATGGGCTCAGGGTTGCTCACATTGAGCGTCATGACCTCTGTCTTCTTTAGGTTGATCATTATAGTAATGGGAGACCTAAATGCGAAAGTGGGAGCACACAATAATTATAACGAAAGAGTAATGGGGAAATGCGGCAGTGGAACAGCAAATGAGAATGGGGACAAATTAATAAGCTTCTGCAGTATTAACAACCTGGTCATTGGAGGAACACTTTTTCCACACAAGGAAGTGCACAAGTTAACATGGGAATCACCAAACGGACTAGAAAGAAACCAGATAGATCACATAATGATCAATGGCAGATGGAGACATGCACTACAAGACGTGAAAGTAAGAAGAGGCGCAGATGTGGAAAGTGATCATCACCTAGTAGTAGCAAGACTGAAAGTGAAACTCAGAGCTGATGGACCAGTTGCAATCAAACAGAAAAGATACAACCTCACGAAACTGAAGGATCCCCTCACCAGAAAAGCTTTCGTGGTCGACGTAATAAGAAGATATGAGATTATCAAAAGCCAGGAAAGAACAGAGACCGATGATGTTGACCAGAGATTCAACACCATCTCAACAATATACAAGGAAAGCAGGAAGTCATGCTTGGGATTCCAGGAAAGAAAGAGCCAAGACTGGATAACACCAGATTCGCTTAACACCATAGCGAAGAGAAAGGAAATGAAAAGAAAGAAAACAGAAGCTAAGTCTCCCAGGTTAAAGGCAATATATAGTGAACAGTACAGTCAGCTGAACAAGGAAGTTAAACGTCAAACCCATGCTAACAAAAGGACATTTCTGGATGACCTTGCAAGACAGGCAGAAGAGGTAGCACTGAGAAATAAACAAAGCACAGTATACAAAATAACTAAATTCATCAGTGGAAAACGAGGTGCAAACAATATTACATTAGTAAGAGATAAGCACGGAAATCTCATCACAACAGTAGAGGGACAGGAAACAAGATGGGCAGAGAATTTCAGAGAAACTCTGAATAAGGAACCACCAGAGACACAATAGAATGTTCCTGAGGCTGAAAATGATCTAGATGTTAATACAGACATCCCACGAAAAGAAGAAATCATCACAGCAATCAAAGGGTTAAAGAATGGACAAGCTTCTGGTCATGATAACTTAAATGCAGAGCTATTTAAGACAGACCCAGAGCTAGCAGCAGAACTATTAGAACCACTATTTGCACAAGTCTGGAAAACAGGTACAACACCAACAGAGTGGAGAAAAGGAATAATTGTCAAATTGCCCAAGAAGGGAGATCTTGCAGACTGCAATAATTGGAGAGGAATCACTCTTCTCTCAGTTCCCAGCAAAATACTAGGCAGGATAATTATACAGAGAATTTCAAAAGCAGTAGACCACCAACTGAAGAAAGAACAAGCAGGATTTAGAAAGAACAGAAGATGTGTAGATCATATATTTACTCTCAGGAACATTATAGAGCAGTGCTCAGAATGGCAAATACAGCTGTAAATTAATTTCGTTGATTTTGAAAAGGCTTTGGACAGTATACATAGGGACAGTTATGGAAAATACTGAGGGCTTATGGAATTCCAAGCTGCACAGTGTCAATCATAAAAAGCCTTTATGCCAACTTTACGAGTAGCATTGGGCAGAGCAACCTAACCTATGAAGTGAAGACAGGAGTACGACAGGGATGCCCCTTATCAACCACTCTATTTTTAACAGTCATAGACTGGGTGATGCGCCAGACAACAGAGGGCAATCCAAGAGGAATAAGATGGACTATATTTTCTACATTGGAAGATCTGGAATATGCAGATGACAATTGCACTGCTAGCATATTCACATCAACACATCCAGGAAAAAACGGATAGACTTAATAAGTATAGCCAGCAGGTGGGCTTGAACATCAACCTAAAGAAGACATAGGTCATGACGCGCAATGTGAGCAATCCTGAGCCCATATCAGTAAGGAATCAGCAACTGGAACAGACAGATGCCTTCACATACCTAGGATGCATAGTAACACCAGACGGCGGAGCAAGCAAAGACATCAACAACAGAATGAACAAATCAAGAACAGCCTTTTTTAGTCTCCTAACATCTGGAAGTCCTATCAGTACAGCACAAGCACAAAATTAGGATTATATCAGAGCTGTGTGCTTTCTGTGCTTCTCTATGGCACGGAGAGCTGGAGAGTTACAGAGTAGGAAATGTCGAAATTGTCCTCTTTTCACACAACATGCCTAAGAAAAAATTCTCCGATTGCTTTGGCCGAATACCATCACCAACCAAGATCTGCTTACTCGGAGCAAGCAAGAGGACATGCACACCATCACAGCTGGCAGACGCTTGAGCTGAGTTGGCCATGTCCTCAGAAGAGACCCCGATGCCATCACAAGAACAGCTATGCTATGGACCCCTGAAGGAAAACGAAAAAGAGGCCGACCAAAAACAACTTGGCGGAGGACTGTGGAGGCTGAGATGCAAGGAAAGAACCAGAGTTGGGGCACTGTACGAAGGATGGCCGCCGACCGAGCAAAGTGGAATCAATTTGTTGTTGCCCTACAAGACGCCACCAGGCGTAATGCCACTGACTGCTTTGACGGTCGGCGGCTAAGGATCAAAGAAGAAGAAGAAGCGCTAGCTCTAAAAAAATGTACTGTACACTTAAAAATACTTTATTGCTAAAAAAATACTAATCTTCATCATCTGAGCCAAAATCTATCGGAAGAAGGCACGTTCTAATAAATAAACATAAATAATTTGAAAAAAGCGCAATATCTGCGAAGCGCAATAAAGCGAAGCGCAATAAAACGAAGCACAATAAAACGAAGCACAATAAAGCGAGGTATACCTGTATTTGAGAAGGGTACCATGATGTGTGAATTTACGTAAACTATTGTTCTTTTTTTATACAGTGTTCCTTGCGATATGAGGCGATACATGTTTATGTCCTTCAATATCACCATCATCATCATCATCATCATCTACCATCATCTCAACAAGAAGCATAGGCCTTAAACAATCGTATGCCAAGTCTTCATGTCACGTGGAAAATGTTCACAGGGTTTCCATGTCTTCTTCATCCCCTTCGTGCCTGTCTTCAGTTCTCTTCTCCGTGAGTTCTTTGGTCTCCATCTAACCTCTCTTAGCCCGGGGATTCCAGAACACGGACTGCCTTGTAATGCTATCAACAAGTTTCATCAGTGTGTGTACTATCCATCTCCAGTGTCTTCTTCTCATATCTTTTTTTCCGCTGGCACTTGTCTTGTACCCATCACCAGGTCCACATTAGCGATCTTGTCACCAGGTCCACATTAGCGATCTTGTCACCAGGTCCACATTAGTGATCTTGTCACCAGGTCCACATTAGCGATCTTGTCACCAGGTCCACATTAGCGATCTTGTCACCAGGTCCACATTAGTGATCTTGTCACCAGGTCCACATTAGCGAGCTTGTCCCCAGGTCCACATTAGTGATCTTGTCACCAGGTCCACATTAGCGATCTTGTCACCAGGTCCACAATAGTGATCTTGTCACCATGTCCACATTAGTGATCTTGTCACCAGGTCCACATTAGCGATCTTGTCACCAGGTCCACATTAGTGATCTTGTCACCAGGTCCACATTAGTGATCTTGTCACCAGGTCCACATTAGTGATCTTGTCATACCACTTCAATTCTTCTATTTTAGGCAATCACACATTTATGAAAGTCTGTAGCTTTTGGTTTGCTGTTGTTGTTGACCTCCATATTTCAGAGCCCTATAATAGGACTGCAAGTGCGTGAACGCGTGTGTTTAATATTAATTTGTAAAACTCTGAAAATTGTATTGCAGGGCAGAAATGTAAAGAGGCAATTATGCCTATTTCTTTACCCTGATGAAATAAAGATTTCGTTCGTTCGTTCGTTAAGAAAAAAAACAAACAAATATCTAGTACAGGACAGGCTCATGGGCGGTGCTTGTAGTATGGCCGCACCGAACGTCGAATTGGGGCAGGCGCCGACATGCGTTAAAAAAAAAAAATAATAAAATCATTAAATTTTAAAAGAACAAGAAAAATGAAACATAACTTTTCACAATAAATAATTATTCATTACTGATCGTCTTCCATTATGGATTTCTTGGCATTGTACATCCAGTAGTTTGCCATTGCTTTCTGGATGGTTCTGGCCGCTTACCATTACAGTCCATTTTCACAATAAATAATTATTCATTACTGATCGTCTTCCAGAGTTTGACTCATTTAACATCGGCGGGTACCAGATCCCGGAAATCAGATATGCTGACGCCACAGTCCTCCTATCGACCAACCCAGAAGGACTTGAACAGTTAATTCTGTCAACCAAAAAACACAGCGAGGCCCAGAATCTATACCTAAACACCAAGAAGACCAAAGTATTGACAACAGACAAAGTAAAGACCAAACCAGAAATTGAAATTGATAACGAAGAACTGGAAAGTGTTAATGAATTCGAATACGTAGGATCAATCATCAACAGCTCTGGCGACTGTGCAGTAGAAATTAAAAGAAGACTTGCAATTGCTTCACATAAACTAATACAGATGTAAAACCTATGGCAAGGCACAAGCAAAGAAACAAAGTTACAACTGATCAGAGCATGTATATTCCCAGTAGCAACATACGGCTGCGAGACTTGGACACTCAATAAAACAGTTGCAAAAAAGATTACATCATTCGAAATGAAATGCTACAGAAGGATGTTGAGAATACCCTGGACAGAAAAAAAGACCAACAGAGAAGTACTGCATTCACTAAACGTACAGGAACATTGGCTCCTAAATACCATCGCAATAAGGAAGCTGAAATTTTTCGGTCATATAAAAAGACATAATAGCCTGGAAAAAACAGTGATGAAAGGCATGGTCCCAGGAAAAAGGGGAAGGGGAGGACCTAGACGACGGTGGACCCAGGACATCACAGAGAGTCTGAACTTGTCTTTGGCTGATGCAGGTCGACTTGCCCAGAATCGTGATGCGTTCAGAGCAGCTGTAATGGAGACAACGTTCTGGAAAGAATACGTCACATGATGATGATGATGATCGTCTTCCTCTAAGTCTATATTATTTCTTTAAAAAAAAAAACATACGTAAAATACGGTGTTATCCAACTGAGTAGTATGAAATTAACTCTCGTAAGAGTACATACACTACAACACGGCATGAGAAGGTGTGGGGGCGCAATCACGTAACAGTGCACTAACTAGAAAAACTACCGGCTCTGTAGTACTGACAGTGTTAGATTATATAAATTATTAATAAACAGTCAGATAAACTTTTTTTGGACACCGACATCAGTAATGAGAAGTGACATTACATTCAATATTTAGCGATGATAGAGAAATGCGATCACGGAATTTGGCTGCAAAGCTAGCTATTTGTCAAAGGTAATTATGCAAATGAGAGATGTGTAAAATCTAGTTTTTGGATTTTAGAATATTGAATGTTACTGTGACATGGTGTTGCTTTCTGGGAATTTGTCAGCGTTACAAAATAAAAAGGAAAGATTTTATGACTGCTCTCAGAAGTTTAGCAAGATATGAACAAAATATATCATCGTCATCATGATCGTCGTCATCATCATCATCATCATCATCATCATCATCATCATCATCATCATCATCATCATCATCATCATCATCATCATCATCATCATCATCATCATCATCATCATCATCATCGTCATCATGGTCATCATGGTCATCATGGTCATCATCATCATCATCATCATCATCATCATCATCATCATCATCATCATCATCATCGTCGTCATCATGGTCATCATCATCATCATCATCATCATCATCATCATCATCATCATCATCATCATCATCATCATCATCATCATCATCATCATCATCATCATCATCATCATCATCATCATCATCATCATCATCATCATCATCATCATCATCGTCATCACGATCATCATCATTATTATCATTATCATCATCATCATCATCATCATCGTTATCATCGTCATCATGGTCGTCGTCGTCATCATCGTCATCATCGTCATCGTCGTTGTCGTCGCCACCGGCATCGCCATCATTGTCGTCGTCGTCATCATTATCATCATTATCGTTGTCATCGTTATTATCATTATCATCATCGTCGTGATCATCATCATCATCATTGTCGTCGTCGTCGTCATCCTCATCTTCATCATCGTCCTCGTCGTTATCATCATCGTCAACGTCCTCGTCGTTATCATCATCGTCAACGTCCTCGACGTTGTCATCATCATCATGATCATTTTCCTATGCACTGCTTATAGAACATAGAGCCACCACTTTAGCTGATCCCTGCAGGAGGCCTGCACCAAACATTCACAGATGGTTTCTGGGGCAATTTGTTTTACTTGATGAGGTTGCCAACCCCATGCACAACCTCATTTTGGTAGCCTGGTACGAGATGCCTGAGGGAGCAGTGTTCCTGTTCTTATTTATATAAACAAAGTACAACTTCCGGTTGTCGAGGCAGTGTTACACTTTTCCAAATACAGTCAAAGTTCGAAAATCGAGACTACTCGGGGATTAGGTCGGTCTGGATTTTCCGATTTTCCGGATTCTCGTGCGTACTTTTAAATTTTACATTTAAAGAAGAATAAAGAAGGCAAATTTTATTGGTTTATTCATTAACAAATACAGAATGCTTAAATTATCAAAATGAGTGTATTTATTCGTTCATTTCCGTGAGTTCTGTTGCGTCTGCTGCAATGCGCATGGATGGAACACTTACAGTTTCTACTGCGTCTGCTGCACTGCTTGTGGATGGAACATTAGTTTGATCAGCAGAAGCTTTTAATGTTTCCTTTAAATACTTTCGTATATCCCCTTGTTTACGACTTTGTAATTTATTTGTGATAAGATTATTCTGCACCATGACACATGAATGATGTCTTGAAGACTAAAGCTATGGTTCTGTTCACGGATTTAATAACTGTTTCCATGCACTTTTCCGCCCGGAAATGTTAAAAGGTTTGAGTTTTCAAAAAGTCTTGATTCTCGGATGGTCCGGATTTCTGGCATTCAGTTTTTGGACTTGTACTGTCACCGGTTGTTAGACAATATTATCAAAATTCTATGTTACGTCAAAGATTTTCAGGATGAAGCCCAGCATTGATTTTTGTCCCTCGGTCAGGTCTTGTTAGTGCGACTTAATTTGAGTAATCATAACGGTCACTCAGGTACGCGTAGGATGGGCGGTCTGGGCTTCGCTCTTTCTTGGCGTGATTATACCATGACACGACAGACTAGACAAATGATACGGAAGGATTTGATTTGAACTAAAGTGCAGAACTTTTTTTTTTAAAGATTACAGTGTTGTCTTCTAAAGCTAAAATATTTTGGCCATATAAAAAGACATACTACCTTACTGAAGACCATAATAGAAGGCAGAGTTGAAGGCAAACGGGCTAGAGGAAGACAGCGCAATAAGAGGGAAGATAACATCAAGAGATGGACAGGAAAGAGTCTATCAGAGAGCACCATCAAGACAAGAGACAAAAGACGTTAGAGATCCATTGCAGCCGACCTTCGATGTGAAGATGGCACTTGATGATGATCTGCCAAAGCTGGCTTAAGCACAGAGACAAAGAGATGACAGAAATATCAGAAATATAGGAAGATTAAAAAAAAAAAAAAAAAAAAAACAGACAAGTAATTTATATGCATGCGGTGTGGACAGAACCCTGAAGTTCATCCTGAGGCTAGCAATTTTGAAAAGCTATTATTTTGGTTATTGTAACCTGTTTCATAAATATTTGACATGCACATTTGAAGTTTGTATTGACCATTCAGGTTTAGAAACGATAATGAGTTAAAATAGTTTAACCTATGACGTGTTAGGCTGGATGTCAATTTTGTTTATTTATTTTTTATGTAGGATGAGAGAAATAGGAAAACGATTAAAAAAAACAAAACAATGTCAGTTAATTGAACGATGATAATTTTTTTTTAAATAAAGTTTTGCCTCGTTTTGGCGAGGCGCGTCCCGTTCAGCCTAGTCGGTTATATTATGACGCATGTCCAAACACAAAAGACCCTTAGGTCTGATTGATATTGTACAACGTCCAGTTTTTTTGTTATTTTATAACGTAAGTTTTGGAATTCTCGTTTGCCGACGAATACTGTTTTCATATCTACTAGCAACAACCCGCCAAAATTGGCAGGTTTTTAATTATAGTGTGTTGTTTCTGTTACACGTATTACATTGCTGCTTCTTCTATAGTCTCGCTTGCTCGCTGTGAATGACGCGATCGTCTCTTCCTTTTAGCCATCTTATCATTTTGATCCAAAATAATACGTCTGCAATACGTTAAATTAAAATTTTGTCTTGAAGAAACAATAAAAAAACTTACATTTTGTGGTTATTTTTAAGAAAAATGATGTGTTAAATCCGTTTCCCGAATTAAACTGGACAGAAGAGTATCTTTATTGTCTGTTGATTTAATGCACACAGTCACACTGTTCTATTTTCGAGAGGTACATATAAGGGGAAACAATACAATTATTGTCTAACTTTCAACCACAGTTGCACCCCCTTGGCTGTGGTTGAAAGTTAATGTACTCTCTCGAAAAATAGAAAAAGTGCGCAAATGACGGTGTGCAAAATGTGACTGACCGACCGACCGAAGTACTTACGGTGGGAATTATGGTATTGTATTCTGCACTGTACGAGTTAACTGTTTTAACATAAGGCAAGTTAGACGTATTGTCAGTTTTATTATTAATATTGTAGGAAGAGAGAAGGTGACCAATAAAACAATGGCGGATGATTGAAAGATATACTTTCACACGCACAGTTTAAATACTTTTAAAAAAAAATAACATCACGCATTCAAGGAGCATAGGCTTTCAACAAACACACGTCAAGTCCTGTTGTCACGTGCCATCAGATTAAGTT
This sequence comes from Oreohelix idahoensis, assembly GCA_024509875.1. NCBI lineage: Eukaryota > Metazoa > Mollusca > Gastropoda > Stylommatophora > Oreohelicidae > Oreohelix > Oreohelix idahoensis. The sequence continues at coordinate 172,779 of JAMPIV010001491.1, forward strand.
CTTTCCACGTCTTCTTTTTCACTCCTATCTCCAGTTGTCTTCTCCATGTGTTTGTTGGTCTACCTCTGCCTCTATTACCCTGGGGATTCCAGAACAAGGACTACCTTGTAATGCTATCAACAGATTTCTTCAATGTGTGTCCTATCTATCGCCAGTGTATTCATCTCATCTCTTGTTCCACTGGCCCTTGTCTGATTCTTGTCATCAGTTCCATATTGGTGACCTTGTCGTTTCATTCTGTCCAGAGGCCCTTCTTCTATCTTGGACGGCTGAAATGACTTACATTCTGTATTTGACGTCCCCATACTGTTTGTTGAATGTTTTGTGGTAACAATTTTATTTTTACAGGATGGAAAACCGGTCCAATGCCCAACCCTCCATTGTCGCTTTATACGACGTGCGTAAATAGTAATAGTACAGTGTTACTATTCTTTGCTCCACTTTCGGGCTCCGGTAACACAGTGGTGCTTTTTAAAAGTTCAGGGTAGAAATCACATTGCGTCGAAACTGGTTGACAGTCGTCGCAATGTTCTGTACTATAAGATTTATGTGTTTTATTAAAGGATGCCAGGTTAGGCTTTATATCTATTTTATTATTATTATTATTAGTTATTATTATTATTATTATTGTGATGGGAAGAGAGATTCAAATCCAAACCTCTTAATATCTTCTCACAAAAAACTGCCAAACAAAAAAATCTACGCTGGGTTCGATTCCCCGGTAAGCCACTCACATCTGTTGTTTTTCTGTTGTCTAGTTTTCTACTTCTTATTATTCACGAGTGCCTGAAAACATACCTTTATGTGTGTGTAATATTTATTTACTGCTTACAGGCCTCCGGTTTCCCTTCTTTATGTGTTTAAAACAAAAATCTCCGACGTCAGATTTGGCCAGAGGGTGCTTCTTCATCTTTCGAACCGTAAGGATTTGAGTTTTCACTCTTTACCCATGTGTAATTGGGATGAGTTCCAGGGCTTACTTGCAAACCCATAGGGCTTCCCTAACTCCACGAGCTAAACATTGGTAAACTTCGTAAAACATACCTGACCTACTAATTGGCGAGTGATACAATGCCACGAGTTGGATGATTCTCAACCCTAGAAGGCATCTTGTCGATGGACACTGCCAAGCTACCCGAGCGGGGATGGCACGTCGCCCAGAACACCACACGCAGCCTTGCGTTGCAGCCTATGCCGTTAATATTGAAATTACATACACAGGATCACCGATTCGCCGTTTTGAGTCGAAGGGCCCGTTACCGAGAACACCACGAGCAACCTTCTAGAAGTCTGAAAAACAAAACCACTGCTTTGTTGCCTGACGGTTGCTGGAATATCGCACGGACATTGACATGAGACCACCGACTCCGCTGCTTTAGCTGAGAGGAGCTGGAAGGACACGTTTTTGGGAACTGACACAAAGCCATTTCCTCACTGAGCTGAAAGGGCCAGTTTCTGGGAACAGACACCAAACCACTTCCTCACTATCTGAGCTGGGAAGAACACCACGAGCTGCCTTCAGTGGCAGCAACGTAGCTTTGATGTGAGCCAGAGGGCGCAGAGCTGAGGCAATAGCTACAGTGTCTGCCGCGTGGACATCGACAAGAATGTGGACTACGTCCTGTCGATAGGCTTGCAGAGTTATCATGACTAACACCTGGAGGCAGAAGAAGTAGAAGGGATGAAAAGAGAGAATAACATAAATAGAAAAAGTACCAGAACAAAATAATTAATTTGGAGCTTCTGCTTACTGGTCGTTCAATCTCAAATAAACTTATTTATTTCGTTAATAAAGTTGGCAGTCTTGTCTCAGGTTTCTCTTCTCGCTCTCATTCAACGTCATCTATTTCTATAATAAAGTTGGCTGTCTGCCTCGGGTGTCTCTTCTCGCTCTCTCATACAACCTCATCTTTTTCTCAAATAAAGTTGGCAGTCTGTCTCAAGTTTCTCTTCTGGCTCTCATACAACCTCATCTATGTCTCTAATAAAGTTGGCGGTATGTCTCAGGTTTCTCTTCTCGCTCTCTCATACAACCTCATCTTTTTCTCAAATAAAGTTGGCAGTCTGTCTCAAGTTTCTCTTCTGGCCCTCATACAACCTCATCTATGTCTCTAATAAAGTTGGCGGTATGTCTCAGGTTTCTCTTCTCGCTCTCTCATACAACCTCATCTTTTTCTCTAATAAAGTTGGCAGTCTGTCTCAAGTTTCTCTTCTGGCTCTCATACAACCTCATCTATGTCTCTAATAAAGTTGGCGGTATGTCTCAGGTTTCTCTTCTCGCTCTCTCATACAACCTCATCTTTTTCTCTAATAAAGTTGGCAGTCTGTCTCAAGTTTCTCTTCTGGCTCTCATACAACCTCATCTATGTCTCTAATAAAGTTGGCGGTATGTCTCAGGTTTCTCTTCTCGCTCTCTCATACAACCTCATCTATGTCTCTAATAAAGTTGGCGGTATGTCTCAGGTTTCTCTTCTCGTTCTCTCATACAACCTCATCTTTTTCTCTAATAAAGTTATCAGTTTGTCTCAGGTTTCTCGTATCCCCACACATATTTTCCCTCAGTGGAGTTAGTGGAGGCAATGCCATCTGTAAATCTCTTTCGTGAAGCCGACATTTGTGCTTGTCTTCCCCACGTGAACTCTGCCATTTTAATTTATAACCAGAGGAAAGTTATTTTTATTGCTTTTATATCTTAATATACATATCATATTCTCAGTTTGACTTTTACTTGCTCCTTCTTTGACTAGTCTATCTGTCCTAAAGACCTACCCAGCCACAGAATGGACCCATACTCGTAAATAAAACGAGGGATATCATCACCACCATCATCATCATAATCATCATCATCTCCACTATCACCATCATCATTGCCATTATCATTGCCATCCTCATCGTCATCATCATCATCCGCATCACCATCATCACCATCGCCATCCTCATTATCATCCTCATCACCATCATCATCACCATCATCATCATCACCATCACCATCTTCATTGCCATCGTCATCGTCATCATTATGACCATCATCATTCCCGTTATCGCTTCCTACGGGGCATGGAGCCACCACTTCAACTGTGTCTCCCCTTATAGAAAAATTGCACTGAATCATTCACACGCTTCTGCAAAGGTAGTTTCTGTAGCAATTTGTTTTGCGCAATGAGATTGCTAGCCTCTTACGACACGCTTTTTTGTCTTCACAGCAACCCTTGGGAACTACAGAGAACGGATCACTAATCAAAGCTCATCATCATCATCATCATCATCATCATCATCATCATCATCATCATCATCATCATGTAGCATGTCCTTTGCAGAACGTCGCTCTAATCACAGCCCGCCTGAAAGACTCTCGATATCTAGCCAGCCCTCCTGCCTCCTCCAATGTCATTTTCAAGGTGTCTTCAATGTCCTGTGTCCACCGTCGTCTTGGTCGGCTCCTGCCTCGCCTTCCAGGTACCATACCCTTCATCACTGCTCTCTCTAAGCCACTATGGCGTTTAATGTGGCCAAAATATGTCAGTTTCCGGGACATGATATTGTTTATGAGCCAGTTTTCCTCGAAAAAGCTACTAAATTAAAATCGAGGGGAATCAAATACATGAAAATGGAGAATAGACAGAATCTACATCTCAGTGGCTACTGGAAAATTATTGTTCTTGTTGATCAGAATCGATATCACTGCACCCCGGGCAAACCCATAGGTCTTAACTATCCCTCAGCAAATATCGAATGATATGAATGCTGATTGTTCCTGTGGCGCGCTGGTTCGTACGGATGCATCCACTTAAACGTCAATGTCTGCTAATCTTACGTTTGATGCCAAATTCCAACAGTCTTAACCTTGTTTATTCATCTATTGCATTAATTCTGGACCTTCCAAAGCATGGACTGAGAGTCTGAATCAAAAGATGGAACATTCTTTAAAAAAAACTTCAGAACTGCTGCAGAAGCGCTAAAAATGGCTGCAATAACCATAATTAACAACATGAATAATAGTAACGCTAAGATATCATTTCTCGTAATTTCTCAATCTGTTAAAACTGCCGGCAGGACAGCCATATTATCTATTAAGCACACTAAGCGCATTCTTTGGGCACCAGGCTAGTAAACGCACCACATTCAATGGAATTAATTGTTGCAGATACAATTGAATGAATTATGTATGAGCATTTCGGCGAATTCAGGGTTTTGCGACACTTAATTATAATTTAACAACATGAAACTAGCAAAGTTCATAGAGATTCAGTGTTTTGCGACACTTAATTATAATTTAATAACATGAAACCAGAAAAGTTCATAGAGATTCAATGTCGACATATTTAAGTCGAAGACAGCGTTTTAGAACGTCTTGTTTTCTCTTGATCTCAATTTATTTCTCAATGCATTGAAAGTTTCCATTGCCTTTTATGTTCTTATTTTGAGATCCCCGTCTGCAGCTCTATATTGCTGCCAAGATAAGTGTATGATTCTAAATGTTGTAGGGAGGTTTCTTCAAGTGCAATATTATTATCGTTTCCTGCATTTATTCTCATCACATTCGTCTTTTTTTCCGGTGTATTTTCAGACCCACTTTCATTCAGTATTTTTATTTTGAGATATGGCCTACTAAAAATTGATCAAACCCAGAGATAAGTTGAAGACAAGTAAAGGTCAAGGATCCCTTTACACGCCCATTGAGGTATATTGGGAATATGGTGTTAGGCCCATATTTTCTTGACCATAAGGCACACTAGGGGTGATGTGGTCAGCATCACGCCGGCCGCCTTAACCTTCCCAGAGTTGCTCTGGTACCCAAATCACGAGGCTGAATCTACTCTGGAGACGTTTGCGGTCTAAAAAATCCCACGTCAACTGAACCAGAACCGCCGAGATAGAAAACCCGCGCACTAGCCACTGTTACCGCGGCTCTTAAGTTGAAAACAGGATTTTGACACAACAGATTGGAGGAATAAATCAGAGGGGAATACTCGCAATATGTTTTGCTGCGTGTTGCAGGTATGGTTCTAACTTTAGTTGAACGTTGGTATGCATTTCCCAGGATCCATTGAAACATTTCGTTCATTACAAAATGAACATTTTTTTCGAACTGTTAAGACTTGTGGCTGAACGTGATTCAAATTTTGTAATTAATTAAACTTAAATTGTGTAATGACTATTCCAGTATTACTTAAAAAAAAGAAGAAAAGAATAGAGCACAAAAAAATAAGAAAAACATTGCTAAAACAAATAGTTTTATTTGAATACAACAAGTATAGACAAGTCCAGGGCCAGCCATAGAACATTCGGCACCCGGGGCAAGTGTCTTGACGTGCCTACTACTACTTAGTCGTTCCTCTTCTACCCTGGGATGTAGTGGTTTGCTAGAGAGAGCGCCATACTATCCTATCGGGTGTCACGTATGGCCACTAACGTTAACTAAACTCTACTGGAAAAAGGTCAGATTCGTGAATAAAATTGTAGATCAGTTTTAGATAGTTATTATTAACAAAAAATACACTATAACAAGAAACTAGAGAAAGTTAAAAAGCATTTTACAATTTGGTTTAATGTTTGCTTATAAAAGATTTACATTGCGTGCTTTGTCCTGATGCGAATTGTGTCACAGCTGGAGAAAAGTTGAATTTCTTGAGAAAAAAAACACGATTTGTCTCGTCCGCTCTGGTGCACCCTTTTCCTTAATAGTCCAAGGCGCTGGCACGGGTTCCCCTTTCCTCAAGGCCGACCCTGGCCAAGTTGACCATAGATGAACTGATGACAAGAACCAGACAAGTGGCAGTAGAACAAGAGATGAGAAGAAGATGCTGGCGATAGATAGGACAGACATTGAGGAAACCTGCTGACATCGTTACAATTCTGCCTTTGCTCTGGAAACCTTAAAGTAACAGAAATAAGCGGTAGATTGATAAACGAACGGAGAACAGAACTGGAGACAAAATTAAAAGGGATGAAGAAGGCACGGGAGAGCCTTGAGCTGACTGAATAGGACAGGTAGGACGTGGCATATACAGGGTGTCCATAAAAGATTGTACCCTTTTCAAAAAATTTATTCTCGGCCCCATGACGTGGTACGAGGATGCTTTCTATCACAAAAGTAAGATTATCTCTGCAAGTTTTTAAGCATATCTTACACTTTTTAAATACTCACAGTGCCTGAAAAATACCTTTATGTGTATACCCTTTATTTATTAACTCAAAATTCCTCTATTTGCGCTCTAATAAACACTATTTTGAACTTATCTATTTGCGCGAAACAAATCTAAAGCACATGCATGCATAAACAAAAAATAAATAAATATTTAGAGTTGTTATTAAGTCTATGTACAACTTAAAACTTTAATAACTTTGGATGAACACATGATAGAAGTTTACTATAAAATGACATATGAAATCATAATTTCTTGAGTTTTAACAAGTACAGTTCAAGTTTTCAGACAACAACATAACCGCCATCTTACGTGACACATAGTTCAATTGGATTTTCCAACTGGTTGAAAACATTCTCCAGTTGCTGCTTAGTGAATCGTATTTGTGATTCTGATCTTAATGTCGTCCAAAGAACCTGGTTTTGATAAGTAGAAAACAGTTGTAACTATCCAAATTATACTTTTATGTACTTTTCAGTGTGCAAATTTACTGAAGTTTAAAGTTGCACAGGGACTCTATAACCACTCTCTACCCAGGGTTTCTCAGCCGGGGCTTCACGAAACCACAGGGTTCCGCGAATGGTCGCTAGGGGTTCCGCGAGAAATCGTGATTTAAAAAAAAATGCAATACAAATAAACGTCGCTTTTTTTGTTACCTTTTCGCGCCAGGCGATGTTAGCGCCACGCAGTGATGGGCAGTGACCGAGCAGTCAAGTATAGCAATTCGCAATAGGACCGTGTTCACTCTTGCATATACCATATTTCATTAGCATCTTGTAAATATAAATTTGTGATTACACTTTTAGGCCCACTTAAAGTTTAAAAGAAGAAAGAAAAACTGAAGTTTATTCTATCTACACTGCTGACTTGTATTAGAGCTGATATCCTTTGTGGGCAGGGGGAACCACATAAAAAAGAGTAGGCTAAAACGTTGTCCAAAATAAACAGATCTACAGAAAAAAAATCATTCTCCACTCAGAAGAGCATTAACAATTTTTTATTGAATTTACAAGTTACTGATCGCGCTAAGGTACCATGAGCTTTAGATATAATAATTTGTATGCAGGGGTCCCAATGAGACCTTAAAATTATTTCAAGGATTCTTCCAGGAAAATAATGTTGAGAAAGGCTGCTGTACACAATGATAGGTCAATAAATAAATGATGAAAACATATGTGCAGGGATTTAGCCCTTGGCAGGGACCTAATGAATTATGCTTGCTTGAAATAGAGGGATTGAAAGGAAGAAAAAATGGAGTTTTCTTGGCAAAATACTTCTTTTTTTCTTCATTACATTGTTTGCAAGATCAGAATATAATGATTCTAATCTGTGTCTTGTAGTGACCACGAAGATTCAATAGAGGGTTGTTATTGGGCTGCGTTGGTACGATGACAGTCTCTAGAGTCTCCTGAATGCAATGCATAAGTAAGATTATCCCCACAGGATGTGAACTCATATCTCAGCACTAGTAAACAGAGAGTTGGAGGGAGAGTGACATCAGAATACAATAGGCGAGAGAAGCTATTTTTTGCATTGAAAATATATTAAAATAAAAGAAATCAAACTCAGCTTAAAAATAATTTTAAACTCTTTTAATCCTGTTATGCTGTTCTGAAACATGGAGAACAGAAAACACGACTTCCAAGAAGCTGCCGACTTTGATCAGTGGACGCGTGTCCATTATTCTTCTTCACCTTTCAACTCCAAACGGAGCATAGACCTAAAATAAACTTATGTCAAGTCTTCCTGTGCCATTCCCCTTCATGTACGTCTCCAGTTCTCTTCTCTATGTGTGCTTTGGTCATCCTCTATCTCTCTTACCCTGGGATTCCAGAAAATGGATTGCCAAGTAATGCTATCAACAGGTTTCTCTCAATGTAGGTCCCATCCATCTCTAGCGTCTTCTTCACATTTCTTGTTCCACCTGGCGCTTGTCTAGTTCATGTCATCAGTTCTACATTAACCATCTTGTCAAACCAATTCAATCCTTCTATTCTACGCAAGCATCCATTTATGAAAGTCTGTAGCTTTTTTGGTTGTTGTTTTTGTTGTTGTACATGTTTCATAATCATAAAATTGTACTAACTTAATACTAGAATTGAAAATTCATATTTTTGTTGTTGGACCTGATTTCTTTTAATCTCCATATATTTTTCAGTTCAATTCAAGCTTCTCTAGCCTTTTGTATTCATGTCTTGATATTATTGATTGTCCTTCCAACTGTGTCTGTTTCTACGTCTTGTAGGGATGTTTCTGCCATTACAATCTTGTCATCGTTTCCTGCGTTTATTCTCATTATCTTGGTTTTATCCGTGTGTATTTTCAGACCCACTTGTTGTATTCTCTCATCAAGTATTTTAATTTTATCTTGCATCTGATTATGGTGTGTGATACTGAGGCGCGAAGAACAGCAAAAAAAAAAAAAAAAAAAACGCACGACAACTTAGAAGTTGCAGACGTTCATCAGTTGACGCTTTCTCATAATAGAAGGAATGCAATGCGATGATAAAAACACAAATGTGGAACGGATGGAAACTACGAGACAAGCACCCGTTTAACAAGGAGCTGGCGTTAGGATAGGACGTGGATTGAGGAAATCAGTTAATAGCATTACAAGGTAGTCCTTGTTCTCGAATACTCAGGTTTTAAATAACCTGTTTCTGCTAAATAACGATGGTTTTCGTGTTTTCTGTGCTGTGTGTACTACGTATAGTTCCCGGGGGTCTCAGATGAGGAGAAAAGAAAATTAATAATAATACTACTACATTTGTTAATGTGTGTTGACGTCAGTGAAGATTTTCTATTTGTGGGAGAGAAACCTAGTGATGGGAATGCCGATCATGTAATATATACTTTAAAAGCCTGTGATGATGATCTGTGGTGGTGGGGTGTCTCAAGAATATGCCTATATGAATAGTGACGGATTCGTTATATTGTTTCTTCCTGTGCTCGACTATTAGATTATCTAGAACAGTGTTTCTCAACCTTTTTGTGTTCATGGCACACTTTTTAATTTTCTACAAAAAATTGCGGCACACCTATCTGACTCCGCGCCTGAATAAACAATTACAGTGATATACACTAAATTAAATATACTAATTTGTGAGTATTTTAGAATAAATAAAACTCTCAATTTGATTTTTCTCTTAATTGTTTAAATTAATTTTGAAGTATATATATTTTGTTTCAAAGCAGTTAATAGCTCCAATTACTATTGCATAAATTCAAGCTGTAAGATCAGTTTTATATTACATGATCACTAAAAATATACTTAATGTAGTAAATTTACAAAATTTTTGCGGCACACTTTGATAGGCGCCGCGGCACACCGCTTAAGAAAAACTGATCTAGAAAGTAGATCGTTTCAAAGATACGCACGCTTTTCTAGTTGGTACGAGATTGTGCATCGGGCTGGCCACCTCACCATATAAAACAAATTTAAACAGAAACCACTGCTACAGGGGTATGTGAATGCTTAGTGCAGGCCTCCTGCAAGGGGGCCAGCAACAGTGGTGGCTCTATGCTCCGTAAGGATCGCAACAGAAAATGAACGTACTACGTGTGGCATATTAAATGAAATTATGTCAGCTTTAAAAGCAGCAAAAATATATATCACTATACTGCACAACACTAACAACATAAGGGCACTTCATGTATGCGCCAAGCCACCAGTTTAATGAGCAGTAATAAGCAGTATTTCAAATAATAATAAATTAACTGAGCACAGCGTTCTGAAATGTTCATCGCGCATAAGCAAGCAAAAGGAGATCATGTGACCTATCAATATCTGATTGGCTGACGCAGTGCCTAAACTGATTACGTTTAGTTTGATTATTTTCAATTTAGTGGCATTATTAATTACCTGTACCTAAAGGTATATATATATTTTTAAGACTCACTATTTTCTTAATACTATAATTCTCACTAACATTATAACTTTGGAACTGCGTGGCGCGCGGCTTGATAAAATGAGACAAAATCAGTTTCAAGATGGAAAAACAAAGATTTTTTTTTTTTTTTTTTTTTCAACGGATAGAATAATTCTTAAGCTTTCATTAAGAGAGTCAAATTACGTTCAAGGAACCAAATAGTCTAGAGGGCTATTCCTCTTGAGTAATCTCATTATCCGAATCGTTCGTTATATGAGGGTGCCCTATATATATATATATATATATATATATTATATATATACACAGCACAAACACTTATATGAGGGTATATATATATATATATATATATTATGTATATATACTTATATATATATATATATATATATATATATATATAAATTATATTTATATAAAATTATATAATATATAATCTTAAATTGACATTTCGCAGTTTAAGTTAAATTCGTAAAAATTCTAAAAATCTTAAATTGACATTTCGCAGCTTAAGAAAACAATTATTTCATTACTCAAATATGGTCGTTGCAAAATATTAACAGTAGCGGGCGAGGGTTCTTGTAGAGCACGGACCGTAGCAGCATTCACACACCAAACTCGTTCTTGTTCTTGGACTTCGCCTAGCTAAAAAATGTAGGAAAGCGCCAGCAGTCACATCATCTGGAATGTTCTGAGACTCATCGGGAGATTGTAGAGCTGTGACTTCTTTACCATTTGTAAATGATGACGGAGTTTCTGTGAGATAAAAATCGAAACAAAAAAAAAAACTTATAGGTGGCGCCGTATGGCGATGCGAAATGATAAGATAAATTTGATATAGACACAACACGCTCACGAACATATTTCATTATCATCATCATCATCATTATTAGGGGTCGGAGTGGCTAACAGGTATGGCGTCCGCCTCGAGTTCTAGAGGTACCGGTTTGATTCCCAGATGAGGGAATATAATTTATAAAAACATTTTTTTTTCAGAACCAGTGGTCCTAATGATGTCATACTCCACCCCTGGTCTCCTGGGTAGTGAGATTGGATGCCTAGCCTTCTCGGATATGGGTGAAAAAATAGGAGGTCCCATGTGCAAGATGCGCACGTTAAAAATCCCATGGCAGTTGGACATTGTAAAGAGAAGGCCTATCAGGCCACTGCCGTGGCAACATTCTAAAAATTAGAAACCTACCCACAACAAAAATATGTATAGAATGTGTGATTCCTATATACACACATTGGGATTCTCGCCGGTGCTACGGAGTTCGTACACTGTGCTGAGATCCTCCTTATGTGATCTAAGGGAGGAGATCGGAGCACTGATGGAGTAGTCCGTGTGCTATGAAGATAGTCCTTAAAACCAAACCAAACCTTCATCATTATCATCGTTATCCTCATCATCATCGTCATCCTCATCATCACCATCATCATCATTATCATCATCATCATCCTCATCATCACCATCATCATCATTATCATCGTCATCATCATCATCATCCTCATCATCATCATCCTCATCATCACCATTACCATCATCATCGTCATCATCATCATCACCATCAACATCATTATCATCGTCATCATCATCCTCATCATCATCATCATCACCATCATCATCACCATCAACATCATTATCATCGTCATCCTCATCATCATCATCATCACCATCAACATCATTATCATCGTCATCATCATCCTCATCATCACCACCATCATCATCATCGTCGTCCTAATAATCATCGTCATCACCATCATCATTATCGTCGTCGTTATCGTCATCATCATCACCACCATCCTCCTCCTCATCATCATCATCATCATTTCCCTTTCCGCTACAAATGTAGCATGTAGCCATCACTCCCTCTGGCCCATTACAGGAAGTCAGCACTAAAACATTCGTATGTCTTGTGCAGCACTTGTGTCTGCAGCAATGCGTTTTACATGATGAGGTTGCCAACTACCTGCGCAACCTCATTTTAGTCGCCTCTTACGACATGCCGGAAGCGGCAGTAGGCCTTTTCTTTCTTTGTAACCTCATTGGCCTCTGACAACAAAACTAGGCATGCACATGGTTCTTAACAAATATCTCGTGCAATGAAGTTTTGGAAATACAAATAGGGATGGTGGTAGTCCTTGATTAGAAATTAAGCTAATAAAACCCAAAATATCATGTCATGTTCTTCTTCTTCTTCGATCCTTAACCGCTGACTTTCAAAACAATCAGTGACCATCACGTCTGGCGGCGTCTTATATGGCAGCACCAAACTGTCTTCACTTTGCTCGGTCGGCGGCCATCCTTAATGCAGTGCCCCAACTCTGGTTTATGTCTTGCATCTCGGCCTCCACAGTTCTCCATCTAGTTGTTTTTTGGGTGGCCTCTCTTTCGCCTTCCTTCTGGGGTCAATAGCATAGCAGTTCTTGCGATGGTATCGGCGTCTGTTCTGAGGACGTGGTCAACCCAATTCCAGCGTCTGCCAGCTATGATGGTATGTATGTCTTCTTGGTTGCTCAGAGTAAGCAGTCCTGGATTGGTGATGGTATTCGGTTTAAAAATGTTTAGAATTTTCCTTGTGCAGGTTACGTGGAAAGAGAACAATTTCGACATTTCATTTTCTTTTACTCTCCAGCAATACGCACCGTACAGAAGCACAGAAAGTACACAGCTCTTATATAATCTTAATTTGGTGTTTGTGCTGTACTGGGAAGACTTCCAGATGTTGTTTAGATCAACAAAGGCTGTTCTCGCTTTGTCCATTCTGTTGTTGATGTCTTTGCTTGTTCCGCCGTCTGGTGCTATCATTGTCAAATCTTTCTTTATTATTTCTTTCATAACGTGAATCTGCGGCTGCTGGTAGCAATTTTTTATTATTTTGTTCTTTTTTTTTCAGCTTCAGTTTTAAGATCCTGTCCCGTCTAATTCCCAGAGGATGTCCGAGGAGACAAAGCAAGAATACATTCCTGCAGTCTCAAGCATGTCGTAGAAGGCGACAAATCTGAGGTTGTGCTAAGGACTAGAAACCTCATCATGTAAAATACATTGCCACAGAAACCAATGCTGCATGAGTAAGTTATTACATTACAAATACTGCCCTTTAATGCCATTAACAGGTTTCTTTAATTGTGTTCTAGTCATTGCCAGCCATTTCTTCTCACTTCTTATTGCTCGTGCACTTGTCTGGTTCTAGTCATCAGTTCCACATTGGGGATCATGTCATACGATTTCATTCCTTCTAGTCTACGCAAGCGCCAGTGGAACCAGAGTTGAGAAGACGACGCTGGCGATGGATAGGACACACATTGAGGAGAACTGTTATCATTACAAGACAGTCCTTGTTCTGGAATCCACAGGGAAAGAGAGGCAGAGGTAGAACAAAAAACACATGGAGAAGAGAACTAGATACAGAGGTGAAAATGAGGAGGAAAACATGGAAAGAACTTGAGCGGATGGCACAGGACAGGAAGACTTGGCATGTGTTTGTTGAAGGCCTATGCTCCTCGGGAACTTAAAGGGTATTGATTGAATCTGCGCAAGCTTCCGTTTATGAATGTATGTAACTTTTTGGTTAGACACAAACATGTTGCGTACATACTCCTGAACTCCATGCCTAGACATTAGTCTCCTGTGTTTGAAAAAAAAAAAAAAAAACTCTTATCTTAAGGGCGGGCCTTAGTAACTGCGTAGCCCGATTTGGACAACTAAGGTGGGGCTCCCAGAACGTCATATTATTTAAGACTACATATCAAGAACATATGCTATTACATTGTATTAAAAACCTGATTATTCATTTTCTATATTTGACATAAAATATGTTACAGCAAAACTGTATTAGTTAGTGCTGTATTTTTATGCAGAAACGTTTCCGTATAAATAGTCCCTTCGGCTGATTTATATTTTTCATGTAACTGAAACTTTACTAAACCGGATGTTGATAACAAAGGCATTCTAGAAGTGAGATTTCTTCGGTGTTCCATTGTTTCACGGATTAGGCTCAGTCTCTGTAGTCAAAGCCTCTAACTCTAACGACGTTGGCGACTTACTAGGATGACATCGAAGAACGCTGTTCGTCATTTCAACCGAAATATTTCGTGCTTCATGTTCCACAAAATCTTTCAAAATTTTGTCACGTACATTTTTTGCTTCATTACATTGTATGAATAATATTGTAAGGCTGTTGAGTCTATCTTGAAGCATTTTTAACCTTAGATAAGATTGTATCAATTTTAATTTGGAAAATATCCTTTCCCTCGACTCCTCAGTGACTGACATTGTCAAAAATATGTGTAATAAAACATCTGGAAATCTTGTAGCTCTCTGGTTGAAACCACGGACTTCTGGATGATTTTCAAAGGCTTTCCAATGCGCAAAGAAGGAATAATTAGCTACAGTGCTTATATTTCATCGATGATTAAAATGAAGAAGAGTGGGACGTGTGTTCGCTGATATAACCAAGCAGCTCCATGTATATGGTAAGTGGTTGAAAAGAGAGTGCTACAAAGAATAGTAGTAAACACCATAATAAAAAATAAAAAACCAAACAAACAAACAAACAAACAAATGTGTTCGATACGGCCTTAAACGAAAAATTTAGAGACAAAGTAATAATGGATAAAGATTAGGAATTCGAAATCTAATCCTAAATTCTAACCCTATCATTGTTGGTGACTTATTTGAATGACATCGAAGACTACGATCCACTGTTTTTCACTTCAGCCTTCTTTGACTAGCATATGACCATCTTAATCTGCTAACTTTACATACTTGACAAGTTCGTTGTCCTGAACTTTCTAACTATACTCTCTCTTTATGTATCTATCTACCACTCTCTCTCTCTCTCTCTCTCTCTCTCTCTCTCTCTCTCTCTCTCTCTCTCTCTCTCTCTCTCTCTCTCTCCCCCATGAGATTAATTAGAACTAGAATAAGTGAAGACTCACAAGGTATGATGTAATATTATTCACTTATATCTCAGTGAATGATCTTGAATAGGATCTTCTGTACAGGTCTTTTTTTTTTTCAAAACTGAAGGTGGCAACCCAAGTGTGAGACCCTGCGGGTGCGGGGCCCGATTGGGTCAAATAAGTTAAATCGCATAAAACCGGGCCTGTCTGTCTCTATACATAAACATCAATATACCGAGAAAATACTTTTCTCCCTGTACACAGACATTAACATAATGTGAGCATACGTACTCTTGCCTATATACATAAACATGAGTACATCATGACCATACTCCAGCTAAATATCTTCGTTTTCTTTTCGATCCTCATGGAGCATGGAGCTACCTGTGCAGTTGGTCACCTTGCAGGAAACCTGCATCAGACAAATTATTTGTTCGTGCAGCGATATTTATATAGCGCTTCGTTTTACACAGAGCCGCGGTAGCGCAGTGGTTAGTGCACTGGCTTTCTAGCTCGGTGGTCCATGGTTCGATCCCCAGTTGAGGTGGGATTTTTTAGACCGCAAACGGCTCTGAGCTCGACCCAGCCTCATGAATTGGGTACCAGAGCAACTTCTGGGAAGGTTAAGGCGGCCGGCGTGATGCTGACCACATCACCCCTTGTGTGCCGATGGTCAAGAAAATATGGGCTTAACACCATATTCCCAATATCCCTCAACGGGCGTGTAACGGAATCCTTTACCTTTTTTACCTTTTGTTTTACACGATGAAGTTGCCCGCGCCGTGCATAATCTCATGTTAGTCGCCACTTACGACATGCTTGAGGGTGTGGTAGCCTTTTTTTTTTTTCCTCCAGATACCCCCGGGAACTATACGGGAGCATGCCTAATCAATCAATAACCTTTAGCTCCCCAGGGAACACGTCTTCAACAAACACATGCCATGTCCTCCTGTCACGTTCTTTCAACGTCTTCCTTATCATTTTCACTTCTCTCTCCAGCTCTCTTCTCCATGTGTGTTTTGGTCTTGCTCTGCCTCTCTATCCCTGAGGATTCCAGAACAAGGACTGCCTTGTAATGCTATCAACAGGTTTCCTCAATGTGTGTCCTATCCATCACCAGCGTCTTCTTCTCATCTCTTGTTCCACTGGCACTTGTCTGGTTCTTGTCATCAGTTCCACATTTGTGACTTTGTCATACCATTTCAATCCTTCTATTCTAGGCAAGCACCCATTTATGAAAGTTTGTAGCTGTGATTGTTCATTTTTCCTGCACAATACCGGGAATATACTTCTGTCTTATTACGCAGACATTAACATGTGGTAAGTATATCACCGTCTCGAATATAAACATTCCTCGCGCAGTTGCAGTGTCTATAAATAGACAAAAAAAGAATTGGCCTACTGCCCCCTCAGGCACGTCGTACAAGGCTACTAATTTGAGGTTGTGCATCGGGCTGGCAAAATAATCACGTAACACAAATTGCCACATAAAAACCTGCTGTAAGATTATGTGACAGCTTGGTGCATAATTCCTGCAAGGGGACCAGCTGCTGTGGTAGTTCTATGCTCCGTAAGGAGTGGATACAATAATGATAATGATACATACCGTGCACAAACTCATGTCCACTATGTAGAAGAGCTTTAGCATCAGCGACACCTTTGAGTAGCGGCATTGGCAGATCGTCCAGGGCCTTGGCGTGCCCAACCAAGGAGCGTTTTATCAGCGGAAAGAATTGGGGATAATTTTGACGAATGAGGAAGCAAAGGTTCTCATGCGCCAGAGCTAACTTGGCCCCACACAAACCACTGGAATAAAGAGATGACGTAATGTAAGTTTCAGTTGTATTTTAAAATACAATAACATACACAAATAAGTAAACCCTATCAGCTTTTTTTTCCAAAAAAGTATGTATATGTGCTTCATTGACTATAAGAAGGCTTTTGACAGAGTCCATCATGAGAAAATAATTGAATGCCTCGAAGACATAGGTATTGATGGAAAAGATATAAGAATACTCAGTAACCTTTATTGGGAGCAAACTGCCACAGTAAGATCGGGAAGGAATTATTCACCATACATAGACATAAAAAGAGGTGTCAGACAAGGTTTTGTGCGGTCCCCCTGCCTATTTAATTTATACACCGAAAAAATTTTCACACAGATACAGGAAATACCAGGACTGAACATCAGTGGAAGGTCAATAAACAACCTTAGATATGCAGATGATACCGTGTTGTTAGCTGAAAGCGTACAGGAGTTACAAGAACTAGTGAAGCAAGTGAACAGTATAAGTCATGAATATGGACTCGACATTAATATTGAGAAAACAAAAACTATGATAATTAGCAAAACAGACGATAAACCCACATTAAAGATAAGCGTAAATGGGAAAATCCTGGAACAAGTCAAGAGCTACGTATATCTTGGTCATATAATAACAGAAGATGGCAGATGTGAAACAGAAATCAAGAAGAGAATAGGAATGGCCAAAGCTACATTCAACAACATGAAACATATACTGACATCTAAACAGTTATCTCACAAATTAAAACTGAGAATCATAAAGTGTTATATATATTCTGCATTTCTGTATGGTGCAGAAACATGGACGATGAATAAGCATTTGGAAGAAAGAATTGAGGCTCTTGAAATGTGGATATATAGAAGAATGGGGCGTATCTCATGGAAAGAGATGAAAACAAATAAGGAGGTCCTAGAAAATCTAGGTATGAAAAGAGAACTAATGAGGGAGGTCAAAGTTCGGGAGCTAAAATACTTTGGCCACATAAAAAGGCATAACACCTTGCAGAAGACCATAACAGAAGGGAAAGTTGAAGGCAAACGTGCAAGGGGAAGACAGCGCTATAAGTGGGAAGATAACATCAAGAGATGGACAGGAAAGAGTCTATCAGAGTGCACCACCAAGACAAGAGACAGAAGACGTTGGAGATCCATTACAGCCAACCTTCGTTGTGGAGATGGCAACTGATGATGATGATCAGCTTTATAGGATGCGATTACAACCAAACAGGGGGTTGTAGGAAAAATACGATTGAGCGCTGTGCTCTCGCGGGGATTCTGCCCGGTTCGATTCACGGTATCCACACGCTCCAGTCTACCCAGCTGTAATGGGTACCTCACTTTGCTCTTGAGTTGGAGAAAGAAAAGGCAGCGAGGAAAGGAACTGGTCTCCCCACTTAAAGATGCTGGACCTAGTATACTGAAGTCTCAAACACTTCACTCTCCTACGGCAGTATCTGCTACGGACCTCCTTGACCTTTACCTTCACAATTTTAAGGGAACGAATCACACAATAACCGCAAATTGTTCAGATAAACGTACAGGACATGATTGCAAAATATTTATGTAGATTTGTAAGGCATATTTTATTCTTCTTTCATGTATACCCGATAGCTATTTTGTTTAAACACTTTTATTTAAGTACACATGACCTTTGTATGTTTGTCGCATTCCAAGTCAATGACGGACAAAATCGATAGGATCCACTTATGGTAGAGAGCTGACAATTTGCATGCAACTCCGTTTAATGGTACATTTTAATCTAATAAGTTGTGGCCAGCATTGACGCAGCCAATTTTTTATTTTTTTGTTGTCATAACTAGAACAGTGTAAAAATGTGGAAACAACTCCATTAAAGTAAGTGTTTTAAAGTAAAGGAAAGAATGAACTGCAAATATTTACTGGGCTTTGTGATTGAAAAGTGGGGGAAGGGGGGGGGGGGGGGGGAAGAGGGGGGGAGGGGGGGGGGTGTCGGATAGTAAACGGTGATCTGCTGATTAAATCAATGTTTTTTTTCCAAACAACTAGGTCAGCGAGTCTTTAGTTTCAACAACAGCTCTAGTAGGGACCGATTTTCTCGTGAACTTTATTTTAAATTTAAGAGCGCAGTGTTTAGTGCACTGGCTTCCGAGCTCAGCGGTCCGTGGTTTGATCCCCAGTTGAGGTGGGATGTTTTAGACCGCAAACAGCTCATAAATTGGGTACCAGAGCAACTCAGGGAAGGTTAAAGGCAGCCGGCGTGATGCTGACCACATCATCACTCAGTGTGCGGTATGTTCAAGACAAAATGGGCTTAACACCATATTCCCAATATGCCACAAAGGGTAATGGGCACCTATAAATTAAACTTACTTACTTAGTCGTTCCGCTTTAACCTGGGATGTAGAGATTTGCCAGAGAGAGCATCATGCTATGTGCTGTCTCCCTCTTGGCCTGGTTCCAATCTAGTCTTCGGTCCTTTAGAGAATGTCTACTGTTGTCCTCCCAGCGAACTCTGGGTAGTTTTGGAGGTCCTGTTTCATGGCTCTTGGTTTCGCATATGCGTTGTGATAGCTGAGCGTCTCCCATTCTACAGATATGGCCAAACCATCGTAATTGAGACTGTTCCACTCGCGTCTGCAGGGGTTCGATTTTGAGGCCATGATGTATCGTCTGGTTGCGGACCATTTCTCTTCTTGTCACTTCGCCAACATTCCTCAGATACCTCATTTCTTAATAAAGTATATTCTACTCAAAGATTTCACTCGATCGAGGTGACATCAGTTCCGAAAAAAATAATATTCAATTATGACATAAAATCATAAAACAGTATATGAAAAAAAGTTTTATGGACTACTTTCGTTTTTGTTACCAACTTTATTTTATTTTTTTTGTTTTTGTTTTTTCGTACGCCCGCTAATACTCGAGGCGAAATCTCAGGTTATTATTAATGTCTAACCTGACATTGATTTTACGTGAGGATCCCTTTTTTTCTTGTACAGAGACAGGTGTCCCTCGCCATTCAGGCAGATACTCGCCGATTTCGGAGATACCCATTAGAGCTGGGTCGGCTCAGGAGCCGCCAATCCCTGGTCGACGACACTTCTTCAAATGTCCTCGCCAGGTCTCAAGTTAATCCAGTCCAAATCCCGGTCGACGAAAAATCCTCAAATGCCGTCGCCCGGGTTTGATCCTGCATCACCCGGTCGCAAGAGCGGTGTTGTAACCACTACGCTAGCGCGGCTCCCACCAACTTTATTTAAAAAATTAGAAAATTAATTTTTAGTCTGCTTCACATAGCAAAAGTGGATGGCCAATAACAATACCCTTTTCATGTCTATATCTAGTTCTTCTCCGTGTCTTTTTCGGTCTTCCTTTTCCTTTCAGACCCTGGGGATTTCAGATCAAGGACTGCCAAGTAATGCTATCGACATGTTTCCTAAGTGTGTGTCCTATCCATCGCCAGCGTTTTCTTCTCATCTCTTGTTCCCTGGCACTTGTTTCGTTCTTGTTAGCAGTTCCACATTGATGATTTTGTCAAGCCATTTAAATCCAGGGTAACTATGCCTCTCTAGCCAATAAGATGAGAAACGGCGACAAGAGGCATCTCTGTCGCACTCCACTTCTTATCACAAACGGTTCTTTAAATTGTCCTTCATGAAGAACTATTGTAGCAAAATCTGCGAGAATAAACGCTCAATTCAGTACGATTTAGGCATAAAATGATAATAAATACATTAGCCCGCATGTGTCTGACGGTTGGCATCTTCGACGCCAGCAGCACTGCTTTTTGCACAGTGCTAAGCCTATAGAACGAATTCACGGTAATAGTCTGACACGCTTTTAGTTTCGTTTTCGAGAAACACTACTAATATTTAACATTTGCCCGATCTGCTGCATACACTTTGTAGTCTAGCCTTATAATTAACGATTGGCGGAAGCGTGCCGCAAAATAACTATCTGAATTAACGCTTTCTGTCAACTTTAACGCAAAAATTAGTAGTAATCCTTAAATTGTTTGGTAGTATTACACGATACGATACTAATTATTAACACCTATTCTTAACCCGCCCTGTCTACACCCCGCTTCGCTGACACAGTCTGCAACGCATATACACACACTGCGGAAAAGCCAGCCAAGGCAAAACCACGCAGACAATTTTATTTCCCTCCTAGTGGTAGCATTTCTGACGTAACTAAAACAAGTTAGTTATTTGAAAAATACATGCTAGCGAGATGAAGGAGAGGAAAGATGGTGGTCTTGGGCAAAATTTTATTTGACGATTGACTATAAAAAAAATTGAAAAGTTAAACCATTATGAAGTTTCCCATAAAAATTATATGGTAGTATGACGTGGAGTTCGCTGAACAAGAATGTACTTTAAATAATATGATAGTCCTAGTATTAGATAAGTTATTGAAGAAATACTAATATCTACGAACACTCGACCAGACAGACTGGCGTTCCTGCTTATGTTGTTTGGTAACGTTAGGGGGACGCGAGCTTGGAAAAGAGGCAGGGAGGTACATTCAGATTCACTTGGGTAAAAGAGTATGACTGAAAAGGGGAGCGGTAGGAAAAATGTAATCCTAAACGAAACATCTTTTGTATTGGGCATGACTAAAGCAGACTGGCCAATCGACCACCAGACGCAGAAATTATTCGAAATTATTTTGGTTTTTCATTCAAACTGCTTTTGAATTCAAGTAGTCGAACGTTTCGATTATCCAGTGCTAGTAAATATTAGCAAAAGGCTTTGACTATTCATTGCCAGTTGAACTAAAAAAATTATTCAGATACGCTGAGAAACAGCTGTGTTAATTCTAAACTTAAATAAAGAATAAATTCACAGTCTGTGCAGTTCGGAGGAAGCTGGGGCCATTTCTTCACAAAGTTAGCGTCATTTGTTTATATATTTCTTGATTGTGGTAAGGATATTTTATGAAATTTAATATGTTTGGTCCAACTACAAAGTTAGATACTGCTATTGGGAAAAAGTGAAGGACATGCCGGGAGCAGACATTGTTGAGTCCTCACATTAAACGGTATCTAACTGATGTATGTTGTCATGATTATGTTGTCATATTATTGTATTAGAATAGATTAGTAAGCCTCTGTGTTCAATGAACACTGTTTAACATGCCTGAAGCAAATATATTTGAAAAGAAAAGAAGAGAATATCATATCAAAGGAAATGTGGTTACTCCACATTATTGTATTGAGGAAAAGTATGTGAACGTACAGTGGCGTATCTGCTATAAGGACCTGAGGTGTGGTCACAGCAAGGTGGGAGTCCTGTACAATTCGGGGCGAGTGCACTTGTAAGGCACGCGAGGCTGACCCCATACCCACGTAGGCAATTATGTGTTAGAATAAGTGATCAGATGTAAAAGGCCAGGGTGTCCTTTTGTTGCAGAGGGTCTATGTTCCTGTTGCCGGCTGGTGACAGGAAACCTGCTGAGTACTAATAAACGCCAACCAGTCTCCAACCAGTCTTATATGCTGTCGAAGATAACAGTAGGAGCTTTGGCGAGTGGTGAAATTGAAACTTTCTCCAACTACACATTGAAATATCTTACAACAAGGACTCCCTGGTGATGAGTTAGACATCTGGGGCATCTCTGACATTTTCTTGTGTTTCAAAACAATACACAGGACGTTTATGGGGGTAGGATGAACTACAGCCCTCATATACAGTGACTCTCCCTTTATATGAATAAAGTGAATTCTTTTAATATTTCCTACAGGAAAGACATATATATAAATACACAATAGCTTTTAGTTATTGGGCAAATTGTCCCAAAATTTTAATTGTTCTTTTCTGTAAACTATCTTGTCAAGCTATGACTGGACAGGCAAAATAAATTGTAAAGAAGATTTGTTTCAAAGAAAAACTTAACTGCTGGTTTTATTATCTTCTTTATAGAAACTTAAAGTGTTTGACTATTGTGTACCATCATTACATTTCTCCCCTAGACACTAGGTACACCATACACCATACACTAGAGCCAGAACAGTGACCGTGTGAGACCTAGGGAGGTAGCGTTAGGTTCCCTGCACATAATTCATCATCATCATTTATAGAGTCAGGGGCCTACATGTGCTTGACCTCACACGGTTAAAGCAGACACCTTTTCATTCTTTTAGGATACCATCATAACCTCCCCAGCAAAATCAACTTTGCTACAGCTATGTATGTCAGGTCTTCATTCGTTTTCTGTAAATATCTTCAGGTAACACTATAATGCCTCTTAAATTTTCAAATTGATTCTTTAGCCACACTATCATACGCCTTTTCATTCAATAAATCCAAATTATAGCGGCGAATCCCATTTCAGAATTTGTTCAACTATTATTCTTAATTTTGCTATCTTGTCTGTACATGATTTATTTTTTGAAAACCTGCTTGTTCAACTCTCAGTTGTCTGTGCATGGACTCTTTTAATCTCTCAAAAATGATTCTGTTTAATATTTTTCCCAGCACTGATAGTAACATTGTAACCGCGTATACCGTGAGTCTTCAGAATCAGACTATATTAACATATAAAATAAATTTTTATAGAAACAGAAGATTAAAAAATCTTGACGCAGATGTTTAATTAGGCCAGTTTAGCTTCGAAACGCCACGCATTATTTAGGCTAAGCTTCGCTTGTATAGTTGCGTTAGTCACGTGATTTCCAACCAATGGTTAGGCTCAGTCCTTCCTTTCCCCGGAATGAACGAGAGACGAAGCCATTTTTTGGGCAGTCATGAATTTAGAGCGGTCGAGAGAAGACATAATTCTTCTTGCTCAGTGATATTCTAATAGAGGAGATTGACTTCGCACAATTAATGCAACTGTGTAACTTCGAAATGTAGAATGATATGTTTTGTGAATTCACGAGAACCGTAAGTAGTGCTAAGAATTGAATGCAATAGCTGTTAGAGCCCACAGTCATAACTGAAACAGAGCTACGCTCGAAAACTGGGTAAAGAAATGTAAACCCAGGCATATATCTGAACCTTTTACCAAGGATGAAGGTCCTTAAGCTGAGAGAACGTCAAACTAAGGAATACTAATGAATAAGAGAAAGTTTGGCTCTTCATTGAAATGAAGAGATAAGAAAAACGTCGTGAAATCTAGACCACATTAACAAATAAACGAAGGAACACTAGAAGGATAGAGGAGCCACGCCATGTTTTTGCAAGTTGAAAAGATCACGAGATGCAATAAGGAATATTGCATCATTAAAATAATACATTGACCTTTTATACTTGTTTATTAATGTCGACATGCTATTATGCAAATTTGGTTTGGTTACCATTTGACTTAACCCAGTTCTTGTTGAAAATTGAATAAACATTTGTTTCATTGAACACAAATGCTGTTGACGAATCACATGCTTGCAGTTGGCCATCATACAAATTATTAAGGTATCATACCAAAGCTAATCGCTACAGGTGCAACACAAATAAAAAAGTAACCATCTGCTCTAAAAATAAAACATCATAGAGGATTATCCCCGAACCTGGTTAAGTCCTGTAAGACTGTAGAGAGCAATCATCACCTCTAGCAGGCTAGCTAGTCATCAAAATCTAATACTCTCGATTTAAACAGCAACCCCCTCTACCCTACCCGGCCACAACATTATTCCTCTGTAATTTGTACACTCTTGTAAATCTCCCCTCTTAGACAACTTGACCCGATCACCTTTCTTCTGTACTACTGATATTTCGTCTCTTCCAGGCGTTATCAATTATTTTGTATAATATCTCCGAGGAGGTTTCAATATCTACTTGTGGCCTCTGCTGGAATGCCATCTTTTCGATCTTTCAGAAGCTTTTTATTTCTCTTATTTCTTTCCGAGCTGGGGTTTGACAGTTGACTTGTAGCTTCTTTTCTGCTGGCTGGATGTCTGGGGGATTTTGTGGAGCTGGTCTATTGAGAAACTCCCCACAATGTTCTGTCTACCTCTTCATGTGCTCTTAAATATTGCTAGGTAATTGTTAATTTTTGTCTTTGATGAGGCCATTTGCTTGCTTGTGTTTCCCTGCTAGCTTCTTTGCATTGTTGTACATGTTTCTTATATTTCCTTTGGCTGCATCTTCCCCTGTGTCACTTTCTAACTCCTCAGTATATTTCCTCTTGTATATTTTGAAGTTTTTTTTTTTTTTTAACCTCTTGTTCGTTTATACGTACACTTCTTGAGCATGGCCTTTGATATTTCTGGTTTTGCTTTTGTTTTAACCTTCTTTCTTGTTTTTTTTTTTGTGTGTCTTTTATCTTATTACTGATTTCTGTTTTTATACATTCTTTGTGTTGGCGTTCTCTTTGTCCCATTACTTCTCCACATGTCTAAGTCAATATATGTTTAATCTGTTGGCTGTAGTCTTCTGTATTCCCTACAACTTTCGCCTTTTAGAGCACTTGGTATTTGTTGGATATTGTGACCGTACATTTGTCACTTGTTTTTTATGTCGTAGAGAACCACATTAAAGCGTTGTCTTTATCTATGTACTGTTTTATATCTCTTGAGCATTATCGTTATTTTGGTTAACATGATTGTGATATGATGCCACATCTGCTCCTCTACATACCTTTACGCCATGTAATGATGATATAAACTTCTCATTTATACATATATGATCAAACTGATTTTCTATTCTATGATCTAGTAACGTGCATGTTTCGTTTTGTCTTCTTTAAAGTTAAAACTTTCTTCATCATGGCCCGCGGACAGCCCCATTTCTAATGTGGTCAGTTTTTTCCTCGACATGCCTCTCCACTTTTTTCCTAGGAAATCAATCTTGCAATTCACCATTTCTGCTACCGCCTACGCAGTGTTCCCTTATTTTTTTAATGTACGAACATCCCAAGTGCCAATTCATGATATTTTCCTAGATGAAAAAAAGTGAGCCAGGTATCCAAAACTCCTTTAGGCTTTCTCTGGAACGCGTCTTCGCCTCCTTATCAGAGGATCTGAACTGTTTTGAATTGCTGAATTAAAGTATTTTCTCTGGTTGAATTATCTATATTGTTGCGTTGAAGTTGTCTGTGGCTTAACATTTTTACCGAATGCGGTAGCGACCACCCATACCCGACCCTCATTAGTCGCTTTTTCGCCATGCATGGTAGGTTAGAGTGTTATTAATTTTTGCTTTTCTTTCAGGCCCCGCTAAAACGCGGGCGAAGGAACAGATCAGTAAAACAAACCGACTGAATACTGAAACTGTGTTGCATCTTCTCCTCAGCTGATGACTATTGTCGTGAAGTGACGTCTGTCTCACAACACGAATTCTGCTTAACTCTGACCACACCGCGCGCCATACATTGTAAGAACTGCAAGATACACAGACCAATCAGAACGCTCCGTTATGCCGTGTTTACTACAGCCTTGGATAAATAAAATGGAAGTACAAATATGTGCAAACAAGTATCGGAGGACAATTAACTACATCATTATGAAAGAAGTACCACCTGGAAGAGGCTACCAAAACGATATTAGGGATGTTGCTCTACCCTTAAGTGCTAATATTTTTACAAATACTGATATAGGACGGGAGAGATCTCTAGTTGAATGCATCGAAGCCTCAGGTTAGTCCATTTTTTAGCTGTGTAACGTACGCATAGAATAAAAGACATTTAGGAATGTAAAAGATTGTTTACTAGAATTATGTAGAATAATATAGGACGTATTTTAAACTTTTGATGAATAAAATCGCCCCAGGAATAACTTAGATAAGTAAAATCTTAGTTTTCCTGAGTTGCACAATAGGCAAAATTTACCAATTTTTTCTGAACACAAAACACATTCGTTGGGGAACCACCTCGGACGCTCGAGGCCACACTATTTATAGCGCGTGTCTAACAGAATCAGGTCAGTCACAATATTTGAAAGCGACAGCGAGCGGCAAAAAAAGGAAGTGTTAGTGGAAGCGATTTGCCTTCTGTACTTGAAAGCAGACCTTAAACAGCCATTAACAGCTCGTCTGTGTGAGTGCCTGAGGGTAAGAACGAATATATATATATATATATATATATATATATATATATATATATATATATATATATATATATATATATATATATAATTATGTGTATTTCTAGTGATTAATACACCTGTACGATAGGAAGTGTGTAGATGTGTTAGAAAATTACAGTGTGTTGCTGGTGAACTTACAGGCTTGTGTGTGATTCTGGAGGCAAAGCCAGCCTTCGGAAATATTCAAAATACTTGAGAATGATGGCCAAAGTGTGTCTGTAAGTTTGGAAATGTATTTAAAGGAGTATTTCTTAATGAAATGAGACACATACCAGGAACATAAGGAAGGATGAAAGTAATTGGATTACTGTATAGTTTGATATATTACTTAGTAGTTTTATTCACAACTATATTATTGTAGGGAGTGGATCATGGGAAAAGGATTATAAATAAGGATGTAGAAGAAATTTATGATCACAGTGAACTGAATTGATTGTTGCTACTATATTATATCTTGTGCATCTGCTAGCACTCTGTCTGAAACTGTCTATCATCCCCATCTGTGTCATAGAGGGATAGTGATAGAAAAATACAGGGATTGCATTTAACTTCGTTTCAGGTTTTATCCTGTAAACCTAACAAATATACAAGAGGCATCTCTTACTGAGGTTACGACGGATGCAGTGCCGGTCTATGTCAGAGGGCCAGACATCTCGTGTATACCACTTGGAAGAATTTCAGCAATTAATTCTATCCAGTATCAGAGGGAGCCATCTTCAGTGACTTAGATAAGTTGCCCACAAAGGCAATTGTACAACATATCCCAGTTCACCAAACATAAAATAACACATTTTGTGATGACTATAGCAGTGTAGATCTTCAATCAGAACTGTGAAATTAACAAATATTACTTAATCAGAGAGAGACCAACCAAGCAAGACTTTCTCCATAGTGATAGACATTTTAATTCAGTGAAAGACTTTGTTGAACATTTTATTATTTATTTAATGTTGTAATATGATTTCTTTTAAAACTTTTCAAACAGAAAAGAGTAAATGTACAAATAAATTGTAAATATTTACCAGCAGACTTACTTAAATTCTTTAAGTTAAGTTACAGTCCTTGGTGGTGAATTTAATTAAATAATTACCTCTAGCAGAGTTAATATCAATATTAACTACCATATTAACAAAGGAGGATCTGGAGAGGTAGCAAATAAGGACTCAGAGTACTACATTACCATCTTCTCTGGGAACTTATACAGCTTGACCCTACCTTTGTTGTCTATACACCCTTACTTTTTTCAGAGAAGGGGTATTACTGATAAGACCAGACTCTTATCTGGCACTATCCTGATATCATCTGATACACCTTTATGTCCAGGATATCTTATCAAATTCTATAACCATCTACCCTCTCACGACAACTATTAACACTAAATCTTCTTTTAACTTTATTTCATTCATTCCTTTTATTCCTGCACATAATTTACATCTACACTGTATCAGACTGAGAAAATAAAACGCACTCCCAGAAAACTATTTCGAGAAACTTAGAGTTTCTCCGCACACGGTGTCTTACTTTGGATGTGGCCTGGAAAATAAACTGCATGTCCTCTTTTGACCCTGCCCTTGGTGTGTGATTAAAGCAACCGCTAATAAGATACAAGTGAAGCTCACGTGGTGGTCCACATTTCCAATCATGCTGATCTGGTAGAAGAAAGAAAAAACAAATTATTATCAACACTGAATACACAAACACACACATACGCACGCACGCACGCACACACACACACACGCACGCACGCACGCACGCACGCACACACACACACACACACACACACATATATATACACAAATACACACACATATATATGCACATATGTCGTGGAATATTCTAATCCACATATATAAATTATTAGGTAAATATGAAGCCTAACAAATAAAATTAATAAAGAGAAGAGCAATGGTAAAATAACAGTGCTGTCACAAAGAATGTACTAGAAATCCCCCTTGTTTTCTGCTACGTCTGCAAATTGTAACGCTTTCACGTTGATAGTAAAAGCTTACTGTATTATTACCCGCTTTCTTCAATGAAACGTGCGCTGCATTTCTAAGAAAAACATTGAGAGGCCCTGCGTAATGACCTAAATTAATCCTAACATTAATTATAGTACGTTACCAAAACGAACGAACAGATAAGGATAGCGAGAAGGGAGAGGCAGAAAGCCGAACACTAAACACGCGTCGCGCGATACACAAATGCTGCCATCACGCGTGTAAGGCCATGCACTAACTTTTTTTCAGACGGACAGTGATAAAATACATTAACCATCCCAGAGTTAGGTTTTAAAATCATAAAAAACTCTTATTAGGAAAGATAACAATAGATGGGTTTACGTTTGAAAACATAACAGTACCCAGACAGCACATCTTCGAAACAGGAGGTAGAAGAAATTGCATATTTTGAACGCAGCCACGTAGCTCCTTTAAATTTGTATTTTTGGGTTCCTTAGGGCTTGCTGACAAAGAATATGTAAAACGTTACGCAAATAGTCCAGGAATTAATAAATTATACCCAGAATAAAATATTGGGGGTGCCTGACAGCATAAAATCATTTCTGCTCATAAGATTTTTTTTATAACGTGTTTGAAAAAAAATTTACGTTACAGAAATAGTCTACCATGTAAACTCCAAATTGATTGGAGCGCAACAAATGAAAGCCTAACCACGATTGGTCGGACTATAAATACTATCTTTCGTTGTCAAGGGAGACGGGGAAGGGTAACATTTTTTCAAACACTTGTCGAAACGTGGCTCATTGGCCAGTCTCGCTGATATACACACTTGGGAGCGTTAGTTCGAAACCACTTGTTTAAATAAGCTTGATAAAGCATCAGTGCGTTGAAGCCAGCTTATATTTTGCTAAATAAAAGCCTGGAACATAGGCAGATGGGAATTTGTGCCAGTTTGTGCCAGAATTCATTGCTAATCAACGTATCTGTGTTTATTCCTAGGAATTGTGGTAAGCTTGAACCATTCAATATCTTTTAATGAAAATTGAATGTGAATTGTTGATTTATGCCTGTATATATATATATATGTGTAGTTCAGTGGCAAACGTGAGGTAAAGCCTATAATGCTCCAGCCTGAACAGAGGGTGTCGGAGGAAAGTCAAACGGCATGGAATGGCCAAACAGTACACTGACACCTGGATGATTGACTAGAAAGAAATAATGCTGGAAGTGCAGAGGCGTAGTAACCATTAAGAAGGGTAATACTGGAATAAAGTATTTCAAATGAAGCTGACAGTTGGCCTAATGCTCTGAACTCAATGTTTGTGCTGTGTTGTGATCAGTGTAACAAGAGAGTTTAAGTTAGTTATGAAGTAGAAGGTACATCCTTCTTGATTTCAGGGACCGTGGTCTTGATGGTAGTGAGCAGCACCTAGTCAGAGCTTTGCTGAATCCTGAGTCGGACAGCATACTCCTTGGTCTTTTTAGCTATCAGTGAGGTGTCTCCTGAACCCAGAGGAGAATTCGAGCAGAGGAATCCTTTCCTGCCGCCATCACGCCAGATAAGCGAATTGGCCAGCTGAGCTCAACATTATGTCCCCTCATCTTGAAATGACTTTGTAAAAATAATATTAAGAGGGGAAATTAATTGTCTTAATATCAGGAACTGAGAACATCTCCAATACTAATTTCCTTAAGACAAACTATTGAAGTCATGATGACAACTACCAACAGAGCTTGAACAAAACAAAACCAGTATTACCTCATACTACTATTACACAACTGACACACATAGGATATTTTTAATAATATATGTCACTACCAGATTCATATTAATACATTCTGTATATAACTTGTAATTAACATTGATTGTGATTCCTGGTTCCTTTGTCTTTGAATCAGGACACACATATGCCTTTATGATAGAAATGAATACATATTGTTATTTGAAAAGTTACGAGTGTCTCCTGTAAGATATTCTCATAGAGTGTTATATGTATGTGAGTGTCACAGTGTTGTCAAGAGTAGTGGATTAAATTAAATTGTTTATCTGTCTGTTGTTGTGACTTACACTTCACCATACTCATACCCTAGACACATAACGTAGCATCACACTATTCCAGAATAATTCTGACTGAGATATAGAGATATGTGGTAGCAAGTAAGGTTATCTATAATACACTACTCTTAATAGATATAGATACCTTCACAGCTGATCTCAGTCAGTACACTAAGTCCCCTATAAATATTTATAACATCCCACTTCACCACATATATTGGGGTCTCGCTCTTGGGATTTTGAATCTTTAACTATTAAAAATATTGGGGGTAATTCACTTCAGGGAATATAAGAATTAAAAGGTATCCTTGGGTGGAATTAAATAAGGTTGAGCTCACGGTGCCTGTGTTGTCCATTAGAGATTGAATTGTTGGTTAGACATTATATAAATTTACCTGATAGACAATGGCGGACCTGGCCAAATTTCGATCTGCTGCCGTTCAGACTGCAAAAGAGTTAGGATTAGATGGGCAAGTTATGGTTGCCTATGTTACGACGGAATGTGACAAATTTATTGAACGCGAAGAAAGAAGATTAGAAAAAGAAGCCGAAAGAAGGTTAGAGGCTGAAAGGGAAATTAAGAAGTTACAGTTTGAGGCTGAGGCTGAGACTAAGAGGTTGCAGATTGAGGCTGACAAAGAGGCTAAGAAATTGGAAGCAGAAGAGAAGAAATTAGCTGCAGAAAGGGAAGCCGAGGAAAGAAGACAGGCTGCAGAAAGGGAAGAGAAGAGATTAGCTGCAGAGAGGGAAGCAGAAAAGGAGGAGAAGAGATTACAAAGGGAACATGAGTTACGACTAAGGGAGTTTGAGTTTCAAGGCCATGCTCCTGAAAATGGTGCCAGCCCCTTTGCCTCTGATGCTACGGTTACTCAAGGAGCCTCAACCTCAGCTATGAACTTTCATTTAGATCATTTTGTTGAGAAAGACGATGATATTGAGAGCTATATAAATAGGTATGAACTATTAGCAACCACATATGGGTTAGAGAGAGAAAGGTGGAGCTTAAAGTTATCTCAGGGACTTCGTGGGGCAGCTTATGAAGTTTTTGCAAAAATGAGCAGAGGTGATCAGGAAAATTATGACATGCTAAAGCAGGCTCTTTTGTTAAGATATGAAAAGAATGCTGAATTTTATAGGAAAAAATTTAGGAATGCTAAACTACTGTCAGGTGAAACCTATCACCAGTTTTCTGCACGAATAGAGACATACTTGGAGAAATGGACTTCTCTGGGGAAAACCCAAGATCTTAAGGAAATGGTCCTTATAGAGCAATTAAGAGAGTCCATGGCTCCAGACCTGAGAAAGTTTCTCATGGAACAAGGTGCAGAGAGGCTGGGTGAGTTGCTAAATGTTGCTGAAAGGTATCAAGCAGCTCAAGCAGAGGTAACAGGTAATAAAAAGAAACAAGTGGATAACTATAGGGCACCACAGAACTTTAATCAATTTGATCCTAGGGATCAAAATAAAGGTAAGCACCAATTTGATAGGCCACGGTATGAAAATAAAAATAAATTCCCACAATTCGATGAAAGGAAATATAATGAAAGAAAATCTTTCAACCAAGGAAAAAGGTGGTGTAAAAATTGTCAGATGGACAATCATGACACTGACCGGTGCAGAAGGAAACCTGTGTATATGGCAACCCTTCAGGTCAGGTCGACCTCAAGACAGGAGGAGGATATTATGTTAGAAACCACTCCAGAAGAGATGAGGAAGGCACAGGCTGGGGATAAAACACTCAAGCCTTGTTTCAGGAAATTGTCAACTTGTCATACAACTCCAGGCAAGGGAGATTTTTACATGAAAAACAAGTTGATGTATAGGAAGACTGGAGCTAGATCCAAAGGTCACGGACAGCTGGTTCTTCCAAAAAGATATAGGGCAGACTTAATAAGGAGCCTACATGTGAAACCAGATGGGGACCATGAGAAAATAGGTACCATCATTCAAAAGGTGGCTCACAATTATTATTGGCCCAAAGCAAGATGGGACATTGAGAACTTTGTAGAAAGGTGTAGCATAGCACATGAGGGAACACCCACAAGTGGGAACATGGATCAGGACCTGGACACGCCACGGGGCAAAATTAGGCCTGATAATAAAAAGAGAAATAGATTTGATAAAGTGGACCAAATGGAATGGGAAGCCCCTTTTCACGGACAAGCTTCACTTAACTGTTTTACAATGGCCACTATGCGGAGAGTGCAAAAAGATGTCTTACCCCAGGATAAGCCGACAATCCCTCAATCGGACTTAAACCAACTGGAGGAAGAAGATGTAGAGAGGAAATCTCTCATCAAGAATTTTAAGTGGGGAGAAAGCCCCAAAAGAAAAATTGGTAGCGGTCGTTTTGTGAATGATAATTCTGGGAGGAAAAATCATCACTATAAAGCTTCGAGTGGAAGAGACCATACCGGTGCATGGACAAATAGGTCCACACAATTAAAGGTCCATATGTAGCTATGTTAAGAACGTGGACTGATGAAAAGGCAGAGGAAAACATTACATCTTCATACCAGTATGTGAATGAGCTGACCACTCGGTTAAAAACTGGCTGGAAACTTGCCAATGAAAATTTGAAACAAGCCAGGAAGAAACATGCTGCCTATTATAACAGGAAGGCGAAAGACAGAAATTTGGCTGTGGGAGAGAAAGTACTGCTTCTTTTGCCCGAGAGTCAGAATAAGTTACAAATTGGATGGCAGGGTCCATATACAGTTTTAGAGAAGGTGTCTAGAACAAATTATAAGATAGATAAGAAGGGGAAAGAAAAAATCTATCATGTGAATCTCCTGAAGAAATATTTGGAAAGAGAACATCAGGAAGAGACACACTTGTTGACCTTGTCCATCGCCATGGAGATGAAAAAGGAACCACTTTCATCATTTGAATATCCATTACACCCCTGTGAGACAGCAGCACAGGTGAAAATCAGTACACATTTAACGAAAACTCAGAAAGAGAGAGTGCAACAGGTTCTAAATAATCATGCAGAGGTGTTAACAGACCGACCAGGGCATACAAACCTATTGGAATATGATATGAAACTAATAGACTCCACACCTGTCTGTATGAAACCCTATTCGATTCCGTTTGCTAAGGAGAAAGCTTTGAAGGAAGAGATAGACTATCTGTTGAAGGAAGGAATTATTTCGCACAGTGAGTCTTCGTATAGTTCCGGTGTTGTACTCTTAAGGAAGCCCTCTGGAGAACATAGACTCTGTATAGATTACAGGAGACTGAATGCTATTACAGAAGGACAGGTGGATCCATTGCCGGATACAAATCAGCTGTTTGCCAGACTAAATAAAGCTAAATATTTCTCAAAAGTGGATCTGAGTAAAGGATACTATCAGATTCCAGTAAAGCCTGAGGTTAGACCATACCTAGCTTTTAGTACCTCAGAAGGACACTATGAGTTTAATAGATTGCCATTTGGATTGAAGAATGCGCCTAGTGTCTTCTCTAGAATGATGAGAAAATTATTGGATCCTCTGAATAATCCCTGTATAACAAATTTTATGGATGATATCCTTATAGCAACAGAAACATTTGAGGAACACATTGACTCTCTGAACATGCTGTTTAATCGACTTAGGGAGGCAAATTTAACAGCCCGACCAACCAAATGTTGCGTTGGATGTAAAGAATTGGAATTTTTGGGACACACAGTTTATCAGGGAAACATGACCCCTGACCCAAAGAATTTAGAGAAACTACAGAAAGCCCCGAGACCACAAACCAAGAAGGACGTGAGATCCTTTGTCTCATTATGTGGTTCTACCAGAAGTATATCAAAAACTTTAATTCCATATGTGCACCGTTAACTGAATTGACACGTAAAGGACATCCAGATCGCATTACATGGACACCACAATGTGAAATGACGTACCAAGAGTTGAAGGAAAAGCTCACAAGTAAACCCATTTTGAAATTACCTGACTTAAGTCAAGAATTCATAGTAAGGACGGATGCAAGTAATATTGGGCTGGGTGCAACTCTACTACAGAAATCAGATGCATTGGATGGGGAATTAAGCCCAGTGGCATATGCTAGCAGAAAGTTGAATAAAGCTGAAGTCAACTACTCAACTAGCGAAAAAGAATGTCTTGCAGTAATATGGGCAATAAAGAAATTCAATATTTATCTATATGGGAAGGCATTTAAGTTGCAAACTGACCACAAACCTTTATCGTTTCTAGCACAGGCTAAGCATGAGAACTCTAGGTTACTCCGATGGTCTTTGCTTCTGGCTCCATATAATTTTAGCATTGAGTATATATCTGGAAAAACCAATTTGGGAGCGGATTTTTTAAGCCGCCATCCGTGTGATGAGAATCACCGTAAACCCCAGAAATAATAATAAATTTCTCTATGTGTATATAGAATAAAGGACTGACATATAATGTCTGTTTTAAGAGGGGAGGTGTCGTGGAATATTCTAATCCACATATATAAATTATTAGGTAAATATGAAGCCTAACAAATAAAATTAATAAAGAGAAGAGCAATGGTAAAATAACAGTGCTGTCACAAAGAATGTACTAGAAATCCCCCTTGTTTTCTGCTACGTCTGCAAATTGTAACGCTTTCACGTTGATAGTAAAAGCTTACTGTATTATTACCCGCTTTCTTCAATGAAACGTGTGCTGCATTTCTAAGAAAAACATTGAGAGGCCCTGCGTAATGACCTAAATTAATCCTAACATTAATTATAGTACGTTACCAAAACGAACGAACAGATAAGGATAGCGAGAAGGGAGAGGCAGAAAGCCGAACACTAAACACGCGTCGCGCGATACACAAATGCTGCCATCACGCGTGTAAGGCCATGCACTAACTTTTTTTCAGACGGACAGTGATAAAATACATTAACCATCCCAGAGTTAGGTTTTAAAATCATAAAAAACTCTTATTAGGAAAGATAACAATAGATGGGTTTACGTTTGAAAACATAACAGTACCCAGACAGCACATCTTCGAAACAGGAGGTAGAAGAAATTGCATATTTTGAACGCAGCCACGTAGCTCCTTTAAATTTGTATTTTTGGGTTCCTTAGGGCTTGCTGACAAAGAATATGTAAAACGTTACGCAAATAGTCCAGGAATTAATAAATTATACCCAGAATAAAATATTGGGGGTGCCTGACAGCATAAAATCATTTCTGCTCATAAGATTTTTTTTATAACGTGTTTGAAAAAAAATTTACGTTACAGAAATAGTCTACCATGTAAACTCCAAATTGATTGGAGCGCAACAAATGAAAGCCTAACCACGATTGGTCGGACTATAAATACTATCTTTCGTTGTCAAGGGAGACGGGGAAGGGTAACATTTTTTCAAACACTTGTCGAAACGTGGCTCATTGGCCAGTCTCGCTGATATACACACTTGGGAGCGTTAGTTCGAAACCACTTGTTTAAATAAGCTTGATAAAGCATCAGTGCGTTGAAGCCAGTTTATATTTTGCTAAATAAAAGCCTGGAACATAGGCAGATGGGAATTTGTGCCAGTTTGTGCCAGAATTCATTGCTAATCAACGTATCTGTGTTTATTCCTAGGAATTGTGGTAAGCTTGAACCATTCAATATCTTTTAATGAAAATTGAATGTGAATTGTTGATTTATGCCTGTATATATATATGTGTAGTTCAGTGGCAAACGTGAGGTAAAGCCTATAATGCTCCAGCCTGAACAGAGGGTGTCGGAGGAAAGTCAAACGGCATGGAATGGCCAAACAGTACACTGACACCTGGATGATTGACTAGAAAGAAATAATGCTGGAAGTGCAGAGGCGTAGTAACCATTAAGAAGGGTAATACTGGAATAAAGTATTTCAAATGAAGCTGACAGTTGGCCTAATGCTCTGAACTCAATGTTTGTGCTGTGTTGTGATCAGTGTAACAAGAGAGTTTAAGTTAGTTATGAAGTAGAAGGTACATCCTTCTTGATTTCAGGGACCGTGGTCTTGATGGTAGTGAGCAGCACCTAGTCAGAGCTTTGCTGAATCCTGAGTCGGACAGCATACTCCTTGGTCTTTTTAGCTATCAGTGAGGTGTCTCCTGAACCCAGAGGAGAATTCGAGCAGAGGAATCCTTTCCTGCCGCCATCACGCCAGATAAGCGAATTGGCCAGCTGAGCTCAACATTATGTCCCCTCATCTTGAAATGACTTTGTAAAAATAATATTAAGAGGGGAAATTAATTGTCTTAATATCAGGAACTGAGAACATCTCCAATACTAATTTCCTTAAGACAAACTATTGAAGTCATGATGACAACTACCAACAGAGCTTGAACAAAACAAAACCAGTATTACCTCATACTACTATTACACAACTGACACACATAGGATATTTTTAATAATATATGTCACTACCAGATTCATATTAATACATTCTGTACATAACTTGTAATTAACATTGATTGTGATTCCTGGTTCCTTTGTCTTTGAATCAGGACACACATATGCCTTTATGATAGAAATGAATACATATTGTTATTTGAAAAGTTACGAGTGTCTCCTGTAAGATATTCTCATAGAGTGTTATATGTATGTGAGTGTCACAGTGTTGTCAAGAGTAGTGGATTAAATTAAATGGTTTATCTGTCTGTTGTTGTGACTTACACTTCACCATACTCATACCCTAGACACATAACGTAGCATCACACTATTCCAGAATAATTCTGACTGAGATATAGAGATATGTGGTAGCAAGTAAGGTTATCTATAATACACTACTCTTAATAGATATAGATACCTTCACAGCTGATCTCAGTCAGTACACTAAGTCCCCTATAAATATTTATAACATCCCACTTCACCACAACATATATATGCATATATATATATATATATATATATATATATATATATATATATATATATATATATATATATATATATATATATATACACACACACACACACAAATATACAAGGTAGCTTCAAGATGTTCCCAGAATTTGTGTATTGTATAGAAATAAGTTACAATATAATTATTTACACTACATTTCCTTCAAAATAGTTCCCTTCGGCAACTACACACTTTTGCCAACGTCCATACAGCTGTTGGAAACATTCCTGGAACCCATTCTTTGACACCTCTCTCAGCTGCTTTGTCGCATTAGTGATAACGTCCTCAGTATCCTTGAATCTCTGCCCTTTCAGTGCCGAT
Organism: Oreohelix idahoensis; assembly: GCA_024509875.1. Taxonomy (NCBI): domain Eukaryota; kingdom Metazoa; phylum Mollusca; class Gastropoda; order Stylommatophora; family Oreohelicidae; genus Oreohelix; species Oreohelix idahoensis. The sequence goes on from JAMPIV010001491.1 coordinate 210,709, forward strand.
TTTAGGCGAGGGAACAAGAAAACATCAAGCGGTGCCAGGTCGGGAGAATATGAAGGATGTTCCAGGGCAGTCACATTGTGCGTTGCGAGGTACTCCTTCACCAGTTGGGATCGATGTGCTGGCGCATTGTCATGCAGCAGAACCCAATTGTTTGTTCTCCATTTTTCTGGGCGTTTCCTTCTGATTGTATCTCTTAGACGACGGAGGATATCAACGTACATTTCCTTGTTAACCGTTCGGCCTTCAGGAATGAATTCACAATGAATTACCCTGGGAATAAAAAAAAAACTTCCAACATAACTTTTCCTTTGTTCTTGTCCAAAAGAAATTTCTGTGTCCGGAGAGATGAAGATGATTTCCATTCAGAGGACTAACGTTTTGTCTGAGGATCGTACAAAAAACACCACGTCTCGTCTCCTGTGATTATGTTGTTGAGAAAATTGTTATCTTGATCAGCCACAGTGATTAGGTTTCCTGCCAGTGTCAATCTCGTTTCTTTCTGTTCAGGAGATAACATTTTGGGAACTATGTGTTGACAAACACGGTGCATGTGCAGTTCATTGTGGAGAATACTGTGGCAACTTCCAACTGATACAACTTCCAACTGATATTCCAATTTCTGAGGCTATTTTCTCTACACTAAGTCTTCTGTCAACACGAACAACGTTCCGAACACGCTCAATGTTTTCATTGTTTATTGAGGTAGGCGGTCGTCCGCTACGTGGATCATCATCGACACTAACACGACCTTCACGGAAACGCTTGTGCCACTCAAAAACTTGCGATTTCTTTATTGCGGTATCACCATATGCTTTATTAAGCAAGGTTACTGTCTCTGAGGGTGACTTCTCAAGCAAAACACTAAATTTGACATTTGTACGTTGTTCAATCAAGGACATTTTCAACTCCGACGATGCTACATGCACACCACACAAACAAACTTCTGTAACTTCTGTTCGAGAGTACATGTGAAGGTTACATCAGCCACGTCGTTTCCTCAAGGTCACTACCAACTTATAAAACTATAATCTCCATGACATAATCATTAATTGAAACACTAGTGGACTATTCCGGGAAAAAGTCACCAAAACGGTAAAACAGTATGAGAAGGCCAATACACCTTTTCTTTCATGCTAGTGTCAGCAAAGATATTGCGCAAGTCCGTATCTACCTCCTGGCGGCCGCTTTACTTTTGACAATCAAGACCGCTGATTTGAAATATGTCCATAGCGGACCAAAATTTCGGCACCATCAGATTTCGTCCGTTATTTCCCGAAATCCGTACATAAGAGGTCCGTTCATAAAAGGTTTTTACAGTGTTTCCTGTTCACATCATAAGACGAATTTATCGAGGTGTGCAATCGATTGCCATTATCTCTATTTTGTTGCATTACATTCACAAGTGCCTTCCATTTGTTTTTCTCATGACGATTCTAAAAGCGTACGTTGTCTGTATGTTTTCATGTTGATTAATTTACGACTTTTTATGTATACAGAGGGCTCTATGAAGTTTTTTTGTCCCTGGCTGTTTATGATATGTTTTAAAATGTATCTTATGTCTGTTACCAAACATGTATTTTCTATCTCTTTGTCGTTTTCCACATTTTCGTTTCTTGTTTGTGGTTATTCTTCTTCGTTCACCCTCAGACGTGAACTTGGATGTGTTAAAAGAAAGCAGGGATGAGCTTGAGGCTGTTAATATCTCCATAGAGCTTTTTCAGGAATGGTACTGGTTTTGACCATATTTTCACATGCACTATATAATGTAGGATCTATATAGTATACGCAATAGCCAAAGGGAAGTATTATCAATACATCATTCACTCATTTCATTTTTGTCTTTGCTCATTGTGCAGCATGGACCACCACTGTAGCTGGCCCTCTTACTTCAGTGTTTCTTAACCTTTTAGAGATACCATACCCTTTTACAGCATCTTAAGAAGCCCTGCTACAAACTATATTTTAGCTCGCAAAATATGCCAGAAATACGAAACATAGACAAATTTGTCTGTTTACACAAAATGATTCCTTATTTTTATCATTTCATGTAAACAGATATATTTATCTCGAATTTCTGTCATAAAAATAAGGAACCAAAAGCTGGGACAAACAGATGCATTTAAATATCTAGGAAGCATAGTAACACCAGACGGCGGAACAAGCAAAGACATCAGTCATCATGTGACGTATTCTCTCCAGAACGTTGTCTCCATTACAGCTGCTCTGAATGCATCACGATATTGGGCAAGTCGACCTGCATCATCCAAAGACATGTTCAGACTCTCTGTGATGTCCTGGATCCACCGTCGTCTAGGTCGTCCCCTTCCCCTTTTTCCAGAGACCATGCATTCCATTACTAATTTTTCCAGACTATTGGATCTTTTTATATGACCGAAAAATTTCAGCTTCCTTATTGCGATGGTATTTAGGAGCCAATTTTCCTCTACATTTAGTGAGTGCAGTACTTCTCTGTTGGTCTTTTTTTCTGTCCAGGGTATTCTCAACATCCTTCTGTAGCTTTTCATTTCGAATGATGTAATATTTTTTGCGACTGTTTTATTGAGTGTCCGTGTCTCGCAGCCGTATGTTGCTACTGGGAATATGCATGCTCTGATCAGCTGCAACTTTGTTTCTTTGCTTGTGCCTTGCCATAGGTTTTTCATCTGTATTAGTTTATGTGAAGCAATTGCAAGTCTTCTTTTAATTTCTACTGCACAGTCGCCAGAGCTGTTGATGATTGATCCTAAGTACTCGAATTCATTAACACCTTCCAGTTCTTCGTTATCAATTTTGATTTCTGGTTTGATCTTTACTTTGTCTGTTGTCAATACTTTGGTCTTCTTGGTGTTTAGGTATAGATTCTGGGCCTCGCTGTGTTTTTTGGTTGACATAATTAATTGTTCAAGTCCTTCTGGGTTGGTCGATAGGAGGACTGTGTCGTCAGCATATCTGATTTCGCGGATCTGGTAACCGCCGATGTTAAATGGGTCAAACTCTGTGTGTTCTTGGTCATCTCTTACGTTTCTCATGATATTCTCGGCATAAATGTTAAACAGGTAAGGGGAAAGGGTAGAGCCTTGTCTTACTCCTTTCTGTACTTCCAACCAATCTGATGTTTCTCTATCTATTCTTACGGCTGCCTGTTGTTCTTGATACTGTATCAAGAACAAAAGACTTCGGTAACAGAATGAATAAAGCCAGAACAGCCTTTGCAAATCTAAACAACATTTGGAAATCTCAGTACAGCACAAACACCACATTAAGATTATACGAGAGTTGCGTACTTTCTGTACTTTTGAATGGCGCTGAGTGCTGGAGAGTTTATATGGCGCTGAGTGCTGGAGAGTTTATATGGCGCTGAGTGCTGGAGAGTTTATATGGCGCTGAGTGCTGGAGAGTTTATATGGCGCTGAGTGCTGGAGAGTAACAGAAATGGAAATATCCAAATTATCCTCATTCCACACAATCTGCTTAAGGAAGATTCTTCGAACTTTTTGGCCGAATACCATCTCCAACCAGGACCTGCTTACACGGTGCAGTCAAAAAGGCATTCACACCATCATTACAGGCAGACGCTAGAACTGGGTTGGCCATGTCCTCAGAAAGGACCCTGACACCATCACCAGAACTGCTATGCTATGGACCCCAGAAGGACAGCGACAGAGAGGCAGACCAAAGACAACCTGGCGAAGAGCAGTAGAGGCTGAGATGCAAAACTTTAACCAGAGTTTGGGCACGGCACGAATGATGGCCACCGACCGAGCTAAATGGAGACAGTTTGTTGCTGCCCTACAAGAGGCCACTAGGCGTGATGGCCACTGACTGCTTTTTCAGTCAGGGGCTAAGAATCTAAGAAGAATACACGAAATGAACAGATCTTTTTTTTTTTAAATATCGTAGTGAATGCGTGTAGTGTGCACGGAGAAATGTAAAACTGGTCGTTATAGACACATTAATAAGGAATATTTTTATGAGTAATTCCCAATGTTATTTTCGTACAGGTGCAGACGTAGTGAAAGTATATCTTTTGAATACAACCCGCACCAATTTTACAAACGTTTTGAAGAAGATTAATATTTTAAATATAATATAGTCAGAACTAAATATTGACTGAGAAATAATTTTAAATTTATTTTATATTTTCTAATAAAGGTTAGAATATATAAATATTTTGCATTTTACATTCGATAATAATCACGAATTAAATAAATGTGTGAGACTTCTGCTGTTGCTTCTTTTATGCGTGAGAAAGTGTGACTTTCTGAATTCACGTTTTTAAAGTTCTATATTTTATGTTGTTGTTTACAAGTAGATTATAGTTTTATGTATTATATTATGGTCATGGGGGTTCTCATTCTAAAATATCATGTCTCGCACCCCCAGAAGTCGGGTCATGCACCCTCAGAAGGTCAATGCACCCCTTTTTTAAGAAACAATGTCTTACAAGAAGCCAGCATACCAAAGTATTAATGTGTCTTGCAGCGGACGTTTCTGTAAGAATTTCTTTTACATAATCAAGTTGTCAATCCCCATGCGAAATCCTATATATAAAATCGCAGCTTTTTCTGTCCGTGCGTAACGCTAAGAGATGCAACTTTGGTTGAAAGTTGGACATTAATTGTATTGTTTCCCTTATATGTACTCTCCCGAAAATAGTAAAAATTACCAAAGAAGAATGCGCAAATGACCGTGTGCACAAAAATATTTATAGAATGTATGATCCCGTTTACACACATTGGGATCCTCGCTGCTGCTACGCAGTTCGTGTACTGTGGTGATGCACATTGGTTTTTACAAAAATACTTTTGAATAAGTAAAATTGCCATTAGGTATTGGTGCAACGAATGACAGCGATGATGAGGTCAAGGATGAATTCTATCAACAACTGCAGAAAGAAATGGAAGACACACCTAGATATGATCTTATCGTAGTAATGGGAGATCTCAACGCGAAAGTTGGAACACACAATACATATAATGAAAGAGTAATGGGGAAATGCGGCAGCGGAACAGCAAACGAAAATGGGGATAAATTAATACAGTAAGTTTCTGTAGCATTAACAACCTGGTCATTGGAGGAACACTTTTCCCACACAAAGAAATTCACAAATTAACATAGGAATCACCAAATGGTCGGGACAGAAACCAGATAGACCACATTATGATTAACGGTAGATGGAGACATGCATTACAAGATGTGAAGGTAAGAAGAGGTGCGGATGTGGGAAGTGATCACCATTTAGTAGTAGCAAAACTGAAAGTGAAACTCAGAACGGCTGGACCAACTTTAAATACACAGAAAAGGTTTGACATCAGCAAATTGAAGGACCCCCTTACCAGAAAAGATTTTGCGGCTGATATAAAGAAGCGATATCAATTTGCCAAAAGTCAGGAAAAGACATTGGCTGATGATATAGACCAGAAATTCAACACCATTTCAACAATATATAAGGAAAGCAGCAAATCATGCTTGGGATTCCAGGAAAGGAAGAAGCAAGACTGGATAACACCAGAAACATTAAACACAATAACGACGAGAAAGGAAATGAAAAGAAAAAAAACAGAAGCGAAGTCCCCCAGGTTAAAGCAACTATATAGCGAACAGTACAGTCAGCTGGACAAGGAAGTTAAACGCCAAACCCGAGCCAACAAAAGCAATTTCCTAGACGATCTTGCAAGACAGGCAGAAGAGGCAGCACTGAGAAATGAACAAAGCACATTATACAAAATAACTAAAATCATCAGCAAAATACTAGGCAGGATAATTATACAGAGAATTTCAAAAGCAGTAGACCACAAACTGAGGAAAGAACAAGCAGGATTTAGAAAGAACAGAAGATGTGTAGATCATATATTTACCCTCAGGAACATTATAGAGCAGTGCTCAGAATGGCAAAGACAGCTGTACATTAACTTCGCTGATTTTGAAAAGGGTTTTGACAGTATACATAGGGACAGTTTATGGAAAATACTGAGGGCTTATGGAATTCCAAGCTGCATAGTGTCAATCATAAAAAGCCTCTATGCCAACTTTACGTGTAGCGCTGGGCAGAGCAACCTAACCTTTGAAGTGAAGACAGGAGTACGACAGGGATGCCCCTTATCAACCACTCTATTTTTAACAGTCATAGACTGGGTGATGCACCAGACAACAGAGGGCAGTCCAAGAGGAATAAGATGGACTACATTTTCTACATTGGAAGATCTGGAATATGCAGATGACATTGCACTACTAGCACATTCACATCAACACATCAAGGAAAAAACGGATAGACTTAATAAGTATAGCCAGCAGGTGGGCTTGAACATCAATCTAAAGAAGACAGAGGTCATGACGCTCAATGTGAGCAGCCCTGAGCCCATATCAGTAAGAAATCAGCAACTGGAACAGACAGACACATTCACATACCTAGGATGATAGTAACACCAGACGGCGGAGCAAGCAAAGACATCAACAACAGAATGAACAAAGCAAGAACAGCCTTTTTTAGTCTAAACAACATCTGGAAGTCCTCTCAGTACAGCACAAGCACAAAATTAAGATTATATCAGAGCTGTTTGCTTTCTGTGCTTCTCTATGGTGCGGAATGCTGGAGAGTTACAGAGAAGGAAATGTCGAAATTGTCCTCTTTTCACACAACATGCCTAAGAAAATTTCTCCGAATCTTTTGACCGAATACCATCACCAACCAAGATCTGCTTACTCGGAGCAAGCAAGAGGACATGTACACCATCATAGCTGGCAGACGCTGGAGCTGGGTTGGCCATGTCCTCAGAAGAGACCCCGATGTCATCACAAGAACAGCTATGCTATGGACCCCTGAAGGAAAACGAAAGAGAGGCTGACCAAAAACAACTTGGCGGAGGACTGTGGAGGCTGAGATGCAAAGAATGAACCAGAGTTGGGGCACTGTACGAAGGATTGCCACCGACCGAGCAAAGTGGAATCAATTTGTTGTTGCCCTACAAGACGCCACCAGGCGTGATGGTCACTGACTGCTTTGACGGTCGGTGGCTAAGGATCAAAGAAAGAACATTGGTGCTTTTGAATTTAATTCCCGTCTTATGACGGGCTTTTACACTAGTCATTTAATATTACTCGCCTCTTATGACATGCGTGAGTGATCAGTAGCCATATTCTTTCCGTGTTTCTTTAGATCCTCCCACCTGGGAATGTAGAATCTGGAATAATCAACAACGATCACCAATCAACAGAATACGTACTCTAGATTTTAGAAGTATACCCAAATTATACCCCAGATGTTGCTAAGTCAGGTATTTGGATGGGTGTGAAAAAAAAAATAATTGAAAAAAGGTGATTCGTCTTACGATGACAAAAGATAAAGAAAATAGTCAACGTTACGGCCACAAGGCCTTCGTCAGGGAAAGGAAAGAAAGTGAAGGCTAGATAGGACACATAAGAACCTAAATAAATATAAAAATAAAACCTAGGTACTTCCCTAAAGGCATCGAAGTCCTAACACTTTTTCTGCCCGCGAACAGACGAGCGTGCCCGGAAAAAGTCAGGCATTTAAAGCGTTAACTCTTAAAGGACGAAAGGCCAGCAATCATTGCCGATTTCCCCAGTCACTCATGACGTGAGTCAGTTTTCGGGGCCAGTATTTTCTTCTTCTTTGATCCTTAGCCGCCGACCGTCAAAGTAGTTCATTCTTTGCATCTTAGCCTCCACAGTCCTCCGCCAAGTTGTTTTTGGTCGGCCTCGCTTTCGTTTTCCTTCAGGGGTCTATAGCATAGCTGTTCTTGTGATGGCATCGGGGTCTCTTCTGAGGACATGTCCAACCCAGCTCCAGTGTCTGCCAGCTATGATGGTGTGCATGTCCTCTTGCTTGCTCCGAGTAAGCAGATCTTGGTTGGTGATGGTATTCGGCCAAAAGATTCGGAGAAATTTTCTTAGGCATGTTGTGTGAAAAGAGGACAATTTCGACATTTCCTTCTCTGTAACTCTCCAGCTCTCCGCGCCTTAGAGAAGCACAGAAAGCACACAGCTCTGATATAATCTTAATTTTGTGCTTGTGCTGTACTGAGAGGACTTCCAGATGTTGTTTAGACTAAAAAAGGCTGTTCTTGCTTTGTTCATTCTGTTGTTGATGTCTTTGCTTCCTCCGCCGTCTGGTGTTACTATGCATCCTAGGTATGTGAAGGCATCTGTCTGTTCCAGTTGCTGATTCCTTACTGATATGGGCTCAGGGTTGCTCACATTGAGCGTCATGACCTCTGTTTTCTTTAGGTTGATGTTCAAGCCCACCTGCTGGCTATACTTATTAAGTATATCCGTTTTTTCCTGGATGTGTTGATGTGAATGTGCTAGCAGTGCAATGTCATCTGCATATTCCAGATCTTCCAATGTAGAAAATGTAGTCATTCTTATTCCTCTTGGATTGCCCTCTGTTGTCTGGCGCATCACCCAGTCTATGACTGTTAGAAATAGAGTGGTTGATAAGGGGCATCCCTGTCGTACTCCTGTCTTCACTTCAAAGGTTAGGTTGCTCTGCCCAATGCTACATGTAAAGTTAGCATAAAGGCTTTTTATGATTGACACTATGCAGCTTGGAATTCCATAAGCCCTCAGTATTTTCCATAAACTGTCCCTATGTACACTGTCAAAAGCCTTTTCAAAATCAGCGAAATTAATGTACAGCTGTCTTTGCCATTCTGAGCACTGCTCTATAATGTTCCTGAGGGTAAATATATGATCTACACATCTTCTGTTCTTTCTAAATCCTGCTTGTTCTTTCCTCAGTTTGTGGTCTACTGCTTTTGAAATTCTCTGTATAATTATCCTGCCTAGTATTTTGCTGGGAACTGAGCGAAGAGTTATTCCTCTATAATTATTGCAGTCTGCAAAATCTCCCTTCTTGGGCAATTTGACAATTAATCCTTTTCTCCACTCTGTTGGTGTTGTACCTGTTTTCCAGACTTGTGCAAATAGTGGTTCTAATAGTTCTGCTGCTAGCTCTGGGTCTGTTTTAAATAGCTCTGCATTTAAGTTATCATGACCAGGAGCTTTTCCATTCTTTAACCCTTTGATTGCTGTGATGATTTCTTCTTTTCGTGGGATGTCTGTATTAACATCTAGATCATTTTTAGCCTCAGGAACATTCAATTGTGTCTCTGGTGGTTCCTTATTCAGAGTTTCTCTGAAATGCTCTGCCCATCTTGTTTCCTGTCCCTCTACTGTCGTGACGAGATTTCCGTGCTTATCTCTTACTAATGTAATATTGTTTGCACCTCGTTTTCCACTGATGATTTTAGTTATTTTGTATACTGTGCTTTGTTCATTTCTCAGTGCTGCCTCTTCTGCCTGTCTTGCAAGATCGTCTAGGAAATTCCTTTTGTTAGCACGGGTTTGACGTTTAACTTCCTTGTCCAGCTGACTGTACTGTTCACTGTATATTGCCTTTAACCTGGGAGACTTAGCTTCTGTTTCTTTCTTTTCATTTCCTTTCTCTTCGCTATGGTGTTTAGCGTATCTGGTGTTATCCAGTCTTGGCTCTTTCTTTCCTGGAATCCCAAGCATTACTTGCTGCTTTCCTTGTATATTGTTGAGATGGTGTTGAATCTCTGGTCAACATCATTGATCTCTGTTCTTTCCTGGCTTTTGATAATCTCATATCTTCTGTTTACGTCGACCACGAAAGCTTTTCTGGTGAGGGGATCCTTCAGTTTCGTGATGTTGTATCTTTTCTGTTTGACTGCAACTGGTCCAGCAGCTCTGAGTTTCACTTTCAGTCTTGCTACTACTAGGTGATGATCACTTCCCACATCTGCGCCTCTTCTTACTTTCACGTCTTGAAGTGCATGTCTCCATCTGCCATTGATCATTATGTGATCTATCTGGTTTCTGTCTCGTCCGTTTGGTGATTCCCATGTTAACTTGTGCACTTCCTTGTGTGGAAAAAGTGTTCCTCCAATGACCAGGTTGTTAATACTGCAGAAGCTTATTAATTTGTCCCCATTCTCATTTGCTGTTCCACTGCCGCATTTCCCCATTTCTCTTTCGCTATAATTATTGTGTACTCCCACTTTCGCATTTAGGTCTCCTATTACTATAATGAGATCGTACCTGGGTGTAGTTTCCATTTCTTTTTGTACCTGTTGATAGAACTCGTCCTTGATCTCTTCATCGCTGTCGTTTGTTGGTGCATAGCATTGTATAATTGTGGTGTTGGTGAACCTCCCTCTCAGTCTTGCTCTTATCAGTCTGTTGTTGATGGGTTTCCATTCCAGTAAAGACCTTTCCATTCCTTTCTTCAGGATAATGGCTACACCTTCGTTGTGCTGACCATCCTCTCTGCCAGAATAAAGTACTGTTTCCCCTGTAGCTGTTTTTATTCTCCACTTACCTGTCCATCTGCTCTCGCTTATTCCCAGGATATGTATCTTGTAGTTCTTCATCTCTGCTGTGATTTGTCTCAGCTTTCCTGCCTCATTCATAGTTCTGACGTTCCAAAAACCAATTCTGGTTTCGTGTTTTGCGGTCGGGGCATCCGTTTTCATGCCAGTGGCTTCCTTTCGGCTTTCACCACTGTCAGTCATACGAGCCTGAGACTCCGGATGTCCGTCCCGCAGCAAAGTTTTTCCATTTATTGTTGTTTCCGTAACATGTGCGATTTTTTTTTACATAGACAGGGGTGTCGGCCCTGTGCTAAAACCCCCAACCTGGAGGACCAGAGTACCAGCTTTTGTCTGACCCCTACCCACGCAGACCAGTCCAGCTTGGTTGAACCTACCAGGAGTAAATCTCCCACTGGCATAGCTCTGGGGATTGTCAGGGTACACAAGCTGCCATTCCGCTACAAGGTATAGGTACCATTGATGGCATGGGGCCAGTATACTTGAACTAAATTTTTGTTTCGTTGTGTCCCAATCTTATATTTGATGGATCTCATTCAGTTTCCTTTACAACTAGGTATAATATTACCGAACTTTTTAAAAAGCTTAAAAACAGCCATCATTAAACTTTGAACTACATGATCTAGGACAAGGCGATCGAAAATTCCCTGCACTAAGCCCAGAAATGCCAATATGTAATTTAAGAGTTAAATAAAATAAAAATGTCAGTACAGTAAGATCTCACGTTACGAACGAGTTCCGTTCTCAAAGACGTTCGTTACTGGATTGTGTACGTACGCCGGAATCTGCACACCCACTAAAGGTATGTAAGTGTCCGTTAATAAAATATCGGTTAAAATAATGCTTTATAGTATTTATTTTACTGAAAAATGTCCCAAGCTTCATAATAATGATAGAGTAGTAAAGTACAGTGAATTACAAAATGCAGACAGTTCCATAAAAAAAAAAAATCGAAGTGGATCTACTCAACACAGAGACAGCGAACGAGAGCAAGTGCTGACTTAAAACGAGACACATTACTACGCGTTTAGCGTCACTGACGACCGGCGTACGTTTGCTAATCACCCGCATCAGAACTAGTTTGCCTCTTTCCTAAGTAACGAATTGATTTCACTACAGTAGTTGAAACACAACTGAAATTTAGTCGAAATAAAAACAGTAATGTATCTTGTGGGCTATTTGTATCGAAGGGTTGCCGTAAGTCGAGATCGCCTCAACACGCGACTTACTGTATACCGATTCACCAGACCACAAGGTCTTTTATATTTAGACGTGCTTAATATAACCGACGCACATTGTGTCTAAGTTGAATGTAGCGCGCCTCGCTAAAACAAGGCAGAACTCCTATTAAAAACACACAGACACACACACACATCTTCGTCCCTGCTACGGCTTTTTTTTTTTAAAACATGTAAGAATACCTTGGTCCATTATGCCGGGAACAACTGAATTAACATTTCATGTCTCGACTTCACTTGAGTCATCTATCGTCAGACATTAAAAGACAGCATATTCAACGTTTACATAAGTTAGTCCAGTGTTTCTCAACATTTTTCAAATGGCGGAACCTTGTAAATAACTTTCCACAACCAGCGGAACCCCTAAGACGTAATTCTATTATGATTAAATTATCACTGGCTAAAAAAAAAAATTCTTTCTCTAACATTTCTATGTTTTTCTGGTCAATTTTAATGCGCTGTTTTTAAATCTGCAAACCGTTTTTCTCTATCAGGTCGGGATCTCTAGAAATACGCAATTGAAGTTTTTTAACAACGCATACAGTATTACAACATCATTCGTACAAGAAGTATAACAGTTATGTAGGCTTGAATTTCTTTGCAGTCGACTTTCGTCGGTGAATGGCATGTGGTACATCGCGATGAAGCATCCAACAATAATCGGCAAGCATGGTCACACTCCACCGTCCTTGATAACGTGACTCCATTACGGCGATATCTTGATGGAATCGTTCTCCATGTTCATCGCTGACTTCGCCAAGGTTGTCAGGGAAAAAGTCAAGATGCGAATCGAGCAAATGGATTTTGAGGGACATGTTACAGCCCATAATTCTGTATGCATCTATGCACTGCTTAACAATATGCACATAGTCGACAGATTTGCGATTTCCCAGAAAATTATCGACGATCGATTTGAATGCCATTCATGCGCGAAGTTCACTACCATGTAACAAGTTCTCGAATTGTTTGTCTGCAATAACTTTCCTAATCTGAGGTCCTACAAAGATACCTTCCTTTATCTTTGCATCGCTAACTTGCGAAAACTTTTCTCGAAGATAAGTGAAAGCTTTGCTCGTTTTATCTAACGCTTTTACGAAATTCTTCATGAGCCCCAACTTTATATGTAACGGTGATAAAATGATGCTGTCTTTGTTAACTAATGGCTTGTGTATTACATTTTTATGCCCGAGCTGCAAACGATACCTGATAGACCACACCTTTCTTGCATAATGTTCCTGTCTGTTGCGGCTGTCCCATTCACATAGGAAGCAACAAAATTTAGTATACCCAGTCTGCATGCCCGTGAGAATTGCAATGACCTTTAGGTCTCCACAAATCCGCCATTGGTAGTCATTGTTCTTTATTTTTGCCAAAAGTATAGCCATATTGTCATAAGTTTCTTTCATATGAACAGAGTAGGCGACTGGAATTGATGAAAATAAATTTCCGTTATGCAATAACACGGCTTTTAGACTAGTCTTGGAAGAGTCGATGAAAAGTCGCCATTTGTTGACTATGTGCTCATGACCGAGGTGCACCATTAGACCGTTTACATCTTTGCAATAGCAAATGTTATCATCCATCTCAAAGTATTGAACAAGTTCTATGTGTTTATGACGAAATTTAGATATCGGAATATTGGGCGCTAAAAGATTCCATTCTTTGAGTCGCGAACCGAGTAATTCCGCTTGTCCTTTGGTAAGAGCGAGATCACGTATTAGATCTGAAAGTTCTGAATGGTTAATTAAGTGAATACCATCATTCACCGGTATATAATCAATGTCAGAATTAGTTTCTAAAGCAGGTAAACTATCACTTTCTGATGGTTCATTCACGTCCAACGGATATTATTCTGGTGGAACTGGGATCGGACACGTGATTGGATCATGAGGCACTGGTTTCGAAACCGATTCAATATTTGGATAAACCACAGACTTTCTAGTTTTAAAAGTGAAACCATGGATATTTGGCAAGCAGAAGTAACAATCAGTAGCGTGATTTGTCGGTTCACGCCATATTACTGGCACTCCAAAAGGCATCGACTTATGCTTCGGCGATTTTCGTAACCAGCCTGCCAATGTATTTGCACAAGTCGAACAAACTGCATTTGGCTTCCAAGATTTATTTGCATCATCAACTTTCGAATTGAAATAAAGTTCATATGCTTTCTTTAGTAATGGTGTAAAGTTTTTCTGGTGAACACGATCGGTAAAATATCCGCACACGTAACAGAACAGATCAGCCGAATTTCTACAACTTCTAGAAGCCATATTTCGCTCAGAATTATTTCAAAATACAGTAACTATTTGAAAAATAGCGTAACATATGTCATGCATCTTTTAGCAGTATAAAAAGTAGAATTATTTTGCATTTTATTAATTTTTAATAAGTTATATAGTAAAAATGAAACGGGGCAAATAACGGTTTCCCAAAAATATATTTATTCACAAATATCTTAAGAACCCGATGTAATAGAGATAAACGGATTTCAAATTTGAAATCAGCGCAAGAAACTGACCTAAGAACACTTATTCTTATATAAGAAAGAAAAATGTTGTTTGTCAGTGTTATTGGCAAGAAAACGCATTTGTAAAGAGATGCTATCAATACATTGTACGCGCATGCATGCGCGCACAGACATTCACCAGCTCTCATTTTACGAAAAAGGTTGATACTTTTTCCCGCCGTTTTTTTTTTCAATGCGTAAAAAAGTGAAGTATTAAAGACATTGAACGAATGTCGCACGAAATAAAAGCGAGACAGATAAAGAAGCAATCTATTCTATGTGGTTGAACGTCTGTTGGTTTGTCATCTACATAAACAGGGAACGCAATGTTTTTTGGTAATGAAAGTTAGACATTAATTTATTGTTTCTCATAACGATAATTTGGGTCAGTATATCAATGGATTTCCTATTTAAAAAAAAGGATTGACCAAGATCAGGGGTCGCAATGTGTTTGGTTTGTCTACTTTTAGAGCCTTTATCGTCGTACACAGCAAGAAACATCAGATGTCATTCTACTTAGAGCCTTTGGAATTTGTGACCAAATTAACCGTAGAGAGCTGGTCCTGGTTGCTCAAATAATAATGGTGGGCCAGAAGTACAGCAACCAGGTGAAATATTAAAAGTTATTTTTTAAATTCTTTTTTTAATATCCGGGCAACGCCGGTGTGGTAAAGTGGGATGTTATAAATATTTATAGGGGACTTAGTGTACTGACTGAGATCAGCTGTGAAGGTATCTGTATCTAATAGGTGTAGTGTTTTACAGATAACCTTACTTGCTACCACATTTATACCTCAGTCAGAATTATTCTGGAATATTGTGATGACTACGTTGAATGTCTAGGGTTATGTAAATGATGAAGTGTAAGTCACAACAACAACAGACAGATAAACAATTTAATTTATTCCACCACACTTGACAACACTGTGACACTCACACACATTTAACACTCTATAAGACTATCTTAAATGAGTCAATGGTAAAGTTTCAAATATATATGTATTAATTACTTTCACTAATAGATATCCTGATTCAACTACACAGTGAACCAGGAATCACAATCAAATGTAATCACAATTTATATGTACATAATTTATAAATATGAACCTTGTAGTGACATATTGTATTAGTATTATCCTATGTGTGTCAGTTGTGTAGTAGTACTATGAGGTAATACTGGTTTTGTTTTTCAAGCTATGTTGTTATTTGTCATCATGACTTCAAGGGTTTGTTTATCTTGGAACTAGTATGGGGAAACTTTCACAGTTCCTATCAATTTAAACAATGTATTGTCCCTCTGTTTTACTATAATGTAAATTTTAGAGGGGGACACATAATGTTGAGCTCCTCTGGCCACAGAAGCTTATCTTTCGTGATGGCGGCAGGAAAAGACTCCTCTGCTTGATTGCTTCCCTGTGTTCTGGAGACACCTCACTGGTGGCTATCTGGACCCAGGAGTATGCTGTCAGCCTCTAGATTCAGCAAAGCTCAGACCAGGTGCTGCTCAATAACTTTAGGACCACGGTCCCTGAAACAAGAAGGTTGTACCTCCTATTTCAGAACTAATTTATAATCTATTTCCAGACTGAACACAATACATAACAAACACTGAGTTCAGAGCGGTAGGCCAACTGTCAGCTTCATCTGAAACAATTTACACCAGTATACTCCTCCCTAATGGTTACCACGCTTCTGCAATTCCAGCATTAGTTCTTTCTAGTCAATAAGATAGGTGTCAGTGTACTGTTTGGCAATTCCATGCAGTTTTACTTTTCTCCGACACCTTCTGTTCAGGTTGGAGCACTATATAGGCCTTGCCTCATGTTCGCTACTGAACCACACACATATACAGACATAAATTATCAATTTACATTCAATTTTCATTAAAAAGATATTGAATATATCAAGCTTACCACAATTCATGGAAATAATACACAGTTACGTTGACTGGCAATGAATATAGCACAATTTCGATCTGCCGATGTCCCAGGCTTTTATTTAGAAAAATATGCACTGGCTCTCAACGCACTGTTTCTTTAGTAAGTTTATTTGAAAAATGTGGCACTGAACTGACGCTCCTAATTGCATATATTGGCGGGTCTAACCAATCGAGCCATGTTTACACAAGCGTTTGAAAAAAAGTACCCTTCCTTCCGTCTCCCCTAACAACAAAAAATAGTATTTGTAACCCGACTAATCGTGTTTAGCCTTACATTTACTTCTATCCAATCAAATAGGATTTTACATTGTGGCCCATTTCCCGTAAAATAGTGGTTCCAAAACATGCCACTGTGCGATTATTATTTGGTGTTGTCTGACACCCTCACTATTTTCTTTTGGCTATAATTTGTTAATTCCTAGACTATTTGCGTAACACTTAACATATTCTTTGTCAGCAAGTCCTAAGGAACCCAACTATATAAATTTTATGGGGCTAAGGGGCTGCGTTCAAAATATGCATTTTCTTCTACCTCCCGTTCACTTCGATCGATGTGGTGTCTGGGTACTGTCATGTTTTCAGACATAAAACAGTATAATGTCATATTTCCTAATAAGCATTTTTCAGGTTTTTAAAACCTAACTCTCGTATGGGTAGTGTTTTTTATCACTGTCCATTTGAAAAAGTTAGTGCTTGTGGCCTTACACGCGTGATGGCATTAATTTTGTATCGCGAGACGCGGGTTAGTGTTGCATGCGTTCCTGCTTTCAGCCCTCCCTTTCTTTCTATCCTAAGTCCATCTGTCCGTTCGTTTATGGTAACGTAGTGTAATTAATGCTAGTATTAATTTAGGTCATAAATCAGCTTGCGTATCTCAAGGTTTTTCTTAGAAATGCAGTACACGTGTTATTGTAGAAAGCGTGTAGTGATGCAGTAGGCTTTACTATCAACGTGAAAGCGTGAGAATATGCAGACGAAGTAGAAAACAAGGGGATCTCGAGTACCGTCATTGTGACAGCACTGTTCTTTACCATTCTTCTTTCCTTTTATTGAATTTATGTGTTAGGCTTTACATTTACCTGATAATTTATATATGTGGATTAGAATTTCAGACGACAAATTCTCCCCACTTAAAACAGACGTTATATGTCAGTCTATAATTCTATATACACATAGAGAAATTTATTATTATTTCTGGGGCTTACGGTGATTCTCATCACACGGATGGCGGCTTAAAAAATCCGCTCCCAGATTTGTCTTTCCCTTTATATACTCTATGCTAAACTCATATGGCTGCATCAGTAATGACCAACGGAGTAATCTAGAATTTTCATGTCTAGCCTGCGCTAGAAACGACAAGGGTTTGTGATCCGTTTGCAACTTAAATGCCTTCCCATACAGATAAATATTGAATTTCTTTATCGCCCATATTATTGCAAGACATTCTTTTTCGCTAGTTGAGTAGTTGGTTTCAGCTTTATTCAACTTTCTGCTAGCATATGCCACTGGGCTTAATTCCCCATCCAATGCATCTGATTTCTGTAGCAGAGTCGCACCTAACCCAATATTACTGGCATCCGTCCTTATAATGAATTCTTGCCTGAAGTCAGGTAATTTCAAAATAGGTTTACTTGTGAGCTTTTCCTTCAATTCCTGGTAAGCGAATTCGCATTGTGGAGTCCATGTAATTCGATCTGGATGTCCTTTACGTGTCAAATCAGTTAACGGTGCACATATGGAATTAACGTTTTTGATATACTTTTGGTAGAAACCACATAATGAGACAAAGGATCTCACGTCTTTCTTGGTTTGTGGTCTTGGGGCTTTCTTTAGTTTCTCTAAATTCTTGGGGTCAGGGGTCATGTTTCCCTGATGAACTGTGTGTCCCAAGAACTCTAATTCTTTACATCCAACGCAACATTTGGTTGGTCGGGCTGTCAAATTCGCTTCTCTAAGTCGATTAAACAGCATATTCAGAGAGTCAATGTGTTCCTCAAATGTTTCTGTTGCTATAAGGATATCATCCATGAAATTTGTGATACATGGATTATTCAAAGGGTCCAATAATTTTGTCATCATTCTAGAGAAGACACTAGGTGCATTCTTCAATCCAAATGGCAATCTGTTAAACTCATAGTGTCCCTCTGAGGTACTAAACGCTAGGTATGGTCTAACCTCAGGCTTTACTGGAATCTGATAGTATCCTTTACTCAGATCCACTTTTGAGAAATATTTAGCTTTATTTAGTCTGGCAAACAACTGATTTGTATCCGGCAATGGATCCACCTGTCCTTCTGTAATAGCATTCAGTTTCCTGTAATCGATACAGAGTCTATGTTCTCCAGAGGGTTTCCTTAAGAGTACCACACTAGAACTATACGCAGATTCACTGTGTGAAATAATTCCTTCCTTCAACAAATAGTCTATCTCTTCCTTCAAAGCTTTCTCCTTACCAAAAGGAATCGAATAGGGTTTCATACAGACAGGTGTGGGGTCTGTCAGCTTCATATCATATTCCAATAAGTTTGTATGCCCCGGTCGGTCTGTTAACACCTCTGTATGATTATCTAGAACCTGTTGCACTCTCTCTTTCTGATTTTTCGTTAAATGTGTACTGATTTTCACCTGTGCCGCTGTCTCACAGGGATGTAATGGATATTCAAATGATGAAAGTGGTTCCTTTTTCATCTCCATTGCAATGGACAAGGTCAACAAGTGTGTCTCTTCCTGATGTTCTATTTCCAAATATTTCTTCAGGAGATTCACATGATAGATTTTTTCTTTCCCCTTCTTATCTATCTTATAATTGGTTCTAGACACCTTCTCTAGAACTGTATATGGACCTTGCCATCCAATTTGTAACTTATTTTGACTACCGGGTAGAAGAAGCAGTACCTTCTCTCCCACAGCCAAATCTCTGTCTTTAGCTTTCCTGTTATAATAGGCAGCATGTTTCTTCCTGGCTTGTTTCAAATTTTCATTGGCAAGTTTCCAGCCAGTTTTTAAACGAGTGGTCAGCTCATTCACATATTGGTATGAGGATGTAATATTTTCCTCTGCCTTTTCATCAGTCCACGTTCTTAACAGAGCTACATATGGACCTTTAATTTTGTGGACCTAGTTGTCCATGCACAGGTATGGTCTCTTCCACTCGAAGCTCTATAGTGATGATTTTTCTTCCCAGAATTATCATTCACAAAACGACCGCTACCAATTTTTTTCTTGGGGCTTTCTCCCCACTTAGAATTCTTGATGAGAGATTTCCTCTCTACATCTTCTTCCTCCAGTTTGTTTAAGTCCGATTGAGGGATTTTCGGCTTATCCTGGGGTAAGACATCTTTTTGCACTCGCCGCATAGTGGCCATTGTAAAACAGTTAATTGAAGCTTGTCCGTGAAAAGGGGTTTCCCATTCCATTTGGTCCACTTTATCAAATTTATTTCTCTTTGTATTTTCAGGCCTAAGTTTGCCCTTTGGCGTGTCCAGGTCCTGATCAATGTTCCCACTTGTGGGTGTTCCCTCATGTGCTATGCTACACCTTTCTACACAATTCTCAATGTCCCACCTTGCCTTGGGCCAATAATAATTGTGAGCCACCTTTTGGATGATGGTACCAATTTTCTCATGGTCCCTATCTTGTTTCACATGTAGGCTCCTTATTAAGTCTGCCCTATATCTCTTTGGAAGAACCAACTGTCCGTGATAATGGGATCTAGTTCCGGCCTTCCTGTAAATAAACTTGTTTTTCATGTAAAAATCTCCCTTGCCTGGAGTTGTATGACAAGTTGACAATTTCCTGAAACAAGGCTTGAGGGTCTTATCCCCAGCCTGTGCCTTCCTCATCTCTTCTGGAGTGGTATCTAACAGAATATCCTCCTCCTGTCTTGAGGTCGACCTGACCTGAAGGGTGGCCATAACTATAGGGTTCCTTCTGCAACGGTCAGTGTCATGATTGTTCATCTTACAATTTTTACACCATCTCTTTCCTTGGTTGTAAGATTTTCTTTCATCATATTTCCTTTCATCGAATTGTGGGGTTTTATTTTTATTGTCATACCGTGGCCTATCAAACTGGTGCTTACCTTTGTTTTGATCTCTAGGATCAAATTTATTAAAGTTCTGTGGTGCCCTAAAATTTTCCACCTGTTTCTTTTTGTTACCTGATACTTCTGCCTGAGCTGCTTGATACCTTTCAGCAACATTTAATAACTCACCCAGTCTCTCTGCACCTTGTTCCATGAGAAACTTTCTCAGGTCTGGAGCCATGGACTCTCTTAATTGTTCTATAAGGACCATTTCCTTAAGATCTTGGGTTTTCCCCAGAGAAGTCCATTTCTCCAAGTATGTCTCTAACCGTGCAGAGAACTGGTGATAGGTTTCACCTGACAGTAGTTTAGCATTCCTAAATTTTTTCCTATAAAATTCTGCGTTCTTTTCATATCTTAACAAAAGAGCCTGCTTTAGCATGTCATAATTTTCCTGATCACCTCTGCTCATTTTGGCAAAAACTTCATAAGCTGCCCCACGAAGCCATTGAGATAACTTTAAGCTCCACCTTTCTCTCTCTAACCCATACGTGGTAGCTAATAGTTCATATCTATTTAGATAGCTCTCAATATCATCGTCTTTCTCAACAAAATGATCTAAATGAAAATTCATAGCTGAGGTTGAGGCTCCCTGACTAGCAGTGGCATCAGAGGTAAAGGGACTGGCACCATTTTCAGGAGCATGGCCTTGAAACTCAAACTCCCTTAGTCGTAACTCATGTTCCCTTTGTAATCTCTTCTCCTCTTTTTCTGCTTCCCTCTCTGCAGCCAATCTTCTTTCCTCTCTTTCTGCTTCCCTCTCTGCAGCCAATCTTCTTTCCTCTCTTTCTGCAGCCAATTTCTTCTCTTCTCCTTCTGCTTCCAATTTCTTAGCCTCAGCCTCAATCTGCAGCCTCTTAATTTCCTTTTCAGCCTCTAACTTTCTTTCGGCCTCTTTTTCTAATCTTCTTTCTTCCCGTTCAATATATTTGTCACATTCAGCAGTGACATAAGCAATCATAATTTGCCCGTCCATTCCTAACTCTTTTGCAGTCTGCACAGCAGCAGATCGAAATTTTGCCAAGTCGGCCATTTTCTAACAGGTAAATGTATGTAATGTCTAACTAAACAATACAATCTGTAATTACTTATCCAAGGACACCACAGGCACTGAGAGCTCAACGTTATTTATTTCCACCCAAGGATACCTTTTAATTCTTATTATTCCCAATATATATAATATGAGAAAGTTCAATATCCCGGGAGCGAGACCCCAATATATGTGGTAAAGTGGGATGTTATAAATACTTATAGGGGACTTAGTGTACTGACTGAGATCAGCTGTGAAGGTATCTGTATCTAATAGGTGTAGTGTTTTACAGATAACCTTACTTGCTACCACATTTATACCTCAGTCAGAATTATTCTGGAATATTGTGATGACTACGTTGAATGTCTAGGGTTATGTAAATGATGAAGTGTAAGTCACAACAACAACAGACAGATAAACAATTTAATTTATTCCACCACACTTGACAACACTGTGACACTCACACACATTTAACACTCTATAAGACTATCTTAAATGAGTCAATGGTAAAGTTTCAAATATATATGTATTAATTACTTTCACTAATAGATATCCTGATTCAACTACACAGTGAACCAGGAATCACAATCAAATGTAATCACAATTTATATGTACATAATTTATAAATATGAACCTTGTAGTGACATATTTTTATTAGTATTATCCTATGTGTGTCAGTTGTGTAGTAGTACTATGAGGTAATACTGGTTTTGTTTTTCAAGCTATGTTGTTATTTGTCATCATGACTTCAAGTGTTTGTTTATCTTGGAAATAGTATGGGGAAAAGTTCACAGTTCCTATCAATTTAAACAATGTATTGTCCCTCTGTTTTACTATAATGTCAATTTTAGAGGGGGACACATAATGTTGAGCTCCTCTGGCCACAGAAGCTTATCTTTCGTGATGGCGGCAGGAAAAGACTCCTCTGCTCGATAGCTTCCCTGTGTTCTGGAGACACCTCACTGGTCGCTATCTGGACCCAGGAGTATGCTGTCAGCCTCTAGATTCAGCAAAGCTCAGACCAGGTGCTGCTCAATAACTTTAGGACCACGGTCCCTGAAACAAGAAGGTTGTACCTCCTATTTCAGAACTAATTTATAATCTATTTCCAGACTGAACACAATACATAACAAACACTGAGTTCAGAGCGGTAGGCCAACTGCCAGCTTCATCTGAAACAATTTACACCAGTATACTCCTCCCTAATGGTTACTACGCCTCTGCAATTCCAGCATTAGTTCTTTCTAGTCAATAAGATAGGTGTCAGTGTACTGTTTGGCAATTCCATGCAGTTTTACTTTTCTCCGACACCTTCTGTTCAGGTTGGAGCAATATTTAGGCCTTGCCTCATGTTCGCTACTGAACCACACACATATACAGACATAAATTATCAATTTACATTCAATTTTCATTAAAAAGATATTGAATATATCAAGCTTACCACAATTCATGGAAATAATACACAGTTACGTTGACTGGCAATGAATATAGCACAATTTCGATCTGCCGATGTCCCAGGCTTTTATTTAGAAAAATATGCACTGGCTCTCAACGCACTGTTTCTTTAGTAAGTTTATTTGAAAAATGTGGCACTGAACTGACGCTCCTAATTGCCTATATTGGCGGGTCTAACCAATCGAGCCATGTTTACACAAGCGTTTGAAAAAAGTACCCTTCCTTCCGTCTCCCCTAACAACAAAAAATAGTATTTGTAGCCCGACTAATCGTGTTTAGCCTTACATTTACTTCTATCCAATCAAATAGGATTTTACATGGTGGCCCATTTCCCGTAAAATAGTGGTTCCAAAACATGCCACTGTGCGATTATTATTTGGTGTTGTCTGACACCCTCACTATTTTCTTTTGGCTATAATTTGTTAATTCCTAGACTATTTGCGTAACACTTAACATATTCTTTGTCAGCAAGTCCTAAGGAACCCAACTATATAAATTTTATGGGGCTAAGGGGCTGCGTTCAAAATATGCATTTTCTTCTACCTCCCGTTCACTTCGATCGATGTGGTGTCTGGGTACTGTCATGTTTTCAAACGTAAACCAGTATAATGTCATATTTCCTAATAAGCATTTTTCAGGTTTTTAAAACCTAACTCTCGTATGGGTAGTGTTTTTTTATCACTGTCGATTTGAAAAAAAGTTAGTGCTTGTGGCCTTACACGCGTGATGGCATTAATTTTGTATCGCGAGACGCGTGTTAGTGTTGCATGCGTTCCTGCTTTCAGCCCTCCCTTTCTTTCTATCCTAAGTCCATCTGTCCGTTCGTTTATGGTAACGTAGTGTAATTAATGCTAGTATTAATTTAGGTCATTAATCAGCTTGCGTATCTCAAGGTTTTTCTTAGAAATGCAGTACACGTTGTATTGTAGAAAGCGTGTATTGATGCAGTAGGCATTTACTATCAACGTGAACGTTACAATTTGCAGACGAAGTAGAAAACAAGGGGATCTCGAGTACCGTCATTGTGACAGCACTGTTCTTTACCATTCTTCTTTCCTTTTATTGAATTTATGTGTTAGGAAAATTTTAGCGGTATTTACAATTATTTATTTATTTATTTCACGATTTCCTGCGGTACACTCAGGGCCGGATTTAGGCATACGCTAAACAAGTTAAGCTTAGGGCCTCATAGTCTGAATGGGCCTCTCTAACAGTGGTGTAGTGAGGTCTGGGGCATAGCAGCACAATAAGTTATGGAAATAGTTATAGTTTGAGTAAGTCAGTAATGTTAGTTTCTCTGTGAACAAATTCGAAGTATTTTGAGCTATAATAAATGTCTTGACACCGAAACATTAAAGGCATTTTGTTAAATCTCTAATGGATCAAACCTTACTCCCACCTCACATGGATTTGTTATGCATCTTGGTGGCATTCTTGCCATATTCGGTTGTTACATAGCTTTATTCTCTGTATAATAAGTATTCTCTGTCCTGGTCGGAGAGGCTCAGATGTATGGCGTCCGCCTAGAATTCTGGAGGTACCGGGTTAGATTCCCAGTAGAGGGAATATATTTTATGGAAATTGTTTTACAGAACCAGTGCTCCTAATAATGTCAAACTCCCCGCTGGTCTCCTGGGTAGTGAGATCGGATGCATAGCCTTCTCGGATAAGGGTGAAAAAGTAGGAGGTCCTGTGTGTAAGTTGCGCACGTTAAAAATCCCACGGTAGTTGGAAATCGTAAAGAGTAGGCCATAAGGCCGCTGCCCCGGCAAAATTTAAAAATCAGAAAACTAACCATAAAAATATTTATAGAATGTGATTCCTATATACACACATTTGGGATTCTCGCCGGTGCTACGGAGTTCGTGCACTGTGCAGAGATCCTCCTTGTGTGATCTAAGGGAGGAGATCGGAGCACTGATGGAGTTGTCCGCGTGCAATGAAGATAGTCCTTAAACCAAAACGAAACCAAAAACTATTCTCTGTTACCTATTGCCAAAATGGAGTCTTCTCAGTTCCTACAGCTTAGATCCTCACCATGTCTAAATCCAGCCCTGCGTACACTTGAGGATGAATTGCGGATCTTTAGGGTTCAACGGAACACTGATTGAGAAGCACTTGCTTAGTCTGACTAGCTCAGCCGGGCATTCTGGAATTTTACGTTAGGTCATCAAACACCATCCTAGATCACACGAAAACGCCTCGACACACTTTAGAGCAATACCAGGTCATTCTGCCACAATTTCCGCTTCATTTTGGATAACCAGGGCACCATTCCGAGTCGAACTAGGTCATGTCGCCATAGCTCGAGTCGCATCAGATCTCCGCTTGTCATAATTTCGATTTTGTTCAGGTCACAACGCCATAAAATCAGTCAAACTCGATCTTGGCCGTGCACGCGGCGCTGTTCGGAGTCAACGACAGGTCAACTCGTCACTACACCAGAGTCATTTAGGTCATGAGGTCATTGACGTAGTTATTGTGAGAAGGAATGAAGAATGGAAACAAAATGTACGGAGCAGTTCTACCGGACAGGTCAGTGGCGTAACTACCGTCGGTGGGTGTAACGGGCACGTACTCTAGGCTCCAACACTGAATGGGTCCCTATTGTATATATAAATATATAAGCCGATATCTTTGACAATTAATTAATCGGTTATTTCAACAACAACAAAATTAAATTACTGAAACAAATTTTAATCGATTACCGGTATTCCATTTTTAGCAATGCTTATTTGTCAATAATAATAAATTGTTTGGTTGTAACGTTTCAGTATTTTCATTATATTTTGAGGACAATGTTTCCTTACATCAAGTAAAAGAAATAAAGTCCTTAATGATTGACAAAAATAATGTTGTTTACGATTTGTTATAATTTTTCAGTGTCAAAGTTTATCGATTAATCCTATATTAAAAAAAAAAACTCAATTAATCGATTAAGTTTTAAAAATCTTTCCTAGCCCTCATACAAGGGGATTGACATAAGTCTTGGGCCTGACCATGAAGGACATGTCACAGAGAGCTGAAATTTTGTATAGTGTTTATTCCTTTTCAATATAGCCACCGTCTGAATTGACACCTTCTGCCATCTCTGCTTGACCTTGAAAAGACCTTGGGAGTAGAACAGCCTATTTTTCAAACTAAACCAGTCATCACATGCCAGTATAACTTCTTCATCACTGTCAAAATGATTTTTCTTCTTCTTCGTTCACCCTCAGATGTCAACTTGAATAAGTTCAAAGAAAGCAGTGGTCAGCCTGAGGCTGTTGATATCTCCGTAGATTTTCTCCAGGAATGGTACTGGTGATGGCCATATGCGTCTTCTTTGTTCCTCATATGTTGGGCACCTTTGAAGCAGGTGTTCGGCAGTCATTTTACCAGTGCCACAGTCACACTCATCCGTAGTTCCTATCTTTAATTTGTTGAACAGATGGTATCTCAATCTGTTATGACCAGTGCGAAGTCTGAAGATTACCACTTGTTCACTTCTGCTGAGCTGGTAATACGGATCATTTTGTGTGTGGCCTGGATGCTCTTCTTCCCACTTGTGCCTGTATCTGCGCTTGATAAAACTCTTGGACTCCTCATAGGTTATATTTGTGTCCAGCTGAGGAAGTTTTCCCCTTTCCTTTGCCAATCTGTCAGCCTCTTCATTTCCAGGGATGTTGCAGTGAGAAGGGATCCACTGTATCACAACTCTTTTGTATTGCTGACATAGTCTGTGAAGTGTTACTCTTAGGTCATCCAGTTCAGCATTTATTTGACTTTTCAGTGTTGTAATCACTGACAGCGCATCTGAGAAGATAACTACTGGTCTCTCCGAGCTTTTTTCTGTCATTAGAATTTCTGATGCAGTTTTTATGGCCTTTGCCTCTACTCTGAAGTTAGTTGAAAATTTCCCTGTTGCGACTGCTATCTTTTTTTGTGTGCCATTGCTTAAGCTCAGGAAGACTCCTCCACCCCCATCTTCTGTTGCATTAGTTGCTGATCCATCTGTGTACGCATGGATCCAGGTGTTGCTTGGGTAATGTTTCTCTATATATTTTGTGGTTAGGACTCTCCTTTCTGTTTCAGTTTGACTGTTCTTTCTCTCAATACCAGGAACATTTTCTATTATTTCAGGGAAGCACTGTTGTTTCCAAATTGGTAGCTTGTGTGCAGTACATATTGGCGTAGCTGTTCATATTGCATTTATGGGGTCTGCTCTCATCTTTGTTTTGACTGTCTCTACAAAGTTGCTTCGCTTCAGTCTTCCCCTTCCAAGTCCATTTATTCTCTGGTGCATTGGGTGGTCTATCAGCCTCCTGAATTTCTCGGCTTGTTGCTGGGCTCTGCTATCTCTTCTATCCTCCATAGGCTGGAGGTGAGTACCGTAATCTTTTCCAACTCTTTTATTGGTGTTGATTTCATGCCCCCAGTTATGATTCTCATTGCTTGGTTTTGGGTTCTGTTTATTTTGTCAAAGTTCGACTTAGCGGCTGTTGACCATGCTGCAATGCCATATTCTAAGACTGATCTCATTCGCCCAGTATATAGATTCTTTAGTACTCTCTCGTCTGCTCCCCAAACCGTGCCAGCAAGTTTTTTCATGATTGCCATTCTCTGCCTTGCTCTTGTCCTGTTTTTCTCAATCTGGGTTTTCCAAGTCAATCGGCGATCAAAGATAATGCCTAGGTAGTTTGGGTTTTCATCCAGATGTAGATTTTCCCCATTTAGCACCAATTTGGAGATCTGTGGTTTGTTTGTGAGAGAAAACACTGTGAATGATGTTTTCCCTTCATTTATCTTTACTAGCCATGCCTTGGCCCACTCCTCCAGTGATGTTAAGGCTTGCTGCATCCGAATGCTTGCCGTAGAGATATATTCCTCTGAGATCCACAGGGCTAAGTCGTCTGCAAAGGAGGCATTGTGGGTTCTTCTTGGAATATTCTCTGATATGTCATTTATATATGTGAGGAACAATGTGGGTGACAGGACTCCCCCTTGGGGAACACCCTGCTCCAATACCATCTTCCTACTGGTCTGTCCTTGTAGTTGGACTCTGGCCGTTCTATTTTCAAGATAGTGGCTGATCCATTTGAACATTCTCCCACACACTTCACTTCTTTGCAGCTTGACTTTCAGTCCATCTTTCCACACTTTGTCAAATGCTTTTTCTAGGTCCACCCAAACCACCAGTGTGTGCTTTTTTTCTTGGAACGCATCCTCAATTTTCTGAGTTATATAAGTGATCTGGTCTTCAGTGGATCTGTGTTTTCTGAATCCTGCTTGCTGTGGGGCTAAGAGATGTTTTTCCTCTAGATGCCACATAAGTCGAGTATTTATTATGCGCTCCATCAATTTTCCAACACAACTCAGTAGACTGATAGGTCTGTAGCCATTTGGTTCTGTCTGAACTTTGTCTTTCTTAGGTATTGGAATCAGTATGGCATCTTTCCATGCCTGTGGTACTATTCCTCTTTTCCAGCTGCAGTTTAGGATGGCCAGAAGCTTCTTTTTTGCCTTTGTTTCTAGGCCTGTTAGCATTTCATTGGTTATCCCATCTTTTCCAGGTGACTTCTTTTTCTTTAGCGCCCTCATTGCCTCTTCTATTTCTTGCATTGTTAACTTTGCCATCATGTGTTCTTCTGGTGCAAGCTTTTTGTTATCATGATTCCTTTGTTCATCAATGATGGCCTTTCTTCTGTCTATAGGGACATCAATGTGGTTTGCACCAGCATAGTGTTCCATGAGTGCATTTGCAGCTTTTTTTCCCCGAGAGCATATTTTCACCTTGTTTGATTGTGATGTGATTTTTGTAAGGTTCTTCGTTGTTCAAAGCTCTAACTAGTTTCCATAGTTTGTTCCCTTCTTTATCTAGGTTAAAATTTTCTGTTGTTTGCTTCCAGCGGTCTCTTGTTGTTTGGTTTAGTGTTCTTCTGTATTTTGCAGTGGTTGCTTTGAGCAAGCTGTTTGCCTCAGTTGTTTGTTCTGTTTCTGCTGTGTCTCTGGCTTCTGTTACCTCATCTTCAAGTTTTTGCAGATCTTCATTCCAGTATGGTTTATAATTTTTTCTTGCCCCTCTCGGAATGGTCTCAATAGCTGCTTGAAGTATTGCTCTATTAAAGCTTTCAACCATATTTTTCATGCTGTTGTTTCGTGTGTTGATGGTTTCGCAAAGGCTGTCAGTCAGATCTGCAAAACTGTCCCAGTCAGCTCTTTTGTAATTCCATCGGGGCAATGGTTTCACTTCATGGGGAACATACTCCATATTAACCACTAGCTTTATTGGTCTGTGGTCGCTGCCTGCTAGCTGGCCAAGTACCTGTCGGTCAATTTTGTGAAATATGTCCCCTGTGGCAAAAGCTAGGTCTGGAGTGGAAGTGGTGTGCCATCTTCTAGAGTAGAAACTGGGTTTATCATCTGGCCTGTTGATAAGGTGAAGATTTGTGTCTATCTCCCAGTCCTCCACTTCCTCTCCTCTACTGTCTGTATCCAGATATCCCCATCTTTCCGAGTGGCTGTTGAAGTCTCCGACCACAATGCAGTTTGAGCTCTTTATTTCCAATTCAGGGGAAGGTGACCACCAGTAGTATTGGTTGGACCCCTTCGAGGTGGGGGGTCCGGCACTCTCGCCGCCTGGCGGGACTCCACGGGACGAGCACCACAACGCTTAAATTGTATTCGTGACATCTTCATTAGGCGAAGTACGTTGCACTGTTTCGTTGAGCATGTAGCCCAGTGCATCCGATTTCAACAAGCGTTTCTGTAGGGTTGCGTTCCTTAGCCCTTGACTGTCCCCAGCCTACCTGCAAGGCAGCAGGTGGTTTGAAATCAGAGTTTTCCTTCTCCTAGACGAACTGCCTTCCAAGGCTTACGAGCTTCATCTACCCGGGATTTTAACCCATGCCTGGGGTTTGGGTTGATGCTGGCCAGAGCATGGTCCACTCGCCGGTGAGTACTGCGCCTACACCGTAAGGGGTCCCAAACTACTCCCGATAGACGACAAACAGTGAAGAATGAGGCAAGAAAGCATTTAACCCATGAAGTGGGGGTGGATTGGTGCAGACCAGAGCATGTACCACTCGCCGGTGGGTTCTGCATCTACACCTATAGGGTTCCACCCACTCCTCAGCCCATTTAGTCTGGCCCCTCACCCAGGACCTGTCCGGCTTGGGTGACCCTGCCAGGAGTAAAACTCCCACCGGCATAGCTCCCGGGATCATTGGGGCGCTCAAGCTCTCCAACCACGGCAAGGAAGGCTTACATGTGGAGAGGTCAAAATGATTTCATTTTAGCTGTTTTTTAAGATTTGGGAATAGAAAAAAGTCTGATGGAGCCAAATCTGGTGGGTGTGGAAGAATTTCAATATTCAAATCGTTGGCTGCTAGCTGCACAAGCCGTGCTTTGTGAGAGGGCGCGTTGTCTTGAAGCAAAGGAAGATTTTGAGTGCGCGTTATCCCTCGTTTCCTGGTCACAACCTTTCTTAGTTTGGTGAGAAGATCTGCATAGTACTGTCTATTAACTGTGTTGCCACGAGGCAGATAATCTTTCAAAAGGACACCTTTGCCGTCCTAAAAAACAGTCAGCATCACTTTTCCTGCAGATTTCTGCGCTCTCGGCTTGACAGGTGTTGGGGAGCCCGAGGTTTTCAATTTCATGCTGGCAATTTTGGATTCGGGGTCATAATGGTGTACCCAAGTCTCATCTACTGTCATCATGGTCTCCAAAAATTTTTTTGACTGACACTTTTTGAGCAACTGTTGACAGCAATTTACCCTCGTTTGCTTCTGTTCACGTGTCAACAGTCGCGGAACCCAGCGTGCACACACTTTTCTCATGTTCAGTCTGTTGTATAAAGTTCTATAAACTGTTCTTTCATTTAGTTTTACTCTACTAGCTATCTCCACAACTGTCATTTTTCGATCCTGGTCAATGATTTTCTTCACTCTTGTTGCATTTTCATCGTTGCACTCTGAGGCTGGTCTACCAGATCTTGGCAGATCAGCAACATTTGAGCGGCCGCACTTAAACTGTTGACACCAGTTTTTTACCGAAGTATATGAAGGACAAGAATCACAAAACACTGGTTCCATCTACTTGTGTATTTCTGTAGGTGTTTTCCACTGAAACATCAGAAATTTTATCACAGCTCTGGCCTCCTTCTTTTCCATTGTTTTGTCAAATCTTTGGAGCAGCAGATCCGGTCAATAGGGTCCATTGCGCCGTGCACCGTAGCGGGAAAACCCGCTGAAGAAACAAACGCGTACTTCACACATTCAGTGCAAATAGGATGAACATTAAATGTGCCAAGTTTCATCTTCCTGCTGTGACTCCTTCATGGTCAGGCCCAAGACTTATGTCAATCCCCTTTTATATATATATATATAAATATATAAATATATATATAAATATATAAATATATAAATATATAAATATATAAATATATATATATATATATATATATATATATATATATATATATATATATATATATATATATATATATATATATATATATATATATATATATATATATGTATGTATATATATATGTATGTATATATATATATATATATATATATATATATATATATATATATATATATACGAGGGATGGTCAAAAAGTAATGCCTCCTATTTTTTATGTATGTAAATACTGCATCGGTGTGCAATTTGTAAATTTAGCAGGATTCCTCAAACACTCTTCTGCACTGTATAGCATTACCAACCTGTTTCAGTAACAGGTGGCACCACTGTAACAGTTTAAAAATGGCTGCCAAAAACGTTCGGTTAAAACAACGTTATGTCATAGACGTCCTCAATGCTGAAGGCGAGACCCCAATTCGCATCCACGAACGTTTGAAGAATGTTTATGGAGATTCAACAGTGGATGTTAGCACTGTCCGACGTTAGGTACATCGTTGTGACGAAGATGAAGTAGAATCCAAGAGGCAGTCAATGGAATGGCATCACACAACAGCGCCGACAAGAAAGAAGTTCAAAAGTTCACCATCTGTAGGGAAAGTTATGGCCTCCGTGTTTTGGGATGAGAAGGGTGTGATTCTTCTCGACTTCTTGGAACAGGGAAACACGGTGAATGCAGACCGTTACATTGAAACTTTGAAGAAGCTTAGAGGTCGTCTTCGGCGATAATGCCACAATAATGCAAAGCCACACACCGCTAAACGCACCATTGATGCGATTGCAGAATTTGGCTGGACATTATTACCACATCCCCCTTACAGTCCCGATCTTGCACCTTCTGACTTCCATCTGTTTGGACCACTGAAAGAAGATCTTCGCGGACATCACTTTGAGGACACCGAGACCCTTAAACGCGCCGTACGCCAGTGGTTTAGGAAAAAGGACACAAATTTTTACCGTGCAGGGATACATGCCCTTGTGAGAAGATGGACAAAAACTGTAACAAATAACGGAGACTACATTGAGAAGTAAATTTTTGAAGTTCAGACTTGGGGCTACATTTCAATGTGAATTTTATCTGTTTTGATGCCTATTGAATGAAATTAAAAATTACGAGGCATTACTTTTTGACCGTCCCTCGTATCTATATATATATATATATGTCACCCGTGTGTTACCGGGACCCGAAAGGGGAGCAAAGAATAGTAACACTGTTCGCTGCCAAGCAATTCGTAGAATGCGACTAAGGAGGGTTGGGCATGGGGCTGGTTACCCCATCCTGTAAAAAATTTAAACCACAAAAAACTTCAACAAATATGGACAAGTCATGTAAGGAAAATAAAACACAGCCATCAAGACAGGGAAAGGTCCTCTCGCAGGGAGGCGTATGATGCAACGCAGAGAAAGCAGAAAGGAGTCTGTGTTACTGACTAACCTTCTTTCTTCTAGGAGAACTTCCAGATTTGGCACCTGGAATGTTCGGACATTAAACGAACAAGGGAAAGTGGCACAAGTAGCAGCAGAAATGAGTGAATATAAAATCGAGGTTCTGGGACTGTATGAAACAAAGTGGAAGGGGGTAAACAAGAAGAAACTCATCACAGTTGAATTGGTGCTGTCCTCAGGACATGAAGACGTAAGTTCACACCACAGTGAAAGGGTAGCTCTTATGTTATCTAAAGAAGCACAGAAAGCACTCATTGAATGGGAAGCCGTTGGACCCAGAATAATAACAGCTACTTTTAAAACAGCTAAAAAGAAAATAAATGTAAATGTCATCCAATGTTATGCACCAACTAATGACAAAGAAGAGTCTGAGAAAGAAGCATTTTATACTAGACTACAGGAAATTATTGAAAAAGTAAAAAGAAGAGACATCACAATTTTGATGGGTGACATGAATGCAAAGATAGGTACAGTTAACACCGACTTTGAAGAAGTCATGGGAAAACATGGGCTAGGAATAATGAATGAAAATGGGGAACTATTCTCAAACTTCTGTGCTTCAAATCAACTGGCTATAGGAGGAAGTATGTTTCCACATAAGAGAATACACAAGGCAACATGGATATCACCAGAACAGAAAATCAGATTGATCATATATGCATAAACAAGAAGTTTAGATCATCATTGCAGGATGTAAAGGTATATAGAGGAGCAGATGTGGCATCAGATCACCACCTTTTGATAGCGAAGGTAAAAATGAAACCCAAGAGATATGCAACCATGCAAAATTATAGACAACAATTTAATGTAGGACATCTAAAAAATCAAGAAACAAGAGACACATTTGCGGTCACAATATCCAACAAATTCCAAGTGCTCCAACAGCTGGAAGATGTAGAGAATACAGAAGACTATTGGCAGCAAATCAAAACGGTATGGAATGAGCCATGTGAAGAAATACTGGGGAACAGGGAACGACAACAAAAAGCGTGGATAACAACAGAAACCATCAATAGGATAAAAGACAGAAAAAACAAGAAAGCAGATTTAAACACAAGCAAAACCAAAAGTTCCAAAGCCAAGGCTCAAGAAGTGTACACAGAAGCAAACAAAGAAGTAAAAATAAGTATCAAAAGAGACAAGAGGAAGTATATTGAGGAGTTGGCAAGAGAGGCAGAAGATGCTGCAGCCAAAGGAAATATGAGAGAACTGTATAACAGCA
Source organism: Oreohelix idahoensis (assembly GCA_024509875.1). NCBI lineage: Eukaryota > Metazoa > Mollusca > Gastropoda > Stylommatophora > Oreohelicidae > Oreohelix > Oreohelix idahoensis. The sequence continues at coordinate 244,408 of JAMPIV010001491.1, forward strand.
CAAAGAAGCTGACAGGGAAATACAAGCAAACAAGTTGCCTCATAAAAGACAAGAATGGAAAACTGCTCAACAATATACAAGAGCAAATGAAGAGGTGGACAGAATATTTTGAGGACCTTCTCAATAGACCAGCTCCACAAAACCCCCCGGACATCCAGCCAGCAGAAGAAGAGCTACAAATTAACGGTGAAAGACCAACGAAGGAAGAAATAAAGCCATAAACCTTCTAAGAGATGGAAAAGCGTCTGGACCTGATGGCATTCCAGCAGAGGCCATCAAAGCAGATATCGACACGGCTACAGAGATGTTATTTAAGTTACTTGGTAAAGTCTGGGAAAAGAAAGAGATACCAGCAGAATGGAAGGAAGGATATCTGGTTAAGTTGCATAAGAAGGGAAATATACAAGAGTGCACAAATTATAGAGGAATAATGTTACTATCAGTGCCAGGAAAAGTATTAAATAGGATTATCCTTGAGAGATTAAAAGAGTCCATAGACAAGAAACTGAGAGATGAACAAGCAGGTTTTCGACAAAACAGATCCTGTACAGACCAGATAGCCACTTTGAGAATAATAGTTGAACAAAGTCTGGAATGGAATTCATCACTATACATCGGATTTGTGGATTACGAAAAGGCATTTGACAGTGTAGACAGAGAATCATTTTGGAAATTGATGAGGCATTATGGAGTTCCCCTGACGATCATTAATTTAATAAAGAAAACATATGAAGACATGACATGCAGAGTTCTTCATGAAGGACAGCTTACAGAACCATTTGGGATAAGAACAGGAGTGCGACAGGGAAGCCTCTTGTCTCCATTTCTTTTCTTACTAGCAAAAGACTGGGTTATGAGAACATCGACAACACACAACAGAAATGGAATCCAGTGGACTCTGACTAAGCAGTTGGATGATCTGGATTTTGCAGATGACTTGGCTCTTCTGTCCCATAACCGTAATCAGATGCAGGACAGATTGAAAACACTCGATGAGAGGTCACAGCAATTGGGTCTGAAAATACACAGGGAAAAGACAAAGATAATGAGAATAAATGCAGGTAATGATAACAGGGTTAAACTTGAAGAAGCACCAATACAAGATGTAGAATCGTACACATATCTTGGCAGCAATATAGACAAAGTTGGAGGGACAGACAGTGATACCAAAATAAGAATAAAAAAGCAAGAGGAGCTTTCATTGCATTGGGAAATATATGGAGATCAAGAGAAATCGGTTCCAACACGAAAATAAGAATCTTCAACTCAAATGTGAAGTCAGTCCTATTGTATGGCTCTGAGACATGGAGAACAACAAAGATAACAACCATAAAGCTACAGACTTTCATAAATGGGTCCTTGTATAGAATAGAAGGATTAAAATGGTATGACAAGGTTACCAACGTGGAACTGATGACAAGAACTAGACAAGTGCCAGTGAAACAAAAGTTGAGAAGAAGAAGATGGCGATGGATAGGACACACACTGAGGAAACCTGTTGATAGCATTACAAGGCAGTCCTTGTTCTTGAGCCCCCAGGGCAAGAGAGGCAGAGGTAGACCAAGAAGCACATGGATAAGAGAGCTGGAAGCAGAGGTGAAAATGATAAGGAGAACGTGGAAACAACTTGAGATGATGGCACGTGACAGGAGGACTTGGCATGTGTTTGTTGAAGGCCTATGCTCCTTTGGGAGTGGAGGGTTATATATATATATATATATATATATATATATATATATATATATATATATATATATATATATATATATATATATATATATATATATATATATATAATAACATTCTTCTTATTATTTTATAGCTCTGGTTAAGTGTATTTAAGAAATTGACTGAGACATACGGGTGCAGTACATTCAAAATGATTAAATCAACGTTAAATTTGTATATACACAAATAACACATTTAATAATCAATTATGGTTAACAGTTTAAAAATGAATAAGTCTTTTTAAAAAGTAATCATCACAGGGTGATGTTATGGTTTTCGAAACATGGACAGTTCACTTGGCAACTTCTAAGTTTGTACTTAGCTTCCAGTAGTTTGATGGTTTCAGCTCACGCTGATTTTTGGTTCTTTGCAGATATATGACTGGTTCAATTTAGTCACTGGTCAAGTCTGAAAGTTGTGACACGTTCCAAGAAGTATCAGGGAGTAATCACAAAGCTGGCCCAGCGTCTCTAAGACCCATCTGATGATGGTGTCTAGCGTCGACTTCAGGCCACGTATACTCTCACTTGTTCCAGGGATAGTACCCTCAATTGGTACCACCGACTAGTGTCACAAAAGAAGAGAACAAATACCCTCTTGAGTATTGCGTTTTCTTGACACATACTCATGTGCCCCCTCTTTTCATTCCACCATCCCAACTACCTCAGAACTTTACCTTCTCTGAGAATTAATCTTAATCCCAGTGAGCGGAAAACTTTTATTACCTGTAGATTGAATATGTTTACATTTACCTCTACATTGGTTGAACAGGTTAACAATATAATAAGTATGTACATCATTTCTCTCATCATTCACTCCCTGCTCCATATGGAACTTGGGACTACCTCTGCTTTTGGTTCTCTATAAGAAACTCGCTTAAAGCAGTCACCAGCCCTGGCAGTGGTGGTTCATGAAATTATCATTCTATATGCTGAGGTTGCCAGCCTCGTATGACTTGGACATCCACTAGCAGTTTTCACATATTAATATTCACATGTCAATATATACATATTTTTTCACGTCTTAATAATGTAAAATATAGAATTATAAATGTGCAACTAACCCCAAATTGTCTTTGGGATCACAAACTCCTGGCTCAGAGAAACAGTTAAGGCAACTTGTTTAAGATGCCTCTTCCACGTGTTCTGGGGTGTTACTTTACAATAAGCTCCCACTCTGATTTCGTGTTTAGATTCCTATGATTCCCGTTTTCCGTGTTAATAAAGGTAGAGTTTTCCTGGGATATATATGCAAGTCCTCAAGATGCTCAAACAAGGTCCGGTCCGATAAATGGAATTCTGATCTTTTTCTTTACTCTGGCTGTTTTGCTGTTTTCTTGACAAGTTGAATTTCCCAGTTTTGTAACCAGAGTAAAGTGTCAGGTTATATTGCAACTTTCGTCCCACGCACGTTGTTGTTTACTATTAGACCAGGCTGCAATAAGAAATATTGTTATATTTTCATCTCGAATGCCGGCCAATAGTTACAATCATGCGTGGTTTGATGGGTTTTATTCAACAAATTTCCTCTTAGGAAAATTCTGCGTGTTATTTAAAAGGTCACTTTCCAAATATGGAATTGTTATATCCGGCGATTCGCGGTAATGATTGCACTACAACTCCCTAAATTATTACACATAATGTCTTCGTAAAAATTCTTTCCGGAAGCTATTACAACATTCCGTCTTTCAAATGATAATTTATCTCCTCGTCCTTCTGCAAACACCGACCCTCTTTTAACCATCTGGACTGTGACTCTTCACGACAGTAATTAGTGAATCACAAAAGCCATATCAGCGCTAAATAAGCTTGCTGGGCGTACGTGTGATAGGGGTCGGAGTGGCTAAGAGGTATGGCGTCCGCCTCGTTTTTTAGAGGTACCCGGTTCAATTCCCAGTTGAGGGAATATAACTTATGAAAAGATTTTTTTCAGAACCAGTGGTTCTAATACTGATGCCATACTCCCCCCTAGTCTCCTGGGTGTGAGATCGGATGCCTAACCTTCTCGGATAAGGGCGAAAAAATAGGAGGTCCCGTGTGCAAGTTGCGCACGTTAAAAATTCCACGGCAGTTGGAAATCGTAAAGAGTAGGCCTATCAGGCCACTCACCCTGGCAAAATTAAAAAAAATTAGAAACCTACCCACCACAAAAATATTTATAGAATGTGTGATTCCTATATACACACATTGGGGTTCTCGCCGGTGCTACGGAGTTCCTGCACTGCGCTGAGATCCTCCTTGTGTGATCTAAAGGAGGAGATCGGAGCTCTGATGGAGTAGTACGTGTACAATGAAGATAGTCCTTAAAACAAAACCAAACCAAAAGTCGTGTAATCCGTCGCGCTCAATATTTGGAACACGAGAATGTTCCCAACATGACTGTCGGTCAATATTGATTGCATCACCTGTCTATTCTCTCAGCAGGGAGGGTCAGGTAAACAGACAAGACGAATTATTACGGAATAGAAATGCAAATGACCTTAAAATTAAAATACTGCCGGAGAGGAAAAGAGAGCGAACCCAATTATGTGATAAAGCGCAAAAATGTCAGAAAGAAATTTAAAAAATTGCCACGGAAAGAAGTGATAATAAAGAAAATGGACTGAAATTTGACTTTTTAATTAACAGCTGCTTTATCACATGTTTTCTAAATTTACGGATATTTTAAAACAAATCTTGCCTTTGTAGCATTAAAAAACAAACGAAGTCTATTCTGTATTCATACTCACCCGAAATACCAGCGACGACAGTTCAAGAAATTACGTCCAAAATTAAACATCCACCATTATTATGGATGGGAACGCAATATTCATTGCTTCAACAAACGCGCAAATAAGTTTCCCGCCAAAAAATATGTGACATGAAAAGATTGCACGTTTGTGGGAAAAGATGGTGTCACGGATTGCATCCCCTGCTTTGCAGTAGTGGTTCAACAGTGGCCAAAACTCAAGAGTATCTAAATGGGTCGTCAAAGGTGTCTACCTTCGTACAAGATTACTCTTGGCAGAGTTGTAGATAGAAGGATAAAGACGCTTCTACCTCAAGGGAGTGTTCATAAGATATTTCCGAAGTCAAGAACAATGAGGCATTGGCTGAGCAATTGTTAACTTATTATCGGTCCGCCGCCTTTTATGAAGATTTAAGCAATGGTTATAGCCCGTACAAGTCCCCAGCTGGTGTAAATCCAGGGAAATTCCCTTTTACAAGAATTAGCTCTATAGAAGTATATATATAATAAATAATCTTGCTCATACGTTGCTTTCACACTTATAATAACTGGATCAACTAAGATTGTTATGTTTTAAAATAACATGTAACACATTTAATAATCAATTAGTTTTAAGAAGTTAAAGTAGTAGTGGAATGATGGTGAATTTTAGATGAAATAAAATTACTCTTCATCGATATTTGATAGGGGAGTTATAAAAGTCCGTTTGCTGGTGCCTTTTTTGTACAAGAATTTTACTCTACGTGAGTCCTGTCGCCGTGGTTTCCGTCACTTCTTTTTGGTGATGAGTGCACTTCTCCACATAACTCGTCCAATGTAGGCGGTCAGTGTTGATGCTCTTCTATCACACTAGCGGCGTAGTAACGTTAGTACTTCAAAGCCGTCTGATAGCTTGTAACCACGAACCGTTTTTTGAAAAAATAGAAAAGACAAATGCCTTTGCTAAGTACACTGAAAGGCTGTATTATGTCACCACTACTTTTTGGAATAGCTATTGATTGGGTTATGAGAAACTATACCCACAATGAACAATTAGGTATAAAATGGACAAATGGAAAATTCCTGGGGACCAGCGATAGCTCAAGATGATTTAGAATTTTAAGTTCAACACCCAGGACAATCAAGAAGCATTAAATGGGAAAATTTGTGTCATCTGGAACTCGGTTAAAATATGGCGAGCCTCCAAATAAATGCCTCTAAAACTAAAGCTATGAACTTTTCTAACGAGACCTTTGATATCATCTTGAACGGGGAAAAACTACAGAAAGTTGAAAGTTTCAATTATTTAGGCAGTAAAATGACTCAGGTTAGTGACACAACAAGAGAAATCCATACTAGAATTGCTTTGGCAGCTAGCGCCTTCAATAGATTATCTAACATTTGGAAATTACGATCATTGAATATACATACCAAGCTTCGTCTGTTTAATTCAAATGTTATCTCAGTGTTAACATACGGCTGTGAGAGTTGGCCAAATAACAAAATCATTATAGAATAGCTGAATACATTCGATAACATATATATATATAAACTCATATATAACATCAGTTGGAAAGAAATCAAGACTATATATATATAAGAGAAGATCTAGGCAGAAATATGTCTCCAACTATATAAGGAAATATGTCACACTACTTTTTGGAATACTATTGATTGGGTTATGAAAACATATACCCACAATGATACAATATATACATAATATGGACATAATGGAAAATTCCTGGGGGACCTGGATTTCGCAGATGATGTAGCATATATACATGTTCATACAACAAGACAATATACAGCATATAAATAATTTGTGTCATCTAATATCGGTAATAAAATGGTCTCCAAATCAATGCCTCTAAAACTAAAGCTATGAACTTTTCTAACGAGACCTTTGATATCATCTTGAACGGGAGAAAAACTACAGAAATTGGGTTGAAAATTTTCCTCGCAGGCAGTAAATGACTCAGAATGGGACGCAAGCAACAAGAGTTATCCATACTTTCGAATTGCACTTTGGCAGCTAGCGAGAAAAATCCTCTTATCTACGTGACATTTGCGAATCACGATCATTGAAATATACTAATACCTCTTACGACTTCGTGGTGTTCTAATTCAAATTTATCTCAGTGTTAACTGTGAGAGTTTCTCGGCTGTGAAGAGTTGGATCCTTAAATAACAAAGTCATTATGGGAGAACAAGAGCTTTACATTCGAGAACAAATGTCTTAGAAAACTCATGAACATCAGTTGGAAAGAATTCAAGACTAATCGACAAATAAGAGAAGACTCTAGGCAGAAATATGTCTCCGACTATATAAGGAAAAAGACGATGGTCTTATATCGGTCATGTCCTACGAATGCAAAACAACAGAATACCACTACAGGCGCTCACTTGGGGTTCCTGAGGGTAAGAGGAAAAAAGGAAGACCAAAAGAAACACTCAGAAGAACAATAATAAGAGAAGGAAGAACGTTGGGCCTAAATAATGTGCAAGAGCTAAGAGGAGTGGCGTCACAACGAACAACCTGGAGAGCACTGGTTTCTGCCTTATGCGCCGTGTTTGGCGCTTAAAGAATTTATTATTATTATTATTATATAAGGGTACGATGGTTTATCGGTCATGTCCTACGAATGCAAAACTACAGAATACCACTACAGGCGCTCACTTGGGTTCCTGAGGGTAAGAGGAAAAAAGGAAGACCAAAAGAAACACTCAGAAGAACAATAATCCAGAGAAAGGAAGAACGTTGGGCCTAAATAATGTGCAAGAGCTAAGAGGAGTGGCGTCACAACGAACAACCTGGAGAGCACTGGTTTCTGCCTTATGCGCCGTGTTTGGTGCTTAAAGAATTTATTATTATTATTAAGTACACTGAGTTGGAAGCTTAACAGGCGCGTTGTCTCACTGTGCACCCACCAATGTTAATCTCTCAGTAGAATTAAATTCTTGAGTACACAGCGTAGCTCAAGGATGATGATTAAAAATCACCACTACTCTTCTGGGTATTAAACTGGGAAAATGTGCCTGGACCGCGAATAATGGCGAGCCCGAATTACAATTAAAAAAGTACATAGATCTCACAAAATGATACTATACACTTCAGGCACATATGATGTAATCATCACTCTTGGTGCTCCATTCAGAGTCTGGGGTCACCTCTGCTGTCGGTTTTCCGCCCAACTAGCAAGAAACAATCACCAGCGCTTGCTGTAGTGGTTCATGAATATACTATTTTCATATGTAGAGGTTGCCAGCTATATATATAAAAAATGCACGACTGATTTCGTCAAAGATGGGACATTACAACATCAAGGAGGGTTAAGAAAACGCTTAATATGTTGATAAACTAGGTCGGTGCTACCCACAATTGTGGTCTGCGGATGAGCGATGGAATGTTAATACTGTAATGTTAGATATGTCATTTATGCAATAATTAATAAACTAGGTCGGCGCTACTAAAAGTTATGATCTGCAAACCGGCACTGGCATATACATAGTGTTGTTGTTGTTTTACTAGGGCTGCTGAGCTTCTCGCTCTTTTGTACCCAATACCAAGTTGAAGACTCCTTGGTATTATCTACACTGTAGATCCAGGCTTTTCCTGTTACTTTTGAGTCATTCTGAAACGTGTTGAGTTGAAGTCATGAGCTCCATTTTCTCCAGTTTGATCTGCATTTAAAGGATCTTTACATCTGGTCTCAAAATATGAGGAGAAAGCGCGTGGCATACTGTGCATTCCCAAGGAGGCTCTCCAAATATGCAGAACTAGAATACGGGGCTCTGGTTCTGGGTTCTCCCAAGGAATTGTCACGTCCTATACAGAGCCATTCCTCAGATTCCCCTGCCTATCATGGGTCCACAGTGAGATCCTCCTGTATGCAGCCTACCAGCTAAAAACCAGAGTTACGTCTAGGGCTCAAGTGACTCCTCCAAGCTTGGTGTACAATTATGAGTTCTCGACATGTTTCACGACAGGGGTAATCAATGGAAGTGCGTGGCTGATTTTAAGAGTCCATGAGGTTATGATTAGTCTCACAGACAGAGGTTCACAACCACCGCTGTATACTACATCATGGTGCTTAGCTGATGGTCATATAAGGATGACTCCAGATATGCCTCCATTAATATGTACATAGTGTAATATAAGATGTAAGTCATTTCCAAGTTAATAAACTTCGTAAAAGTGGTTGTCTGCGGAGCGGCGCTCATATGTATGTATTGTAATGTAAGATATAAGTCATTCTACATAAATAAACTAGGTTGGCGGTATTAAAAGTGGTTGTCTGCCGAGCGACGCAGGGATGTACGTATTGTACTGTAAGATATGTAATTCTACATTTAAAAAAATCAAAAGACCAAGAGCTAGAAAATAGAAACACATTTACCTACGTAGGAAGCATAGTAACACCAGACAGAAAACAAGCAGTAACAGCAGAGGGCAACAAGGCAAGCAGATGGGTGGAAAAGACAGTCAGTGGCAGAACAAGCGAATGAATAAAACAAAGTAACACCAGATGGCAGAACAAGCAAAGACATCAGTAAGCGAATGAATAAAACAAGAATAGTCTTCGCCAGTTTAAACAACATCTAGAAATCTTCCCAATACAATACAAACACCAAATTAAAAATATACGAGAGCTGCGTAATTTCTGCACTTTTGTTCTGTGAAGAATGCTGGAGAGTAGCAGAAAAGGAACTGCCATGCTATTGGCTCCAAAAGGAAAGCAAAAGCGAGGCCGGCCAACAGCTACCTGGCTGAGAACTGTGAAGACAGATGCAAAGCATGAACCAGAGCTGAGGCACCACACGAAGGATGGCTTCCGACCGAGAAAAGTGGAGACAGATTGTTGCTGTCCTACAAGACGCCACCAGGTGTGATGGTCACTGATTCTTTGTCAGCCAGCGGCCTATGACCAAAGAAGAAAAGAAGAAATAAACGAAGTCGGTGTCAATGAGAGAGGTGGTCTCCAGACCAGCGCTGGCGTGTAGATTTTGTAATGTAAGATGTAAGTCATGTATTAACTACAGCGCTTATACCAGCAGACAAAAAGTATAATAAATTCAACTATGTAATACTAATAATAATAATAAATTATTAATAACAGTCAACGTGTATTCAAGGAAAACAAACTGAACTGAATGCGAGATATTTCAAGTAAACCAAATTAATCCGCATCAAAGATACCAACCATGTACAGAGACAGAGCAATCATGGGGAATGATCCATATTGACTATACTATACTCTTTCTGGATCAAAATTGGCTGATCTCTGTTGACGTACGTCTACTCAAAGTGTCTCTATATTTGTGGACAGTTGGTTCATTCAGTAAGATTTTTCAGCAGCACTATCTTTGTCATGGGAGCCGCTGAAGCATAGTGGTTAGTGCACTGGCTTCCAAGCTCGGTGGTCTATGGTTCGATCCCCAGATGAGGTGGGATATTTTTAGGCCGCAAATGGCTCCTGGGTCGACCCAACCCCAACTGGGTACCAGAGCAACTCTGGGAAGGTTAAGGCGGCCGGCGTGATGTTGACCACGTCACCCCTAGTGTGCCGATAGTCAAGAAAATATGGGCCTAACACCATATTCCAATATGCCTCAATGGGCGTGTAACGGGATCCTTTACCTTTATCGTTACTATGTTTGTCACAAAACGGTTTGTGCCCTCTTATGTCCACTCTGGCAGTATTGCATTACGTTTACTGTGCGGGCGAAATTTTGATATTTCTCTCTCCCCCCTGCCCTAACTTGGCCCATTTCTGTCAACACAGAAAACTCATCCGAAGGTCAATGTTTAAACAACTTTCACACTTCAATTCACTTCAATTCGACGGTCCATCCCTGAGGGATTAATTAAGTCACGCCCCCAAAAAAACGCGTCAACGATTCCGACATGGACCATCCAGGTGAAAGGCTTATCGTCGATGTTTGTAGCAAGAATGGAGTCATACCCCTTTCAATTCATCAGAACAAATAGACTCGCGATATTGGAGGTGATAGAGATAAACCACGAAATATATCCAGACAGATGGCGAATTGCGCCGAATCATAGTCTGATAAAGACGTCTGAATTACGTGGGATAAGCAAGTCAGATAATCCCCAATCTGGGATGCACATTTTTGAAGTGCGATAGATGTAACTTTACCAAGTAATAATCGGATGTTTACAGCCAAAGTTTAGACAGTACTGGTTGGAAATTTTGCACTAGATGAGTCATGCAAAATGAGTTTGATCAAAAAGTTGCCACAACTAAAAACTTTCAAATAAGATTAAGCTGGCATTTTGAGGCACGAATAACAATTGCGTCGATTTGGGCGTTTGTCCAACCACCGCCAGGAAAAGCGGGGGCACGAAATCTACGATATATAATGTAGAACAATTTTGACACACGAGACTGCATTCCAGAAATCATCACCAGTAGAAGTTCAGACCTTGCTACAGGAAAGAATAGAGTTAGACTCTGAATTTATTAGGAACGGAAACACGTATTAGAGCATCTTTTACCCACTGGAAAAGAAAACTCGCCAAAATTAATACGGACCCGGACTCTTACAGAAAACTACACACAAAGTCACAGAGGAATTCTGAAATAAGAAAAAATCCAAGACGTATGTTCGAGGCCAATCTAATTAACTTGCCGAGACTATTATCTGAGCAGGAAGTCGAAAGATTCTTAATCTTATTGAGGTTAGTGTTCATTGTTTTATTCTTTGAACTTTATATGTGTATACTTGACTAGTGGTGTTAAAGATTCATATGAGGCTGGCAACCTCAATATGTGAAAAGGATACATTCACAAATCACCACAGCAAGCGCTGGTGATTGCTTCATGCTAGATCTCACAGAGAACCAAACGCAGAATTGGCCCCTGACTCCGAATGGAGCAGGGAGTGAGTGATGATTACATCAACATGTGTATAGTTGTGTATTATCATTTGTTAAATGGATGTAAACTTTATACGTTGCTTCAGGCACAAGCCATTTTCCGCTGTCCAGTCACAAATTTTCATTAGATTAACTGAAATAATGGTGATTTTTCATCACATCCCCTGAGTTAGATAATATACGCTCAGGAGGAGTAAAAAATCTGAGAAAAGGAATCGGTTCACGGACAGCGGGGGATAAGCGCCTGATTAATATCAGGCAAACAAATATTTAGAAGCGGAATTTGTTCTTTTATTCCCTCTAAAAGTTGGTGGTACGGATCGGAGAGGCCAGTTGCGGTACTACTTTACGAACGATACCAGCTGTCCTACTAGTCTGTGTTTCTAAGCCTGAGATCGACACTTGAAGATCCTTGCCTGGACCAGGAGCGGTAACTTCTAGACATCTGGAAACGTGCCCTCGACACAGAGACGAATTGACGGAACCAGCAGCACCAGCAATTCAGGAATTTGGAAAGATAAGTCATAGTTCTAGCAGGCCAGAACAACAGACTTTATTTCTAAAACTGATAGCCAGTCAATGATGATAACTATCTCTAAGAATTACTAGTTTATATTTATTTACATTTGTTCCAAAAGCGATTGATCATTAAATTTTGTATATGTTGATTTTGATAAATCCATAGTCGAGTTAATGATTACAGAGCGTAAGGCACATGTGTGAGTCCTGATTTTAATATATATAGTTCTATCTACACATGAAGAGCCACTAACAATAATAATAATAATAACAATAGTAAAAATAATAGCAATAATAATAACACTGGCTAACAAAAAAAAAATTTTTTTTTCTCTAACATTTCTATGTTTTTCTGGTCAATTTTAATGCGCTGTTTTTAAATCTGCAAACCGTTTTTCTCTATCAGGTCGGGATCTCTAGAAATACGCAATTGAAGTTTTTTAACAACGCATACAGTATTACAACATCATTCGTACAAGAAGTATAACAGTTATGTAGGCTTGAATTTCTTTGCAGTCGACTTTCGTCGGTGAATGGCATGTGGTACATCACGATGAAGCATCCAACAATAATCGGCAAGCATGGTCACACTCCGCCGTCCTTGATAACGTGACTCCATTACGGCGATATCTTGATGGAATCGTTCTCCATGTTCATCGCTGACTTCGCCAAGGTTGTCAAGGAAAAAGTCAAAATGCGAATCGAGCAAATGGATTTTGAGGGACATGTTACAGCCCGTAATTCTGTATGCATCTATGCACTGCTTAACAATATGCACATAGTCGACAGATTTGTGATTTCCCAGAAAGTTATCGACGATTGATTTGAATGCCATCCATGCGCAAAGTTCACTACCATGTAACAAGTTCTCGAATTGTTTGTCTGCAATAACTTTCCTAATCTGAGGTCCTACAAAGATACCTTCCTTTATCTTTGCATCGCTAACTTGCGGAAACTTTTATCGAAGATAAGTGAAAGCTATGCTCGTTTTATCTAACGCTTTTACGAAATTCTACCGGTGAGCAACTTTATCATTAGTCCACTGTCGTGGAAAATGATTGCTTGCTTTTTCTTCTAATGGCTCGAAACTATTAAATTTTTATGCCCGAGATGCATATAACCAGGATAGACGTTATAACACCTTTCTTGCATAATTTATCCTGTCTGTTGCGGCTGTCCCATTCACATAGGAAGCAACACAAATGTGGGACTGATATAGGACCCAGCTATTTTTTTTGGGGCCAACGTGTCATAAGTTTCTTTCATATGAGACAGAGTAGGCGAAAAATTGATGAAAATAAATATTCCGTTATGCAATAACACTGCTTTTAGACTAGGGGAAGAGTCGATGAAAAGTCGCCATTCGTATGACTATGTGCTCAGACCGAGGTGCACCAGTTAGACCTTCCTACATCTTTGCAATAGCAATTGTCCCATCCATCTCAAAGATTGAACAGAGTTAGGTACGTCTATGACATTTAGTATCGGAGTACTGGGCGCTACGCGACTCCATTCTTTGAGTTTCGAACCGAGTAATTTCGCTTGTCCTTTGGTTTAGAGTAGAACATAGAATCGCAAACGTTATGATCTGAAAACACTGAATGGTTACGGGTAGTCGTCACACACCATCATTCACCGGGTAGAGGGGTATATAAATCTTCCCGAGTCAGAATTAGTTTCCAAAGCAGGTAAACTATCACTTTCTGATGGTTCATTCACGTCCAACGGATATTGTTCTGGTGGAACTGGGATCGGACACGTGATTGGATCATGAGGCACTGGTTTCGAAACCGATTCAATATTTGGATAAACCAGACTTTCTAGTTTTAAAAGTGAAACCATGGATATTTGTCAAGCAGAAGTAACAATCAGTAGCGTGAATTGTCGGTTCACTCCATATTAGGTGGAACTTCCAGCAAAAGGCATCGACCATTTTGCTTCGGCGGAGTTAGTTTTCGTAACCAACCTTGCCAATGTATTTTGCACAAGTCGAACAAACTGCATTTGGCTTCCAAGATTTATTTGCATCATCAACTTTCGAATCGAAATAAAGTTCATATGCTTTCTTTAGTAATGGTGTAAAGTTTTTCTGGTGAACACGATCGGTAAAATATCCGTGCAAAACATGAGTACCAGAACAGATCAGTTCTGAACTTTGTACCTACACACCGGTACAACTTCTAGAAGCCAGCGATTTACGCTCAGAATTAACGCATTTCAAAATACAGTAACTATTTGAAATATAGCGACTGAACATATGTCATAGCTCTCTTTTAGCCGTAGAAAAAGTAGAATTATTTTGCATTTTTGTTAATTTTTAATAAGTTATATAGTAAAAATGAAACGGAGCAAATAAGGGGTTTTCCAAAAAATATAATTTATTCACAAAATATCTTAAGAACCCGATGTGATAATCAAATTTCCGCAGAGTGTTAAAATTAATGAAATCAGCGAAAGAAACTGGAGACTAAGAACACTTATTCTTAAATGAAAGAAGAGAAAAATGTTTTTGAAAACACAGTGTACATTAGATGGCAAAAAAAGCTGGATTAAAAAGCCTGGGGGACAGAAAAGCTAACGAGATGTAAAAAATAACCCAAGAGATTAGAAAATGGCGAGAAAAATAAGAACTAGAGTTAACATTGATAATATTATATAAAACCAGAAAGACAGCGATTGATTGAGCGATTGAGGGTCTGTGAATTTGTCTAGGGGTTTCTTCTCACCCGTAATGGCCTACAAAATTAAAATGTAAACTTTGCCAATAGCGAAGTTTAAGATACATTTTTTTTTTTCCTAAGAAGGGAGACAGTACCTCGGTTATAGACATCGAAGGGGCCCGCGGACTGACACCAGAAGAAAACACATTTTTGAGCACGAGAATAAGAATGTGAGGAGGACAACGAAGTATCGTGGATGTTACAGCCCATCTAGTGTCCTTTTTTATTTGAATCAGTTTCGTTATTAACATCGATTCTTGACTTACCAGTGTCTTTTGTTTTCCATAAAAGAAACCATCACAATCCTAGGACTTGCTTAGCTAAGAGAATAATTTTACAGAGCTTGTCCCTGACATTTTCACATGGCAAAATAAAGTGGTAAATAGATACCAAAACGAAAATTTTAAACTGCAAAAACAGTGAGAGGCTTCATTTTAGAGAGCTGAGAAGTAGCCAAATTTTTTCACAAATGAAAACGCGAATTCTTACGTATAACCAACTTAAGTGTTTTTTCCTTGACAGACAGTTGAATGCTGTGCTTTCTAACGCTTAGAGGTATGCTTGCATATAAGTAAACTTGGTGATAAGTTAGCTTTAAGTTAGATTATTAGAAGTATTGCTCAGTGAGATTATAGAAGTATTTGCTAAAGATTATGTAGAAGTATTGCTATCTGAGCTTGATGAGAAGCTGATTGCTGAGTGAAGTGTACAAAGTGTAAATTTGAAGTATTATCTCATCGCTAATTCGAACTGTAAGAGTACGCTAAGCGATTGAATGTGTTAAAGTATGCTAAGTCATTGACAAAAAATTCTACGCATTGCGTTATAAAGATATTTGAATTTATAATTGTATTTAAACATTTTTTTAAAATGTGTCGATTTTTTTGTGGAAAGTAGATTGTTATGGATTGGCATTCCGTTGTGACCGTATCTGCCGTCAAGTTGTATATCAAATAGTGGTTTGTCGTGAAACATTCTAAATCCACATATATAAATTAAAAGGTAACTGTAAAGCCTAACACATAAATTCAATAAAAGGAAAGAGAAATGGTAAAAGTACAGTGCTGTCA
Organism: Oreohelix idahoensis; assembly: GCA_024509875.1. Taxonomy (NCBI): domain Eukaryota; kingdom Metazoa; phylum Mollusca; class Gastropoda; order Stylommatophora; family Oreohelicidae; genus Oreohelix; species Oreohelix idahoensis. The sequence continues at coordinate 260,049 of JAMPIV010001491.1, forward strand.
CAATGGCGTACAAAAATCCCCTTGTTTTCTACTTCGTCTGCAAATTGTAACGTTTCACGTTGATAGTAAAAAGCCTACTGCATCACTACACGCTTTCTACAATAAAACGTGTACTGCATTTCTAAGAAAACCTTGAGCTAGGCACCCTGCGTAATGACCTAAATTAATACTTCCATTAATTTCATTTTATACACGGCGTGATGAAAAGACAGATGAACTTAGGATAAAGAGAAGGGAGGGCTGAAAGCAGGAACGCATGCAACACTAAACACGCGTCTCGCGATATACAATTAATGCCACCCACCCCAAGCGTAAGGCCAGAAGCAATAACTTTTTTTCAGATAGACAGTGAAAAAAAAAACACTACCCATACGAGAGTTAGGTTTAAAAACCTGAAAAATGCTTATTGGGAAACATGACATTATACTGGTTTACGTTTGAAAGCCTGACCGTACCCAGACACCACGTCGTATCGAAGTGAACAGGAGGTAGAAGAAAATGCATATTTTGAACGCAGCCCCTTAGCCCCATTAAACTTATATATTTGGGTTCCTTAGGACTTGCTGACAAAGAATATGTTAAGTGTTACGCAAATAGTCTAGGAATTAACAAATTATACCCAAAAGAAAATAGTGAGGGTGTCAGACAACACCAAAAAAATAATCGCACAGTGGCAAGTTTTGATGGGCCAACCCACTTTTTTACTTGGGGGAAAGGGCCACCATGTAAAATCCTATTGGGATTGGATAGAAGTAAATGTAAGGTTTAAACACGATTAGTCGGGCTACCAATACCAATTCTTTGTTGTTAGGGAAACGGAGTAGGAGTACTTTTTATGAAAAGCTGGATAGACATGGCCCACCTAGACCCGCCAATATATCAATTATGAGCGTCAGGTCAGTGCCACACTTTAAAAATAAACTTACTAAGAAACAGTGCGTTGAAGCCAGATCATATTTTTCTAAATAAAAGTCTGGGACAGAGGCAAGATCGGAATTTGTGCCATTATTCATCGCCAGTCAACGTAACTGTGTATTAGTGCCATGAATTGTGGTAAGCTGATATATTCAATATCTTTTTAATGAAAATTGAATGTAAATTAATAATTTATGTCTGTATACTGTGTGTGGTTCAGTAGCGAACATGAGGCAAGGGCCTATATTTTGCTCCAAACCTGAACAGATTGGTTCGGAGAAAAGTAAAACTGCATGGAATTGCCAAACAGGTACACTGACACCATCTTTGACTAGAAAGAACTAATGCTGGAATTGCAGAGGCGTAGTAACCATTTAGGATGAGTATAGTGGTGTAAATTGGTTGATATGAAGCTTGCTGGGGCCTAGCGCTCGGAACTTGGTGTTTATTATGTATTGTGTTCAGTGTAGAAATTCATTATAAATTAGTTATGAAGTAGGAGGTACAATTTCTTGAATTTCAGGACTGTGGTCCTAGTTTATTGAAGCAGCACCTGGTCTGAGTTTTGCTGAATCCAGAGGCTGACAGCATACTCCTTGGTCCAGATAGCGACCAGTGAGGTGTCTCTAGAACACAGTGAAGCAATCGAGCAGCGGATTCTTTTCCTGCCGCCATCACGAAAGTTTAAGCTTCTGTGGACAGAGTCGCTCAACCTTATGTGCCCCCTCAAAAATTGACATTTTGTTAACCACAGAGGGACAATTAATGGGTTCAAATGACAGGAACTGTGAAAGTTTCCCAATACTATTTCCCCGATAATCAAACACTTGAAGTCATGATGAAAAACAACAACCAAGCTTGAACACAACCAGTATTACCTCATATTACCACTGCACAAATTACACACATAGAATAATAATAATAAACTATGTCAATACAAAGTTCATTATATATAAAACTGTGTAAATAATACTTGTAATTACATTTGATTGTGATTCCTGGTTCACTGTGTAGTTGAATCAGGATATCCATTATTGACAAGAATTAATACATATATATTTTTTAAACTTAATCACTTGACTCATTTAAGATAGTCTTATAGAGTGTTATATGTGTGTGAGTGTCACAGTGTTGTAAAGTGTTGTAGAATAAATTAAATTGTTTATCTGTCTGTTGTTGTTGTGACTTACACTTCATCATTTTCATAACCCTAGACATTTAACGTAGTCATCACACTATTCCAGAATAATTCTGACTGAGGTAAAAATGTGGTAGCAAGTAAGGTCATCTGTAAATACACCACACTTATTAGATACAGATACCTTCACAGCTGATCTCAGTCAGTACACTAAGTCCCCTATAAATATTTATAACATCCCACTTTACCACATATATTGGGGTCCTGTCCGGGATTTTGAATCTTTCCCTATTATAAATATTGGGGGTAATTCACTTCAGGGAATAATAAAAATTAAAAAGGTATCCTTGGGTGAAAATAAATAACGTTGAGCTCTCAGTGCCTGTGGTTGTTATTGGCTATTTAGTTAGAAATTGTATTATTTAGTTAGACATTATATACATTTACCTGTTAGAAAATGGCGGACCTGGCCAAATTTCGATCTGCTGCTGTGCAGACTGCAAAAGAGTTAGGAATGGACGGGCAAGTTATGATTGCCTATGTCACTGCTGAATGTGACAAATATATTGAACGTGAAGAAAGAAGATTAGAAAAAGAGGCCGAAAGAAAATTAGAATCTGAAAGATTGGCCGAAGACAAGAGAATAGAGGCTGAAAAAGAAATTAAGAGGTTGCAGATTGAGGCTGAGGCTAAGAGGCTGCAGATTGAGGCTGACAATGAGGCTAAGAAATTGGAGGCGGATCGTGAGGCGGAAATAAAGAGGCTCCAGTTGGAAGAGAAAAAGGCAGAAAGGGAAGCAGAAGAAAAAAGATTGACTGCCTAAAGTGAAGACAAAAGATTGGCTACAGAAAGAGAGGAAAGAAGATTGACTGCAGAGAGGGAAGCAGAGGATAAGAGATTACAAAGGGAACATGAGTTACGACTAAGGGAGTTTGAGTTTCAAGGCCATGCTCCTGAAAATGGTGCCAGTCCCTTTGCCTCCGATGCTACTGCTAGTCAGGGAGCCTCAACCTCAGCTATGAACTTTCATTTAGATCATTTTGTTGAGAAAGAAGATGATATTGAGAGCTATCTAAATAGATATGAACTATTAGCTACCACGTATGGGTTAGAGAGAGAAAGGTGGAGCTTAAAGTTATCTCAAGGGCTTCGTGGGGCAGCTTATGAAGTTTTTGCCAAAATGAGCAGAGGTGATCAAGAAAATTATGACATGCTAAAGCAGGCTCTTTTGTTAAGATATGAAAAGAACGCAGAATTTTATAGAAAAAAATTTAGGAATGCTAAACTACTGTCAGGTGAAACCTATCACCAGTTCTCTGCACGGATAGAGACATACTTGGAGAAATGGACTTCTCTGGGGAAAACCCAAGATCTTAAGGAAATGGTCCTCATAGAAATATTAAGAGAGTCCATGGCTCCAGACCTGAGAAAGTTTCTCATGGAACAAGGTGCAGAGAGCTGGGTGAGTTGCTAAATGTTGCTGAAAGGTATCGAGCAGCTCAGGCAGAGGTATCAGGTAATAAAAAGAAACAGGTAGATAATTTTAAGGCACCACAGAACTTTAATAAATTTGATCCTAGAGATCAAAACAAAGGTAAGCAACAGTTTGATAGGCCACGGTATGACTATAAAAATAAAACCCCACAATTCGATGAAAGGAAATATGATGAAAGAAAATCTTTCAACCAAGGAAAGAGATGGTGTAAAAATTGTAAGATGAACCATCATGACACTGACCGTTGCAGAAGGAACCCTATAGTTATGGCCACCCTTCAGGTCAGGTCGACCTCAAGACATGAGGAGGATATTCTGATAGATACCACTCCAGAAGAGATGAGGAAGGCACAGGCTGAGGATAAGACCCTCAAGCCTTGTTTCAGGAAATTGTCAACTTGTCATACAACTCCAGGCAAGGGAGATTTTTACGTGAAAAACAAGTTGATGTATAGGAAGGCCGGAACTAGATCCAATGGTCACGGACAGTTGGTTCTTCCAAAGAGATATAGGGCAGACTTAATAAGGAGCCTACATGTGAAACAAGATGGGGACCATGAGAAAATAGGTACCATCATCCAAAAGGTGGCCCACAATTATTATTGGCCCAAGGCAAGGTGGGACATTGAGAATTTTGTAGAGAGGTGTAGCATAGCACATGAGGGAACACCCACAAGTGGGAACAGTGATCAGGACCTCCACACGCCACGGGGCAAACTTAGGCCTGACAATATAAGGAAAAATAAATTTGATAAAGTGGACCAAATGGAATGGGAAGCCCCTTTTCACGGACAAGCTTCAATTAACTGTTTTACAATGGCCACTATGCAGAGAGTGCAAAAAGATGTCTTACCCCAGGATAAGCCGAAAATCCCTCAATCGGACTTAAACAAACTGGAGGAAGAAGATGTAGAGAGGAAATCTCTCATCAAGAATTTTAAGTGGGGAGAAAGCCCCAAGAGAAGAATTGGTAGCGGTCGTTTTGTGCATGATAATTCTGGGAAGAAAAATCATCACTATAGCGCTTCGAGTGGACGAGACCATACCGGTGCATGGACAAATAGGTCCACAAAATTAAAGGTCCATAAGAACGCTGTTAAGAACGTGGACTGATGAAAAGGCAGAGGAAAATATTACATCCTCATACCAATATGTGAATGAGCTGACCACTCGTTTAAAAACTGGCTGGAAACTTGCCAATGAAAATTTGAGACAAGCCAGGAAGAAACATGCTGCCTATTTTAACAGGAAAGCTAAAGACAGAGATTTGGCTGTGGGAGAGAAGGTACTGCTTCTTCTCCCCGGTAGTCAGAATAAGTTACAAATTGGGTGGCAAGGTCCATATACAGTTCTAGAGAAGGTGTCTAGAACAAATTATAAGATAGATAAGAAGGGGACAAAAAAAATCTATCATGTGAATCTCCTGAAGAAATATTTGGAAAGAGAAAATCAGGAAGAGACACACGTGTTGACCTTGTCCATTGCCATGGAGATGAAAAAGGAACCACTTTCATCATTTGAATATCCATTACACCCCTGTGAGACAGCGGCACAGGTGAAAATCAGTACACATTTAACGAAAAATCAGAAAGAAAGAGTGCAACAGGTTCTAGATAATCATACAGAGGTGTTAACGGACCGACCGGGGCATACAAACTTATTGGAATATGATATGAAACTGATAGACCCCACACCTGTCTGTATGAAACCCTATTCGATTCCTTTTGCTAAGGAGAAAGCTTTGAAGGAAGAGATAAACTATTTGTTGAAGGAAGGAATTATTTCACACAGTGAATCTTCGTATAGTTCCAGTGTTGTACTCTTAAGGAAACCCTCTGGAGAACATAGACTCTGTATAGATTACAGGAGGCTGAATGCTATTACAGAAGGACAGGTGGATCCATTGCCGGATACAAATCAGTTGTTTGCCAGGCTAAATAAAGCTAAATATTTCTCAAAAGTGGATCTGAGTAAAGGATACTATCAGATTCCAGTAAAGCTTGAGGTTAGACCATACCTAGCTTTTAGTACTGTAGTGGATTTTGATGGTATTGTATGGTGGTGTTATCACCTAGTGTGATGCGTGAGGTCAGCTGTGAAGGCTCCTGAGATAACTGTAACTGTGAATATACAGAAGGCCCTTTCGTACTACCACTTTATGACCTCACACATATCTTTTTTTACTAATGAATGTGGCTACGTCAAAATCTAGGGTACTGAATGCAATGTGTTGTATGGACATATACACACACCCACAGATATTAATTAAGTCTAATACTATCAATAAAATTTATAACACAATGAACTAAATTCAGCTGGTTAAATTTAGAATAGAAAATCTTTTTTTTAAATTTATTTGTTCTGAACCAGGTTTTATTTTGGCCAGAACTTATGCAAAGATTTTGAAATTTATGAATGAATGGCATGAATAAATGGCATGTTAAATGAAAGATGTTTACATATGCAATCTTCAAGATTAATTATAGTATTACTGTTCGTAATGTTAATTTTCCTGGGAAAACTATGAATGGATGTGCTGTTGGGGTGGCTTCATCCCTCCCTGTTTATGCCTACACAGCATTGTCCATTAATGATGGAAGGAAATGGGATGCTTCAGTAGTAAATTCTCTTGGGTGCTAGTTTTATGAAGTTGGTGTAAGTTCAGCAGGCCAGCTAGCCTACTTAACTTTGCCAGATTTGTTCTGGTGCCGGAATATGATGGCCCCACCTCTCCGTGCTTGAGCAATACACAGATGTTCTGTCGAAATGTACCCTGCACGGGTCCTCACTTCAATTATTAATCAGCATTTGACACCACCTTAGTGTCAAGATCGAACTCACAGCTCTGAAATAAAGTATTGGTTTTTGCTCAGAACCTTACCTAATAAGCCACTTCTACACATAACAAATTACAATAACACCACATAAACAGGGTCAGTTCTCTCTGACCAGACAGCACATCTTACCTAGTTGGTTTCGCATAGGGTACGTTTCCCCAGTCTACAGATTCTGAAATAGGTGCATTATCTCACTGCCATAGAATAGGATAGGTGATATGATTCATTGTTCTCAACACTTGATCACCCATTCCTAAACCTTGCTGTAGTTTATATATTGTTTGTCCCTAGACCCTGAACTAGGGCGGGGGGTCCAGAGCCAATCCTTACTTGTTTGTAAGGCTAGATTTCGATATGGCAGTATCAAATCACTCGAACATTAAACAATATTCAAAATATACAAAGAAATAATTTCAATCTTACCAGATTATGAATAAAGAACACAGAAATGCTAGCAAAACTCAGCTGAGCTGCTGGCTATAGTATGGCGTCCCTGAACTTATTTCAATTTATTTCATTTGGAAATCACCACATTTGAAATTTACTGTGTCTATCACTGGACAACTATTGAGGAATGGCAAAAAAGCTCGTCTGAGCGCGGATAATATGATTGTCTGTGGCCAATCAATGCCTTGGTTTTTTTTTAAATTCAAATTTCCTACACTAAAGTCATTTCAGTCATGCTTCAGTCAAGTATGGATTTTTATCTGTTAGTCTGTCCGTCTCTACTTGCGTTTTCACAAAACGTACTTGATTTTTGAACCAACCTTTCTCTCCCCTCCAAAATTTTGTCGATAAAAGTTATTTTTAGACACAGCTTCCACCAATATCCCTTCTCTTCCATGCTAAGTAGATTTGAACACCTGCGTCTCAAGGTCGCAATTTTTGTGCAAATAGCGACACTTTTGATTCAATGCAGTCTTTCGCTGTTGTGAACAACATTGTCTTTTGTCATTATTTTCATTATTATCTATCCGTCTGTAAAATTAAAAACATATTATTTCACTGCTCAGAATGGGCCATCCGGCCAGCTAATTTTTATATTCCTAACATTAATATTAAGAAAAGTTACTTTTTAAATTTTGTAATATTTCAAGCAACTGCGTTTAGCCGCTGAATTCAAATCAAAGGCTTGGTATCGCAAAAGCGTCCGTTTCCGTACCTCGTGTCAATTTGGGGACGTGAATTTTTTCCTCCGTCCCCCCCCTCAAGTGCGTATCCTTAGCCTAGCTAGTCTCACGCAATTTTTTTCAGTCATATTTTTTTTTTCCTTTTGATCCGCCGTTCTCATCCCTCCAAATGGTAACCGTTTTGATTTCCCGTCTAACAAGTCAATTTTTATGGAGGGTGATGACCCGCGGTCAGGGCGATCATGTACTATCAGCAGCTTACGCGTTATGTTTTTATCCTTACATTTTATCCTTTGGAGATATTTTTACGTTGTATCACTTGTTAATTTTATGACACATCTCCCCACTTGAAAACATGCCTACGGCAAGTTCTAAAACCAGTGATACGCATAGATAAAATCTCTCCTCCCGTCTGCCATTACTC